>LR812523.1:52175993-52275993 GCA_903798195.1 Danio kyathit | reverse complement strand
AAGAAACACTGATGTGTTTATTACCAAAGGCTACATTATTTAAGGGCATTCGTTACGACATAATTTGTTTTCTTTTTAATATTAATATTTCTTTGAAACCTAAATGTCATAAAAGCACATCAGCACCAAGGAAAATCAGACGCTCAAGACGCAATCTTTAAAATTATGACCTGTATGATTAAATCCTTACTTTCCACTGACCGAAAATCATCCAACCACACAGTTAGAAGATGGGCTCAAACAAAAATATAATTTGTATATTTTTCCTGGAAAATATATACTTTTAAAACGAATTTCGAATAGTTTGTCTCTTAGTTTAAATATTTTTGTTGGTCAGTTATCTACTAGATAAGATAGAAGAACGAATAACATTTGAGGTGAAGTGCTTCAAGTTCAAAACCAGTCCGCTATATGCTTCAGTGCCAAAACATGAACTGGATTGTCAGGGTGCGCCTGTAAATAGCCTTTAAAACGCGCACGCGGCGGCGGAGGCGCACTCTAAACTCACTGGACTAGTGGATCACTCAGAAAACTAAAAAAAAAGACAAGTGCGTGACATGAAGGCGAGCAGCCTAGTTCAAGTCATGTTTTGGTTAACTAACTCTTTAAATACAATTTTCTTGAGCTCTAAAGGAAAAAAAAAAACGCTAAAGATATCTGCCGTTAAATTAATTTTAGCAAAGACGCAACCGCCTGTCATTTTCACATTAGTTTTTCAGTTCGGGATTAATAGCCTAATAAAAACATTTAGTTGGACAGTGGACACTGCACAGTCCGCGCTATAATAATATCACAATTTATTATATTCATCATTATTAATATTATTAAAAGCTATAACATTTACAAAACGCAGAACCCTTTTAATGGTTTGCTTTCATTTTCAAATCGTTAAACCACACATTAACAGTTGTGAAAAGAAGCATCCCATTATGCAGCAGAAGTAAGGACTTTTGAGTTTAAAGATGATCAGCCTGCGAAGTCAAGTTTACAGAGATATAAATGAAACAGGTCGGCTACATAGTGTGAGTGAGTGAGTGGATTTGCCGCGGATCAACCTCTCACACTCTGTTTTGCTACACTAGCCTATGCCTTAAAATGTAACTAAGTAGCACATTTAGCTACTATTTTTTTTAAATGACATTAGATTGTAACATTTAACTTTTTCTTAACACTGATATTGGTTGGGTAATGAAGCGTGATGACTCTGTTATGCTGGTTTGACTGTTATATGAATAGTGAGTTAGCTTTGATGTGTGGGCATAGTTTGACGTCTTTACCTAAAACTTTAAACATTTATATTATGTTAATTAAAACGGAAAGAAATAAGGAGAATAAAATATAATTTAATCCACTCATTTGGAGCTGAAGCCATGATCCGTCTGCGTTAATAAACGGTATCATTGATAAATCAGTAATAGTGAAACTGCATATTATTATTACTATAAAAAGTATATTACTGCATTAAGTCAGTAGTAATGCAAAGTAATAAATAAGTGAATAAATAGCCTAAATGAAAGGCGCCGAGCCTGCTCTCATGATAGGTACGCACAGTGCGTACAGCCGTACGCCTGCAGGCGCCACTGGTGTTCAAGAACCTTATTACCAACCCTCTGCAACTCTCGCGATGTTGCTGTTACTGATCAAGCCTTCCTTCCTGATTTGAGGAGAACTTGAGGAACAGGAAGTGTGTACTTCTGTTTACTTTACTAGAATGCAACGCTTACTGGTGTCATTTAAACGTAAATGAATACAAAGAAAACATTTGTTTCGAATATGTTGTTGGGTTTAAATAATGTTTTTGTGTTTTACTGATATAGCACGTGTCGCTTATACAGAACTGAGCGCATTTAGCAACACTTTGTTTATTGTAAGAGGAACAGGCGTATTTCCTGAAGAAATCAGCAAGAACGACGCTTTCTCAACTCTCGCAAATGGTTTGGTGAAAGATGTGGATTTATATTCGTCGAAATGACCTATATAATTCACCTAACGGTTTTCATATTGATCGTCAACATCGGTAAGGACTTGAGATGGTTTGTGGCGTTGTCGGGACTTTTATATCTGATTATAAAAACGTGTTACTGGTTTCATGTTAATAGCTCATCATCTGTGTGTTTTTATTTCAGAGAAAACATGCTGCTTAAATCCACCTCAGGATTTAAAGATAGTCAAATCACAGCTGCTGTGGAAGCCACCTGAAGTAGATGGCGATCTGCTGTATTCCGTGCAGTATACACTTGGCTCGTAAGTTGGCTTCTTTGAACTAAGTTTTATATATATATATATATATATATATATATATATATATATATATATATATACACACACACACACATTTTAATTCTGTATTTGTTTATGCACCCTCATGTTTCTGCGAATCCGTATGATGTTCTTTTTTCACTGTTACACAAAAGCAGAAGTGAGATATAACACTGCCATTTGAAAGAGTCCATGCTGTGAAAGTTAATGGTACTGAAGGCTATGGCCAGACGGAATCAGCTGACATTTTTTTGCTATTTCTGTGGAGAATTTTGTAAAAAAAAAAAATCTGTGGATTTATGCGGAATTATTTTGGGAGTATCATAACTAAAAACTAAATGTATGAAATAAAATAAAATAATATATTTTAAACGTTTATTTAATGTTTACAATGCAAATCCATCTAGATCCACTTATTTGGTAAACAAAGCAAGTCTCTATTTAATATATCTACTAAAAATAGTATTTGCAAACAGTATTGCAAATAAATCAAATTAACACTTTTATATTAGTCGATAACATTACTGAAATTAAATTAAAAACTCAATAAATATAAATTTACACAAGTAAATAAATAGACTCTATGATGGGCTAAAATATGCAGAAATCTGCGGATTTCTGCGTACGCATATTCCATGTAGGCTTATAGGCCCTGTTATACTTACAGCAAACTTATTTTAATTTTTTTCATTCAGACGTTTGTAATACATGATCATCGATATGCTGTGAGCAAATATCCCAACGTTGCTCACAATGCTTACGGCAATGGTTCTCAAGGTCTCAAATCAAAAGTCCAAATCTAAATTTTCCATCAATGTAAAACGTTTGGAATAATTGGTTATAATAAAACTTTCTTTTATTAAACATTCACAGACATGAATCAAGCATTAAAAATGCTTTTCCATTTTAAACCACCGTAATAACAAGTGCAAAAGGTAAGTCAAAAGTACGTGCAAAATAAAGAGGAGTATAATGTGAGAAATGGCACGTTGTTTTCCAGCAGCAGACTAAGCTTTTGTTTCATAGTGGCATTTGTCATTTCCAAATCATTGCAAATAAAAAAATATATATAAAATTTGTGCTGCATCGGAGCAAAATGAACGCATAGAGTACCTCTTGGTCCAATCATCTTTGAAAACCTGAATTTTCTTTGTCGTCTTTCCTGAAAACTCACATCCTCACCCATTAAAATGCTCACTGCACAGTGTTGCTTGATTAGAGCTTGATTGGGGGGGATTGGGGGTGTGGCGCAGCTGTTCAGACTGACACCGACACAAGGAATCATGGTGTTAATTTGTTTCTTTTAATGACAGCAGTAAAAAACTGAACAATTATTTTAACTGAACAACCAAGCTAAAAATGAACATTTATTATTATATCTTTGTTTTATCCTCAAAGTGTGCAGCTTTTGTCACTGCAGTGTATCTTAATGGGCTTTTGGAAGAACATTCCAAGATCAGTCTTGTACAGCCAGGGGGAGTATTGCCGCTGTGACAGCCAAGATGGGTCAAAGCTAGGGATGCTCCGATTAGGATTTTTGCAGCCGATACAGATTACTGAATCCTTGTCATGGTGATCGGCTGATACTGAGTACCGATTCTAATGCTTCAAGCTTTATAATGCATTGAGCACATTTTCCCTCCAAGTATGAACCTTAAGAGAAGATCTTGCCTTACCTAAGAGAATAAATAAAGGATGCTGCATGTAATA
The DNA here is from genome assembly GCA_903798195.1 of Danio kyathit. Classification (NCBI taxonomy): domain Eukaryota; kingdom Metazoa; phylum Chordata; class Actinopteri; order Cypriniformes; family Danionidae; genus Danio; species Danio kyathit. The sequence continues at coordinate 52,272,024 of LR812523.1, read as the reverse complement.
CCTTAAACACGTCTCTTATAACCATTTAGGTGTGAACATGTCATGGCCAGAAGCAGCTTTACAGAAAATAATTCCGTTCATTCATTTTACTCTGGCTTAGTCCCTTACTTATCAGGGGTCGCCACAGCGGAATGAACTGCCACAGAAAATAATATAACACAGATATAAAAATTGTTTTGAAAAATTACAATGCAATTTGGAAACATTACAAATGATGAAAGAAGAATTTAACATGACTCAATCAAGAACAGATTTGGAGCTCACATTTGATGCATAAGAAGTTAAAATGCACACCTATAAACCTAATACTTCTTTACTAAAAGGAAAGTGGTCTATAAACTACTGTTTATAGCAATGAGTGTAATGTATATATGCAGTCTCCACTCCGAAATAAGTGCAAAGACTGCCACCTGGTGGTTCAAAGAGAAAAATTTATTGGTAGGGACTTTTTAGCTTTAATCGCTTTAATACAGTTTGTGTATGATAATAGACATACACAATATGCAACTTTTTTTTTTAAAGGAATAATACATTTATGCAGTCATGAACATGTTTTGACAGTTAATATGACGGTGATTTGATGCTTCACAAAAGTTGCAGACACCTTTACCATTAACAAAATGCTTTTGTGATGCAAAATTAATTTAAAGATCCAGTTATTCTTTACACAGATTAAGAAACCGGCTACTATAATACTACTATGGCTACTATAATAAAGAAAATCTGCTCTAACTGTAGAACTAAATAAATTGCTAATTACTCTTGACGCATGAAAGTGTAAAGCATGCAGCCCACAACAAAGCTGGAAAGTTATTGCGTATTATATTTAACAAACTGTTTACTACGAATTTTATGTAATTTTACTCACATGGATAATTGAATATTAATCAGATGATTTCATTATGCTTCTGTGCCGTCAGCCAATCGTTGCGTTGCTGATCATGATTACGAGGATCGATAGATCTGTTCTTCACAACAAATGCATCAATCTCAGATCAATTCATCCAGACATTTTAATCTGATTCACGAACTTGTTTGAAGAACCAAATTAGCCAGAGATCAGTTACCAAGATTGAAAGATCCAGGATCTGCCAAATCATTTTAGATAATTTAAGCGAGGTACGAAGAATGGACCCCTGGGGCCTGTTTCAGTAAGGAGGTTCAACCAACTCGGAGTTTAAACTTGAACTCTGAGTTTATTTACAGAGAGATTAAAAACTCAGAGTTTTCGGTTTCAGAATAGCTGATCTGAGTTGGGTCAATCAACTTTGAGTAGACCAACTCAGAGTTAAGTGCGCACACTGTGACTATAAAAAGGCATTATCAATGGAGCGCAGACATTACGAGTTCTCCAGCTGAACTTGATGTGCTCATGCAAAGTTATAGCAAATATGACCATATATTTAAAAAAGCAACACCACTGCATCAGTGAAACAGAGACAGTTAGCGTGGGAAAACATAGCTGCTCAAGTTAATGCGCAAGTTTACATTTAAAGTATTTAAATAATTAAGTATAATAAAAAAAGTAATGTAATGTGTGACGTTTATAAAATTTTACTTGAAAAAGTGGGGAATTGGCCATAATTTTGAAGTTATTTCAGATGTAATTGCATTAAATTACATAAAATAGGCTAGCGCATTTCTACAACAAATCTGACAAAAAAAGAATGCATATAAACTTAGCTTAATGTTCAGTGGAAATGTTTAATTTAAGGTTCCCACTTTTACACACGTTGATCAGTTTTAATAGATTTAAGTGCACTTGTGTGTCTGCCTTTTTTATTGTTCGAGTGGTAGAGGATGATATAACATTTAGAATGTAAGCAGAACTAAAAAAAATAGTTTTTAGAACGAGTAATAATCCCATTAATCTAGTTAGTAATGTTACATGTGCCAGTGGAAGGTAAGTGAATTTAAGCTAATTAATTATTAAAAAAGGACAAACTATTCTCGTACGTGACTTTGTTCTTTGTGTGACTGAAATGTATTAGCTTTGTTTCCATTCAAAAATGCGAATTAAATTTATGTGCAAAACTGGAATATCGCATAAAAGATGTGCGAGTAAAGCAGCGTTTCCATCCAACGAGTCAAAGAGAACAAAATTGTCACTTGCTGATTAACTGTCGCCAAATATCAACAGTAAAAACAGAATTTACTGCAGTAGAAGAAGCTGTGTGAACCTGTTTTTTATTTAATAAATGACTTGTGCCTCAAAAGACAATGCCGACACACAATGAACGCGTGGTGGCATTTGAGACGCGCATGAGACGCCGAGAACAGACGCTCTTGACACGCAGACTCTCTGGAGGTAATTAATAATATAATAATGAAACGGTTAAGCCGTTTTAGAATGACCAAAACAACATTTCAGATGTTTTACAACGTGCTCAGCCTGTTGGTTTGTCCATTCACACACATTTTCATCATCATATAATCTCTTATAACAAACCTTTTTTAATGCGTATACTGGAATTTGTTCAGTAAGTGTTTCCATCGTAGTTTATGCACATATTTTCTTATTAAATAAAAAGTTTTTCCAACTCAGTTATGCGCATATGTTTATTAAGCCTATTTTCAAAAGTTATGTGCATCTTGGCGTTTCCATCAATCGATTTTTTATGCGCATATCCAAAATGCACATTAAAATAGGTGTGTGGAAACGTAAATCTAAGGTGAGAAATACCGCTTCGTCTTTAAAAAAGGACAGGTGACAGACAGAAACTCTGAGTTTAGAGAAGAAAACCTGCTCCTGACCAGGTTAGGTTCACAGAGTAAGTTACCACGGTAACTGACTCTGAGTTAAAGTTACCTCTCTTTCAGAAACAGGCTTGACTTACCCTGCTTTCTCGAGTTTGACAAACCTGCCATTTTGAAACGGAAAACCCAGAGTTTCTCTCAATTCAGGGTTAAAATACTCGGAGTTTTCACTTAACCTCCTTTCTGAAACAGGCCCCTGGTCAAGTTGTGCAGTAGAAAACACATATTACAAAGAAAAAGAAAAGAACAAAATATAAACAGAAAACATTTCTAACCAGCTATAATGGTAACATGCCCAGTGCTCCATATAGAGAAGAGCAAGAGATGGCATTCTAAATTTAACATGTAATTTTCCTTGAAGCTCATTACATACATATGGAGCATATTGTTTAAAAGCAGATCTAGCTACCTTTTTTTTTGTTTTAACTGATCTCACTTTGATGGACTGAACTGAAGAAGTGAACCAAAAATGTCTCACATAATCACCATGGGTCAACAGTAATTTCAATAGTAGGTGCTTGCCAGCTGATAATAAATTATAAAAATTTAATTTATTTATATATTTTTATTTTTTGCACTGAATACACATTATGTTTGTCCTTATTTAGTTGTTCTTTGATTTCACCTGAATCACAGACTGTCATATCTAAAACCTTTCTTGGCCTTGCGTTATCCTCTGGCCTAAAATTAACTTATACTCTACTGTTCCTTCTATTTCAGCAAAGCAGAGGATGAATGGTACAACGTGTCAAGCCATATCAGCAAAAACGTTTTCAACATCACTGATGCATTTTATGGAGCTTTATTTCGGGTCCGCACAGAGAAGGGAAACCACATCTCAGAATGGGCCATTTCAAATCGAGTCAATTGTATAAATGGTAAGGATTGTTTTATGTGGTTATACCTACCTTACATTTTAAATTCAACTGTTTTCACTCTCATATCCTTTTATTTCTTTGTTCATCCTGTTTTCCAGTAAATTCTTGTGCTCCTGTGGTAAATCTATCTGTAAAACCAGGAATTGTTTCCTTGACTCTGGCGCATATGGACCAGAGCTTAGAGAAAGAACATGGAGACCATCTCGAGTTTAACATATTGTCCTGGAATGTGAATAGCAGAAAAAATCCTGAGGTCTCTTGCATCCATCAAGAAATTATGCAAATTTTCACTATTTTTTTTAATGACAAGAGTAAAGCTGACAAGAATTTTTGACCTTACAGGAGGGTGTTGTAATAAATAGCAAGGATTACCTCTTTGATGACCTGGAATCAGGGCAGAACTACTGTTTCCAGGTGGAGTATTTGCTTTACCATAAGCCATATGGAAACGCTAGCAAGAAAAGATGCGTTTTCATCCCTGAAACACGTAAGTCTTGTTCACATATATGTATTATAAATGCACAAGCTGAATCAGTTTCATTAAGAGGTTTTGTGATTTTTAGACTCGTCCAGAAAGTTTTAGGCAGACATTGTTATTGATCACATAGTACAATGTAGTCTCAGCTTAATTGAAAGTCATATTGTGTTCTTTCATTGGTTTGCAGCTGAAGCAAAAAAGAAACGAATTTTGTTCTACGGGTCACTGATCACATGTTTAGTTTTGATGGGGTGCGCTGCCTGCATTTGTTTAATTTGTAAATTCAAGAGATGTAAAAGATCGGTGAAAGAGTGCTTCCAGCCACTCAAGCTGGAACTTCCTGACCACTATATAGAGGTAAACATTTACTTTTTATAATCAATCAATTAAGATTAAGTTACTAAATGGTTACTCTGTTAAAATGCCAACCTATAATAATGAAATATGAATGCATATTCTCCAATTTGAGTTTGTTGCTACTGTACCAGGCAACGAATTTCTCTAGATGTGAAAGATGCTTTTTTAATTATTATTATTTCTTTTAAATGAAATGTTAAATGTTATCTCTCTTTATGTAGTTTCTGTCCAGCGAGTTTCCTGTTGGATTGGCTCCAAGTCCCAGTATTCCAAGCTTACAATCAGATGACTTTATTATTGTAAATGAGAACGGCGACGTGGAGGAGAATGGCCAAGGGAAGGAACAATAGAAGACTGAAAAATTATGATTGTTTTTATGTGCCTAATATTATCTTTTCAATTTAACCTACGTTGCACTACTTAGCTTACGAATCCAAATTTGCCTTGTGTAAGTATTAGTAGTGCTCTGGTTTCCCCCACAGTCCAAAGACATGCGGTACAGGTGAGTTGGGTAGGTTAAATTGTCCATAGTGTATGTGTGTGAATGAGTGTGTATGGACGTTTCCCAGAGATGGGTTGCGGCTGGAAGGGCATCCGCTGCATAAAACATGTGCTGGATAAGTTTGCGGTTCATTCCGCTGTGGCGACCCCGGATTAATAAAGGGACTGAGCTGAAAAGAAAATGAATGAATGAATGAAGTATTAGTAGTTTTCAGTCAAGTGAGCTGTGCCAAGACCTGGTGGGTAAAAAAAATTATGGGCCGTAATGGCTGCTACACTTTGAACTCCATAGAAATGCAGCACAAACCGGTAACATTTTCATCTGTTTCAAGCAAGTATTTGGATTGCAAATGATCACAAACTGTAAATTGTGTGTACTTGCAATCAATATACTGCACACGCAGTCATTTAAAACCCTGTCAGAGCTCCAATTCTTACATGAAATGTTATCTTTTGGATATTCCTCAGCAATTTAATCATTAGTGAGGGTCTTATGGCACGTTATGGTTTCTTTTATTTATTAATATTTGCTGGTAGGAAAAATCTGTTCACTTCTGCTATTTATACTTTGACTTTGCATTTCAATTTATACTTTAATTGCACTTGACCGGCAAGTTAGAATAGAAACTGTATGAAAACCATACAAACGCTCTGACACTTATAGGTACCTTGGATTGTACAAATCCTTAAATATCTCATTTACGGTCGTTCTTCTGTTTCTGAAGGAATTCTGTAGTAGCTAAGTCCAGGTGTGTTTCCTCGGTTAGTAAAGCTGAACCTTATTGAACAACAATTATCAGGCTTTTTGACGAAAAAAAAAAAAAAAAAAAGAAATGATTCATTCTTCAATTTTCCTTCAGCTTAGTCCCTTTATTAATCAGGGGTTGCCACAGCTAAATGAACCACCAACATATGTTTTTTTACGCAGCGGATGCCCTTCCAGCTGCAACCCAGTACTGGAAAACATCCATACACGCATTCACACACATACGCTACGGCCAATTTAGTTTATTCAGTTCACCAATCGCGCATGTCTTTGGACTGTGGGGGAAACCGAAGCACCCGGAGGAAACCCACACGAACATGGGGAGAACATGCAAACTCCACACAAATGCCAACTGACCCAGCTGAGACACTAACCTGCGACCTTGCTTGCTTTTTTTGTCCATCTTAACGTCTAGCACTTAACACTAAATCTGAAACGCACTGTTTGTAGCCACAGTTTTAGGACTGTTTGATCTGTTTGAATTTTAATCTGTGTACAGGTATGTATAGTGGGGTAAGTTGGGCTTCACCGTAAGAGAAGTTTACTATCCTTAAACATAAATTTTTTTTGTGAAATATAAAAGAAATCTGCAAATCACTGTAATAATTTACTAGTTTTTGTTTGTCACTAATAGTAACAGGATGCTTCATTTGACCGTCTCCTATTCTTTCCCCATTAACATTTCATGAAATTTCATTACTTTTCCTTCTAAATATCAGTATGCTAATGTTCTGTAAGAAGGCGATGAACATTTACTTTAATGTCTGTCATAATAGATTACTATACTAAATATCAATTTCTGATACATGGTTTCTGTAAATTTCAGTTGGTTGCCATAGTGCATTCATGCTGTGAAAAAAAGGAGTAATATGAGTAGCTGGAGCTGTTTCTGTGCTTATTTTAATGATTAAATGTTTTATGTGTTAATGTTTTTGTAAACGTTTATACTAATAGTGCCTTCATAGGGTTTCAGATTCAAAACCAACTTAAAATGTAAAGGTTTGGAATTGAATTGTGCTTTTTTTAAATGTCAAAATCAATTGTAATATGAAATTACTGTATTGTGTATGTGTATTATGTACACACTGTAGGTGAGAGATCAGTCTTTTATATTTATTTTGTGCAATTTTGCTGTTTTTGAATTGAGCCACTTGAGAATGTACAAAGTTTCAAAATCGTGAAGTGGCCTTTTAAAAAAAAAGGAACTAAATAAAATAATAATAAATTGTTTTTCTTTAAATGTTTTGAAATGGGCTTGAGGCATGCAAATTATTTAAAGTTAAAATAATTAAAGTATTTTTCACCTGAAAATACCTTTTTTTCTGGCCACTAGAGGGCACAAGCCTACTTCATATCTGAGAAGAGAGGGAGAATTTTGGGGAGGTTTGGGGTAAATGTCTTAAATACACATTGTCATTTTTTATTCAACGCAACCTTTCATTTGTTTGTTTTATTGTTAAGCTATAAAAAAAGCTAATATATTTCAATTAAATGTTGTAAATGAATATATATATATATTTTTAATGAACACTGTTGCTCAACATATACACCACAATTCAGAAGTCCTCAGTGAGTAAATCAAGCCAAAGGCAGCTTGACTAGTGTATTCAGGATTAAACTCTGTTGTGTTATAAATGGAATTCTTATGTTTTCATTTTATTCATTTAATAATGAATAAATTATCAAATTATTTTTAAATTATCCATGGCAACTTTGTTATACAGTTGGATACACACACATGTATATGTTTGGCCCACGGGAATTCATTCATTCATTCATTCATTGTCTTGTCGGCTTAGTCCCTTTATTAATCCGGGGTCGCCACAGTGGAATGAACCGCCAACTTATCCAGCACGATTTTACGCAGCGGATGCCCTTCCAGCCGCAACCCATCTCTGGGACCCATCCACACACTCATTCACTACGGACAATTTAGCCTACCCAATTCACCTGTACCGCATGTCTTTGGACTGCGGGGGAAACCGGAGCACCCGGAGGAACGCAGGGAGAACATGCAAACTCCACACAGAAACGCCCCATCCCAGCCGAGGTTCGAACCTGCGACCCAGCGACGTTCTTGCTGTGAGGCAACAGCACTACCTACTGCGCCACTGCGTTGCCCCACGGCAAATCAAGTTTTTGGCCCTTCATGAGAAAAACTTTGGGCATCTGTGATATAGCTAGATAAACTGTAGGTGTTATTCTGGCATTTAAACAGACAACAACAAACCCTCTCTTGCTAAACATTTTTGCTTTCTCTGAAAACTTGCATATTTTGCACCAATATTCACATCAAATTTACCTTTTGAAAATATTAATCTGGTTAGCCTATTTCCGGTGAGACTGAATGACAGGACCGTTTTAGTCGAATAGTAAACTTTGGCTCCGTGTTTTTTCCACAAAACATTCTATCATATCAGGGTTTAGCAAAGAATGTGCCAACGGCTTGCAATGTGTAGACTTTAGAGATGACGGTACAGTCTTAAACCCCCGAACTGTCCCTCCTGAAGCATTCCAAACTGGGATATTGAGAGAAATGGAATGTTATTAAAAATCTTCAATGCAGACCCAGAAACCAGAAAGAGGGCTTCAGGTGATGCTTATGTTTGTGGCTTGACAAAGACGAACAGGTTTGTAAATCGTTGTCGTGCTATTTAAATACTTCATCACCTATCAGTCGGATATCCCTGCTGAGAAAAGCAAAATAGCCAACGAATTTTGCATAGATCATCTGTATAGATTAATCTGGTCTTCGCATAGGTTGACTAGACTGGACAAGAAGCCTGTTTAACTTGATGGACGGAATCTCTGAGTGTTTTACGCAATGTTGCTTTTCTTAGCAAAGAGTGGAAAACTTGCTAATTGAAGCAAAAGCTGCAGAACAACTCTGATTATTCGTTGTTCCATGGGTCTAATAAAAGCTTTCTTGCAAAGGTCAATATCTCAAAAAGTTTTAATGAATGGAAATTGCTACTTCTGATTTTCTCCCTCGTGTATTTTTAAAAGTTTTTTTTTTAAATAAAATATAAAGATTGTTGAACACAATTCCCTGCTGAAAAAAACAGCATATGCTGGTAAGGTATGTTTTGATGCTGGTCTTGCTGGTTTCAATGCTGGTCTTGATGCTGGTCTTGGTTTTAATGCTGGTCTTGCTGGTCTCAATGCTGGTCCTGCTGGTCTCAATGCTGGTCAGGACCAGCACTCAGGCCAGCAAGACCAGCATTGAGACCAGCACTGAAACCAGCAAGAGCAGCATCGAGACCAGCAAAACCTGCATTGAAACTATCAATACCAGCACTAAAACCAGCAAGGCCAGCATACCAGCATCAAAACATACCTTACCAGCATGATGTTTTTTTCAGCAGGGAAAAGAAGATATTTTGAAGAATGCTGGTTACTGGCACCCATCGAATGCCATAGCATAAAGAAAATGCTATGGAAGTCAACTGTCGCCAGGGTACTGTATACCAAAATATTTTTGTTTGCTTGTCCAACAGAAAACAATTTAATTTTTTTTTGTACATGTGAAGGGTAGGTGGCGCAGTAGCGCAGTAGGTAGTTTTGTCGCCTCACAGCAAGAAGTTCACTGGTTCGAGCCTCGGCTGGGTCAGTTGGCGTTTTTGTGTGGAGTTTGCATGTTCTCTCTGCGTTCGCGTGGGTTTCCCCCACAGTCCAAAGACATGCGGTACAGGTGAATTGGGTGGGCTAAATTGTCCGTAGTGTATGAGTGTGAATGAGTGTGTGTGGATGTTTCCCAGAGATGGGTTGCGGCTGGAAGGGCATCCGCTGTGTAAAAAAACGTGCTGGATAAGTTGGCGGTTCATTCCGCTGTGGCGACCCCGGATTAATAAAGGGACTAAGCCGAAAAAAAAATCAATGAATGAATGACATGTGAAGGGTGAGTAAATGATGGCAGAACTTTCATTTTTGGGGGAAATATCCAGTCACACTTTATTTTTGATGGTCCGTTTGCTGAATTTTAGTTACATTGCAATTCATTCTCATTAGATTATAAGTAGACAGTTAGGGTTGGGGTTAATGTAAGTTGACATACTTGTAAATTTTCCTATAGTCAGTTAAATGTCTGTTGAAGCAGCAGTATCAACATATTAAACGGACAGTTTACTAATACTCAAATAGACCATCAAAATAAAGTGTTACCAAAAATCCCTTTGAAAGGATGCTAATACAGTTGGAGATTATAACCTTCTTGGAATTTCAACAAATGTCCAAATTAATTTAGAGCTGCACTAGAGTCTTGCAGTTGTACACTGCTGTGTTCTATATGAATTAGTTTTCATTTTATAGCTAGGCTAACAAATACACCCACACTTTGATGACATTCTTATAACATTTTAAAGTTTGAGCTCAGTAGGAATTTGATAAGAAATAATACTTTAATTCAGCAATGATGCATAAAAAGGTTTCTTTTTTTATTATATATTTTCATTGAAGGATCATTAAAAACAGCTTCAGTAAAATGATACACAACACAATAAGCCATTTTAAGACTTTAATAGTGCTGAGAATGTGCTTTTTTTGCCACATGAATAAACTGCATTTTAAAATATATTACATATTAAATGAAAATGTTATTAATTAGCTTAAATAATATTTCACAGTATTACATTTTTACTGTATTTTAGATTGATTTATGTTTGTAAAACTGTACACAAATCCAAAGTATTGGGCAGCAGATACATGATTGATTAATGATGAGCTTAGATATATTTGTTATTAGAATTGACGCTCAAATTAACATTAAGACCGTGAAAGCCATGGATTTATGTAGCAGGAGTGTTTAAAAGATTCAATAGCTTTAATGATTTCACCCATTCAACTTTAAATTTTTTTTTTAGAATTTGCATTATACACTTTGCAATGATGATGATGCTTGAATGCATGAATGGTCTAAGTAGTTTCAAGTTAATACGCTGGTGGCTATATCTTTGTATAAAAAGTAATATTTTCAGAGCTCTCCAGATGTATTTACGGTATACAGCTCCAAGGTAAAACACCGCAGTGTTCAGGTAACTTGAGCTCCATGCAGTTAAACCTCTTATTGAGTGTGTTTTATCCTTGCTTCCTCAATGCGAGAGGATAAGTGCACTTGTCTGAGTAGCTATGAGAAGGAAAATATGAAAGAGGTAAAAGAAACAAATTGCATATTCCAGGAATCCACATGAAACATCAAAATAAGGCCATCTGGGTGAAAAATGCCTCAACCAGATGCTCCGGTCATAGAGATAGTTGAAAGCTGCATGCCATTGTAAAGCAAAAAGTGGTGTTTGGCTTTGGGACAATACTAAGAATGTAATGAATGTATGGCCACATGAGTAAATACTATAGTAAATATTGTAGTGTTGTTGTGGTACTCTCCTACAGTATTTTGAATCATTCTACAGTAAAGTGTTTTATACTGTATAAATTAGGAATTTACAACATTTTTTAATAAATGCTACAGCATAGTGTAGTGGTAAATGATAATCTGGTAGTGTTTGTTTTGCTTTGCCTTTTTTTTCGAGGTTAATTATTGTGATCTCCCGATTGCAACAGAGAAATACTGGGAAATGTCTCTAGACTGATGCCATTTCATGCCGTTCAGCCTTATGATCTTAAAATGTCAGCAAAAACATCTGTTTTGTCATCACTTTAGACATTATGCTAGAGAATCATTCAAACGCTAGCTCTAAAGTGACGTTGGTGAAGTAGCAACGGTTTCTGCTGTTCTGACGTCAGCTGCAGATGTGAATGAATGGCGGAAGAAAGTAGTCCCTCATACAAAAGGATTTTGAGACTCTCAGTGTTTGATTTTCTTTTTTATATACACGATTATGCTGTCAAACTGTTGTATAAACGCAATATCACACTCGTAGCAGTGCGATATGGCTGTATATCGTCACTGGTGGGACACTAACGCACGCCTCCCACCAGTGCCGATATACTTATCGCACTGCTACTCGTGTGATATTGCTCATTTATAATGTATAGTCGTAAAACAACAGTACAGTATTTGGTATTTTGTATATGTTTCTATATCTGTTGTATTACTACTACAACGATATAATTACCACAATAATATTACCACAGGGTGACACAGTGGCTCAGTGGTTAGCACTGTCGCCTCACAGCAAGAAGGTCACTGGTTCGAGTCTCAGCTGGGTCAGTCGGCATTTCTGTGTGGAGCTTGCATTTATGGGCTATTTACACTTCTTTCTCTGTCCACAGTCAGTTATAAAATGTTTTAAAAGATATTTTAATGTGTAATTTTTTTATGTTTTTGCATAAATCTGGGCAACATTCAAATTATTTTAATCTGAACGGATTAATGTGTTTGAGAAAAAGGTAAAATAAAACATACAAGAGAAAAAAGTAAGCACTGAATTTTGAAAAAGGAGCATGTTTAAAAAAATGCTTCATTCAATTACAAAGATTTCAGTTGTTTGATCTGTCAAGCAAAACATTATGACTAGCCACAAGTGAAGTGAATTTCTGTGATAATTTCCTAACATGTAGGCCACATGTTAAAGGGATAGCTCATCCAAAAATGAAAATTCTGTCATCATTTACTCTTTTTCTTCTTTTGATCACAAATGAAGATATTTTGAAGAAAGCTGAAAACCATTTAATTCCATAATTTTTGTTTTTACTGTCAATGGTTTTAAGCTTTATTCAAAATATCTTCATTTGTGTTCAACAGAACTCAGAAACTCATAATGGTTTGAAATCAATTGAGGGTGAGTAAATAAGTGATTTTTAATTTTCAGGTAAACTATCCTGTTAAGGTCAGGTTAGATTAAATGATAACCAAACAACCAATCTTGTAACTGGTGTGTTGTATTCTGGAGAAATTAACAAGAATAAAAATCTGAGCAGTTCTGGAGAAGGCAACTGGCAATCTCCAAAACAGCAAGGCTTGTGGTCTTCTCACAGTCAGCAATAAGGAGGGATAAACCACAAACTGGCATCAAGGTGTTGGGCACCCAAAGCTCATTAATGCACATGAGCAATGAAGGCTCGTTAATATGGTGTTTGGTCCAAGCCAATGGCATGTCTACTGTGGCACAGAACACACAACATTTTAATAATGGTTTTTACTCCATAGAGTGTCTATGACGACCCATGCTACCAAAGCACCTCCAAAGGGCACACACATTTTGGAACTGGACCTCAGAGCATTGAAAGAAGTTCTCCTGGTCCAATGAGTCCAATGACTTTCTTTTGCATCAATTGTTTGGCTGTGTACACATGTTCAGTGATGGCACCAGTTTACACTGTGGGACAAAGACAAGCAGGTGGAGGGAATGATGTTCTGGCAGTGTCCTGCTGGGAAACAACTGGCCTGGCCTTTAATGTGGCCTTTATACTGACAGAAATGTCTTAGTATATTTGGTCTATACTTGTTTATTGGCATACACTTGAATTTATGATTAATTATGTATTCTAAGTGTACTTGGCTCGTAGTTGTTTTTGATTGAGTAGCCTATAAATGATTTTTTTTTTTCAACAAAATGTCAAATACTGCTCGTTTCACAGAGACAAGGCCTAAAGATGAGACTAAACTGCATGTTTGGACTTTCTAAAGTGAAAATAAATTGCAGTGACAAATCTTAAAATAAGTTAATGACATGCACACGGTAGTGTTTCTCAATTTTTATTTTTTTTTAAAGCTTAAATTCTTAAAAAATCCAATTTAACTAACTCAATCATTCATTCATATTCTTTGTGGCTCAGTCCCTTTGTTAATCAGGGGTCATTACAGCAGAATGAACCACCAACTTATCCAGCATATGTTTTACACAGCGGATGCCCTTTCACCTGCAACCCATCACTGGGAAACATCCATACACATTCACTCATTCACACACTACGGACAATTTAGCTTACCCAGTTCACCATGCCTTTGGACTTGTGGGGGAAGCATCTGGAGGAAACCCACACGAACACGGGGAGAACATGCAAACTCCACACAGAAATGCCAACTGACGCCCAATTTAACTAACTATTTTGTCAAATTTATTAGAAAAATACAAATACATTTTAAGTTAATTAATACATCAATGTAAATATTTTAAAATAAAATTCAAGGGAGTGTGGGCAATACACAAAAATCCTCAAAGCATGTGCATAACGTACAATGAATGATATACATTATATCCTTTCCATTATTATTTTGTCACCATTCCTCTGTATACTGTATCTAAGAAGAGCAGATGTTTCAATGCCGACTCTACAGGGGAGAGTGAAAGAATGTTGACCTTCAGAGACCAAGCTCTGAGAATGAGCGTTTAATCTATCATAGTCTAGCCTGTTAGTGTACCATAAACTTGTACTTTGGAATCTGTTTCACCCAACCCAAATGCTTACCCATACGAAACAAAAACAACAACAACAAACAAACAAACATAGTTTTTGTTGTTAAACATGGCAACCATAAATCAACCGTGGTTTACCATAGAAACCTTTATAGATATGATAATCAATACTCAACAAAAACAACAACAAAAATAAAAAATAAACATTCTCAGGCCTATTATAATAAAACATATTTAATTTTCATAAAGGTTGTTGAAACTTAATATGTGACCCTGAACTACAAAAGCAGTCGTTAGTTGCACAGGGATATTTTTGGCAATAACCAAAATTACCGTCACACTTTATTTTGATGGTATGTTTGTTGAATTTAAGTTACATTGCATCTACATGCCAACTAATTCTCATTAGATTATAAGTAGACTGTTAGGTTGGGGTTAGGGTTAGTGTAAGTTGACATGTACTTGCATAGTTTCTTATAGTCAGTTAAATGTCTGTTGAAGGAGCATATCAACAGATATTAAGCAGACAGTCTACTAATGTTCAAATGGACCATCAAAATAAAGTGTTACCAAAAATACAGTTTAGCCTTTGTGTCAAAGTTAATGATTTTTCTTTTATGGCAAAAATCATTAGGATATTAATTTAAGATCTTGTTTCATCAAGACATTTAGTAAATTTCCTAGTGCAAATATATCAAAACTTAATTTTTTGTTATGCATTGCTAAGAACTTCATTTGGACAACCTTATAGGTGATTTTATCTCAATGTTTTGATTATTATTATTATAATTTCTTGAATTTCAGATTCTAGATATTCAAATAGTTGTATCTCGGCTAAATATTTTCCTATAGCAAACCACACAAAAACATTGTGGACTCAACTTAATATTGTTCGTCAACTTGTTGAACAGCTTTTTTGAGTTGACTCAACTTTTAAGTACTGTATAGATCCCTTGATTTAAGCTTTAGGAGAATTAAAACTTAAAAGATTACAGTTGAAGTCAGAATTATTAGCCCCCTTTTGAATTTTTTTCTTTTTTAAATAATTCCCAAATGATGTTTAACAGAGCAAGGAAATTTTCACAGTATGTCTGATAATATTTTTTTCTTCTGGAGAAAGTCTTATTTGTTTTATTTTGGCTAGAATAAAAGCAGGTTTTAATTTTTTAAAAACCATTTTAAGGTCAATATTATTAGCCCCTTTAAGCTATATATTTTTTTTGATAGTCTACAGAACAAACCATCGTTATACAATAACTTGCCTAATTACCCTAACCTGCCTAGTTAACCTAATTGACCCAGTTGAGCTTTTAAATGTCACTTTAAGCTGTATAGAAGTGTCTTGAAAAATATCTAGTCAAATATTATTTACTGCCATCATGGCAAAGATAAAATAAATCATAAATAAATAAATAATAAAAAGTTATTAGAAATGAGTTATTAAAACTATTATGTTTAGAAATGTGTTGAAAAAAAATCTTCTCTCCGTTAAACAGAAATAGGGGGAAAAAATAAACAGGGGGGCTAATAATTCTGACTTCAACTGTAAATAAGATTTAAGGCAACTAAAAAAGCTGTTCAGTTAGTTGCCTTACAATTTTAAGTTGATTTAATTTTGTTTTTTGTTTGTCTTTTAACAGTGCAGTGATGTAGGGATGTATCAGCTGAGTCAACGTCTTATTTTTTTTGAATGTGGAAATCATGTTTGGTCAGCTTTCAGATCTTTCAGATCTCAATGTCAGAAAAACTTTCTCCTTTTGACTGGTTTTGTGGTCCAGGTCACATAGCTACATTCATGAAATAAATATAAATATACAGGGGTGGATTTAACCAATAAGTGAAGTAAGCAGCTGCTTAGGGCCCCAGAAAATATGCCCCCCCCCCCTCCCCCCCAATAAATACCTAGAAGAATAAATTATACACATAACATTGTTTTCTGTCATATTTTGTATGGTGAGGGTCTAACAAATTAAAATTTTACATAACTATACCATCTACACAAATTTGACACAAATCATTGAGCAGTCCAGCAGTCAAGTCAAGTAAAGATTCAGTTTTAAAAACAATTTATTATTTTCGATTAATTCATTTTTATTAAATGTGAATTCATTTTAAGAAAACAAAACATTTATAATGTAGAGATTTCATTAAGATAAAACATGGAAAAGAAGATTCAGTGATATAAGAAAAATGCAAAATACATACACAAATAATAAAACAACAAAGGCTGCATTTTAATACTGTTTGGCCCCATGGCTGGAACTGCTTAGGGTCCCCAAAATCACTAAATCCGCCCCTGTATATAAACATAATAAGCATATTCAAATAATTCCATAATTCACCCATGAAAACCTAACATTTTAACTAACGTGTAGCAAGTTGAAGTGAGATTTTCTTTCAGAAGGTGTCGCTGTCTCTCACGTGAATGTGAAGCTTTACCAGAAGGTGCGCTCGGAGTCAAAAGTGACAGCCTACCTGTTCTCATCCCACCGCCAAACTTGAGATTGTAACTCGCTGATGATCATACGAGTGCACATTAAAGACACGCGGGCTGCTTGTGTTGACACTTTGAGGCGTGTTTCTTTCAGTCATTTCAAGTTAATGAATTGCCGTTTTCTCAGAGAAATAGGTGTCAGTGTCATCTTACTCAGGGTCAACACGCAGTTTAGCGCAACTTCTTGACCTCCCACTCGTGCTGTGACGTGACTGAGCGGCTGGTAATAAATGAAAGGCGCATTCTGAGCGTCCAGTTGTTCTGCTGCTTCAGCAGACGCGCGTTATCTCTGTCACACGCGCCGCGGAGCACTTTCAGACAGCACAGGGGGTATTTCATTTACTTTTCTTGGTCTTTTTTTTCACTTAATGTTAGAAAGAGTCAAATAGGTACCTTATTTCATCCCAAGGAGTATTTAAGGCAGTGTTGTCAGCAGTAACTGAACAGCTGAATCGTTTGGCGTTGCAGTGGCTCCATTGATCGCGCTGGACTGAAGCACCAAACCACTGGAATAAATTATAAGAGATTCAACTTCCCAAAATGAGCGCCGGCAAGAGGTAAGACCTGTTCTAGTACTAGTTCTCTAGTAGTAGATCACGCAATTCACAGCAGAATAGCAACTGAAAACCAATCACAAACACTTTAAGTAGGAAGGTCCCTTAAATACAAGCGTTTTGTATATTCAGACATTCTGTTGTGAGTTTTATGGTATATTTGGTCATTTTAAGTAGCTCAATCTTGCACAACAATTGTGCTTTTATATTTTATTTTATAGCTTTAGTTAATTTGTTCTTCTGATTGCTGCCAATAACAATAAATCAGCTCCATCATAAAAAATATATATCAAAACACCATAAAAGAAAGATTGCATTTAATACACGTGATATGAAAAATGTGGCTAATTTATCAACACCTTTCATCTGTCAACACCTTTTTCAGTTTAAATGACAGTTAAAATGAGTTTGTTCCGTTCATTTACTTATGTTAATGGAAGAATGTGGTGTATTCTGCACTCACAAATACATATAATTTTCCACATTTGTGACCTGTTAGCCACAGCATGTCACAGTGTGAATAATCATATAAGGAATTAATATATTGGACAGTACTCTCACCTTAAAGACATTCAAGTCAGGAGTTGATATGTAATGCACACTTTAAGCTAAAAGCTACAAAAACACGCTTATAAAACATAATTTAAAGCTATTAATTAACTCTAAATTTATATTTGATTATTTATTTGTTTAGCTCCAGTAAATTGGCTTAAAAACATTTGAAATATTACCAGTTTTGCATTAAGTACGAATATGTCATTTATTACTGTAGTTTGTCATGTTTCCCATGTATTTACCTTAAAAGATTATTAATTTGACCATAATTCTATTCAGTTATTCAAGACAGTAGATGCTTGGATAACACTTCAAAAAATTGACACCTATATATTTGCAAGAAAATGTGAAGTGAGCTCATGTGATGAGGAGCACTGTTATTGCCTGCTGTGCCAATATCTGTTCCATAGGTGGCAATGAAGAATTGGGGCTGGAAGAGGAATAGTTTTAATCTGATGTGCCAAGAAACAGAGTTAACAGTTTTTTTTTAAATGTAGATCTTTCATTTTTTATTTGCTGTAAAATTTACGGTCAACAAGAATTTTAAAGATATTTTTTTCTCTTGAATTAATTGCCTCTCTGAAATTTTTTTTTTCTAACAATTTGTACATTCCGTGCAAATTAGATTACGCTACAAACAGGACTGTGTGGCTGTCATAGGGGTTTATGAATTTTGACATTGCCCATAAAACTGGTATTGTTGAAGGTTGCCGTGTCTTGAAGTTGCTGTGTGTAAAGTTTAGAAAATATAAATGGTCATACCAACACGCTTTGTGTTAACCTATTCACTGACCTATTAAACAGCCGTCTAGTATTATAACACGTCACGGATAACCCAGTGCTATACAATAATTTACACCTCTGTGTGTGTCATGGTTACTGTTTAACAACAGGTCTAAGGGTAAAACTGCTGTAAAATAGCTTTTCTAGTGGGGGTTAGGTTCTTTTAACATTCATTCATTCATTCATTCATTCATTCATTCATTTTCTTTTCGGCTTAGTTTCTTTATTAATCCGGGGTCGCCACAGCGGAATGAACTGCCAACTTATCCAGCATATGTTTTACACAGCGGATGCCCTTCCAGTTGCAACCCATCACTGGGAAACACCCATACACTCCCATTCACACACATACACTACGGAAATTTAGCTTACCCAATTCACCTATAGCGCATGTCTTTGGACTGTGGGGGAAACCGGAGCACCCGGAGGAAAACCACATGAACACGGGGAGAACCAGAGACCTTCTTGCTGTGAGGCGACAGCGCTACCCACTGCACCACAGCACCACCCTCTTTTAACATTCATAAAAGTAAAATATATTTTTGGAATAAATGTATTACACTGTAATAAACTATCTGTTAATGATCAGTTTTCATGTATTGTGATTCACAAGAGTTTACCAAATTATTTACGTTTGTGAATTGCATTATGGGAGCTTGATCTCTGCTCTGTCGACTTTTGATGTTGAAAATTCAACTCTACAGTTTAACAAAGTGACTTTTATTGACATTTTAGCAGTTTGAAATAATATAATATAAATAATATGTATAGAAATAAATCTGTAGAATAACAAAAAATAAAATACTCACAGTTTATTACAAGGTGTTTGTACCATAATATACAACCCCAACCCAGACAATATATCACTTTAAACTATTAAAAATGTTAATAAAAGTCACTTTTTAAACTTTTCAAGGTTAAAGTTGTTGTAAGAAAGATCCCATAATGCAATTCAAAAGCATAAATAAACAGGGAAAAATAAAAACATGGATCACAAAATGCGGAAAACCGATAATTTACAAATATTTTTTACATCGTCTCTTTGCCAGATTTGCTGCATAGATTCATTGGTAAAATGTATCTCAAACTACATTTTTGTGTCTATGTTAACTTCAGAGCATTTAGTAACCAAGAAAAGTGGGGTTCAAGCATCAAAACAATAAAAGTGTAATATTATTTTCCCCATCTATACATCAGAATGCATCATGTATTATTGTATTATATTTTCTGAAAAGAAAAATACTTTCATACGTTTTTTCCCTTGATTTACAGAAGCCTAAGATGTTTTTGAGTAAATCAATAGTATATGTACACCAAAAAAATCTTGTCAGTCATATTTAGAACATTATTTGATCACAGATTAAAAGATTCAATTTAAGGAGCATCTTTCAGTCCCAAAATACTTTTGTCATTTAAAATCTTTATTCTTTCCCACCATCCTTTAAAATCACTTAGGTTTATCCATTTGTCATCAGGGAGTTTTTTAATCTTTTGAAAATAACACAATTCAATACGATCACTTATTTTAAACTATTTTATATTTTTAAAAAAAGTACAGGTTATAAAAAGTTCTGTTGTTTAATTTTTACATAAATTTATCTGTTATTCTGAATGAGGATTTGACAAAATATATAAACCACTACAACTGTGTTGTATATTTTGCTGACATACAGTTGAAGTCAGAATTATTAGCCCCCCTGTTTATTTTTTCCTCAATTTCTGTTTAACGAAGATACATTTTTTTCACCACATTTCTAAACATAATAGTTTTAATAACTTGTCTCTAATAACTGATTTAATTTTTCTTTGCCATGATGACAGTAAATAATATTTTACTAGATATTTTTCAAGACACTTCTGCAGCTTAAAGTGACATTTAAAGGCTTAACTAGGTTAATTAGGTTAACTAGGCAAGTTAGGGTAATTAGGCAAGTTATTGTATAACGATGTTTTTGTCTGTAGACTATCGAAAAAAAAATAGCTTAAAGGGGCTAATCATTTTGACCTTAAAATGGGTTTTAAAAAATTAAAAACTGCTTTTATTCTAGCCGAAATAAAACCAATAAGACTTTCTCCAGAAGAAAAAATATTATCAGACAAAATGTGAACATTTCCTTGCTCTGTTAAACATCATTTGGGAAATATTTGAAAAAGAAACAAAAATTCAAAGGGGCTAATAATTATGACTTCAACTGTATGTTCTTGAAGAGTGCTCAAATCTAGAGAAATAAGCAAAAAACCTGTTCTAGTTCTTATCTAGTATCACACAATTCAAGGCAGAATACCATCTAAAAGCCCATAACAAACATTTTACCATGGCTGCAGCGAACACAATGATTTTACACAGTGCTTTACATAAAACTGAGTACTGTGTAATATCATTATGCCTGCTGCAGCAATGATCTGGCAGCAAAATTCCTTGACTATTACGTCAGATTGAGAGAATTCCTAGCCTTATCAACTCAGGAAATAGCAACTTTTAATTTTCTGTTGGTTATAGTACACAATGTAGCTGCAGAAGAGTCAAGCTTTAAATAGGAAAATTATCAAAACTTTTTATGAGCAAGATGCTAACGGTCTAATCTAATTCAATGAATTATGCTAAGCTAAGCTAAAAGTGCTGTGGTATTCCTTTAAAAGTGACATGTTCCTTTAAAGGGTTAGTTCACACAAAAATGTACTCCTCCTCTGCTTGTTCCGAACATGTTTGAGTTTCTTTTTATTGTTGGACACAAGAGAAGAGCTTCTGAATAATATTGGGGAAAAAAGCCATTGACCTCTATACTATTTTTATTGTTCCTTCAATGAATTTCAACCCCCCAACATAAGAAAGAAACTTATAAAAGTGTAAAATATAGACTTGAGTGTGAGTAAATGGTAGGAAACTTAGATTTTTAGGTGAACTGTCCTTTTAAACTTGGCATCTTTTCAGCATGCCTGATTGCATCTATAGTTGAGATATACAGTGACACTGGCTCTTATCAGCGGAACAAGCTCAATCCTTCCTGTTTGTGTTTACATTTTGGTTTGTTTTTATGGTTTTGTAAACACACAGTGACAATTCATGTTGTAAAGATCCCAGAGAGGAAATCATTATCTAGATGATTTGAATGGATTTTAGAAGTGAAAAGAGTTCTAAAAGAAAAGCATGTAACATCATATCCACTTACTCTGCACATTTAGACTCACCTTTATCCCTGTCAGAGCCTGGATTGTTTTAGTCTGGTCTTTGGACTTCGTTCTGAAGTGACAAAGAGCAGTTACTGAGTCACACCTCGCTATATAGGAGCAATACTATTTCTGTCCACTGTGGGCAAATGAATACATGCTCTCTCAATTGTAAAGCACAGTACATACAGTAAAGTTTATGATATACCTTTCACATGCATGGCGAAAACCTGTAGTTTAAGCTATTAAAGAGATTCAAAAAAAAAAAAAAAAAAAAACATAAAATACTGTACTTTTCCTCAAGGCTGTTTTTTCTTCCTACAAAATGTAGTAAATACTAATCTACATTGTAGATTATAGAGTACTATTTACATTTTTCTATTAGCTAACTAAAACTTTTAAGCTCTAGGTATGAAGTGTTTGATTATTATTTTAGTGAAACACTTTTTCAGTGAAATGACGTCATTAAAAAAATCATATGAAATGACATACTGTACCACCTGTCCTCCTATTATTTAAAAAAATATCAAACAGGAAATTAGTTCATTTTGGCCCTGTTATAGATCTTTATCCTTCTCAGTCCAGAAATCCAGTATATGGGCAATATGCACGCAGACTTTTAATTTTCAGCCAGGCAGCCCAAGGGCTTCTGGTGAACTGTCTTTCCATTACAAAATTGTCATGTTTAAGATCTGATTTCTTTAAAAATCAGCAATCTTCACTGCATGTTAGATATACGATATGAAGTGGGTCTCAGATCGGACGAGGAGCACTGCATTAAATTCCATTTCCCACCGCCATGTCTTTAAAATATGACAGTTTATTTTACCCCTGTATTTTCAATTAATTTAAATTAAATTTAGCTGGCGACGCAGTGGCGCAGTAGGTAGTGCTGTCGCCTCACAGCAAGAAGGTTGCTGGTTCGAGCCTCGGGTGGGTCAGTTGGCATTTCTGTGTGGAGTTTGCATGTTCTCCCTGCGTTCGCGTGGGTTTCCTTCGGGTGCTCTGGTTTCCTCCACAGTCCAAAGACTTGCGGTACAGGTGAATTGAGTAGGCTAAAAATTGTCCGTAGTGTATGAGTGTGATTGAGTGTGTTTGGATGTTTTCCAGTGATGGGTTGCTGTATGGAACATGTGCTGGATAAGTTGGTGGTTCATTACGCTGTGGCGACCCCGGATTAATAAAGGGACTAAGCCAAAAAGAAAATGAATGAATGAATGAATAATTTAATTTAATTTAATAACATATTCTATTAATAATAAGTAGTTAAACATATTATTATATAATAATATGTGATATTTAGTAATATTATTGATAAAATTCGTTAATTTGTATAGTTAATTTATTGTCTTTTAGTTTATTTGTATGTTTATTTGATTTTTTTGTTGTTGTAAGTTTTAAATAAAAAAAAAAAAAAAAAATCATGACTTGCATGTCAGGATTTTCCAAAATTGCTTTTAAATTGTCTCATCTCATGACTGAATAGGTTATAGTTTCAGTGTAATATATATCAAGTACTGTATAAAATGTCCCATAACTGGCATGGATCACTTTTGAGTGTAATAGACCAGCTGGAGAAATCCGATTGTCACAAACAACGTTTCAGCCCACGCTCAGTGTTTATTCCTCCCACGTGTAACTAGTTGTATTAGCGTTATTAGCTGATCTGAAATCTGTGTGTGGCAGCCTGGCTCACACCACCTCCACATCAGACTCAATTATCATCTTACTAGGCTGCCCAGCCCGTCCCCTCCCCCACACACCGGATTACCCTCCCAATGTCTACCTGACTGCTCCTGTGGCCACTCAAGGGCAGCAGCTTCACAACTTGTCCTGTAACTTACACCACACATCTACTAACCAGGACTGGACTACAGAGCTTCCTCCTTGTTAGCGGCACCTGCTAACTTGGGCAAATGGCTAGTTCTAGCAGAAATACGCTACAAGTGAATGAGCCGCGCCGCTACGGCTCTACGTTGTCTTTAGAAGAGAAATGTGAGCAGTCTTTCTTCCTCTTTTACTACTACAGGGTGGAGGATGAGGCCGTGCTGGACCGAGGGGCATCGCTGCTCAAACCCTTGTGTGATCAGGAGGAGGTTGAAGGTAAATCTTTTACTTTTCTTAGTATAAACTCACAGATTGATTTGGATTGATCATTGGTTTATGTAGATTGAAATGCTGTAAATGTTTGTTGTTGTGAAGTGGTCAGTTATTTTAACGTCATTGGTTGTGAGTAGTATGTTTAATAAGTTTACTTCAGGGTGCTGAAGAAGATGTAGGTCACAAATACTAGGTGACTTTGAGTTTACCGTGCCAGTTTCCTTCTGCTCCAAAGACAGATTTAAATTAGTGGAATGTGGGATAGCGGGATCTCTCAGTCCATCCATGTATTCAGATTGAGAAATTGTACACAATTATATTTTATATTTACATCTATCAGTGTGCCTGTGTGAAATGCAGTTAAGTGACCAGATTTCTGAGATAAAATGTGGGGACAATGTCTAGTTTACTGGCAAAAATATTGCTATTGTCCATTTATTATATATATATATATATATATATATATATATATATATATATATATATATATATATATATATATATATATATATATATATAGTGCTCAGCATATATAAGCACACCTCTCACAAATCTGTCTTTTAAATTCATATTTTTAATAGGAAGCTAAACAATATTATATTTGTGCATATACATTAGATTAGTCTGTAAGGAGGCCAAATCTGGAGCTTATCTAACAAAATAGCTTACGATGACAGTCCAAAAGCTAATACACCCAAATTTATATATTAAATTATATATTATATATATATATTATATTTAAAAAGAGGAAAAATCAAGAGAAAATTTAATTGAAATTTTGTAGGTTGTATTTTTTTTGCAATATTTTGCTTGAATTTAATTGTATTTTCTTTCAATTTCTAAGTATTTTTGGTGACTAAAATATTATTTTAATAAATATGTCTGTTTATTAAATCTGTTTTAATGCATCAAAATACATTGCCTATATTCACTGAGAAATGGAGAAAAATATTAATTTTTAAAATGGGGTGTACTCAATTATGCTGAGCACTGTATATATATATATACATATATATTATATATATATAAGTTATATATATATAAGTTTTATTTTGTCCATATGTGACTTGTTGTATAGCATTATTATCAACCCTAATCTGACCCCCAACTGCTTCTCATAAAATGTAAAAAATAAGACGCTAAAAAATATAAATAGCAAACATATTAAAACATTACTACAATTTATGACCTCGCAAAACCATGTTACAATAATAACAGTATTAAGCAAAAATGTATTGTAAATGAGAACATGCATTGGGATATTTAAAATGGTCTCAGAATTGTATATACTATTTGTTTCAAAGTTCTGGCTTGTGACTGGAAGGGCATCCACTGCGTAAAACATATGACAGAATAGTTGGCAGTTTATTCTACTGGGGCGACCCTTAATAAATAAGGCACTAAGCTTAAGGAAAATGAATGAATGAATGATTGAATTAATAATTGTGATGGCAGAGCTATCATAAATGTTTAAATTTGTGTGCAAAACAATCTCGAACTAAGTTCAGGCCATGTTATATTGTGCAATGGGGGTAATCACATCCACACGTTCGATTCAGATCCAAAATTAAGTGCCCCGTACACGTGGCAGGTTCAGTGTTAGTTGCTTTGGGTAATTAAACATATTTCCCCCTAATGAACCAGATTCACTCTTCAGTGTGTTATTATGCATTGTGTGAAATACATTTTGAGAAATGCTATATTGTAGAAATAGAACCAATGTTAGCAACCTCATACACAGAAATCCATCTTATAGATACGAGATCCATCAGGAAAAGCCACTGTCTTCATTACACTGTGTTCATGCAGGGCATTATTCGTTGTGTGCAAAAGACCCTTGGCAGAGATAGATAATGTTGTTTACAACACTACTAAATCTGAACTGATTTTTATCGAGCTATCATGTTTGTTTTTCCAATCCATTGTTCACAATTGAAAGCCAAAATTGTATCCATTAGGAAAGCAATATAAAAAATTCACAGTAAATAATAAAAGAGTGAAAGTAATGAAGCGTTGCAGGCTTTGCCCACATCAGTGCTGTTTATGTTTTGTTCCAGTCGTTTTGGAAAACAAATGGGTCTAATTTTGTCAAAACTGTCTCGGGTCATTTCTTTTAAACATGAATTTATCCACATAGTATTGGGTATGACATAACTAAGGATGGGTTTAGATGTTAGGGCACTCAATTGTAGAAACCTCTGTCATACATAACAAGATACAAGTCCTGCTAAGTTCAAATCTGCTTTCCTGCGATTATTTGCACTGAGCCAGAGAAATATATACACAGCCTTTGTCATAAACCACAATTTATCAGTGTTTTTAAACAAATTACATTTATTTTACGATTTAGACATTTAAATACACATAAGTACTAGCAAAACATAAGATCTGTGGTTTGTAAAATGTCTATGGAGAATAGAAATAATTATTTTAAACATAACTGTTTAGGTTACCAGTATGTTTATTTTATTCTTTTCTCAGTTAAACGTACTTTCATGTATTTTGGGAGATGCTGATGAATTAACATGTAAATCCAGCAGCTCTGATCTCTCTAGTCTAATGGATCTCAGGCTAACATGGCAAAAATATGATCATTATAAGGGCACATGCCCACCGAAGCATTTTTTTAAAAACTGAGCTTTTTTGTCTTTGTTGTTGGAAGTTTCACATTTTAAAAATGACAGTAGCGTGTGAGAGTCCATTTTTAAATGCTTCGACAGAGGGAGAAGCACTCACTGCTGAGCGCTTACAAATGAAGAGTTCAGATGCAAAACCCTCTAAATCCATCAGACCTCTTTTTTTGTAAACGAGCATTTTCTATCAGGCTCCTTTAATTAGGTTCAGAAGTTTAATTTTATAGCTAATGATAAGGCTATAGGCTAGTAAAGTAAATACCTTTTTTTCAAAAATGTCACTTTAGACAATTTTTTGTTTTTTAACAAGGTAGATTTTCTTTTGCGTCAAAACCAGCTAAATCCACTTGTGCTTTTTTGCAAAAACCTCTAAATCCACCTATCGGGACAAGACAGTGTAATTAGTTGAAAATCACTAAAGCTGCAATTAGAAATTATTTGACCAAACATTAAACACCTAAAATTAAAAATATATAAATCTGTCAAGTAAGTGGCGGTTCATTCTGCTGTGGTAACCCCTGATAAACCAGGGACAAAGCAGAAGGAAAATGAATGATTGAAATCTGTCAAGTAAGTGCATTAGTCAATAACATTAACATTGACATTAATTAAATCTTAACAAGCTGTTGTCATTTCTGATATTTGGGATTTAGATTTAATGTAAGTAGAGCAATGTAAACATTGCAAACATTGTAAACTAAGCTTGTTAGATAGAAATAATGTAGTGTAAAAACATTGTGAAACATCAATATCTGTGCATTGTTCATTAATATAAAAAGCTTAATATAAAAAAAACTTATCAGACGTACTGTATAGGTAATATGAAGTAATATAAATAATGTATAGTTTTTTACATTATATTTATCATTAAAAAATAGCTTACATTAGCAAATAAAACACAAGGTCTACTGGGCAAAAAGGGGATGTCTCTCAGACACTTTTAGAAGCTGTCATTCATTCATTCTCACCATACTCACAGTCTTGGTCTTGGTTTTCGTCTCTTGTTTGTCCTCATAGCCCATACTGGATAAAATAACAGCATCTAAACTTCATCTTTCGTGAAACGGTGTTGCTGTTTGATGTATAGTAAATCGGACTCATTTAAAGTAACGTCGCTGCACAAAAACACGTTATAACGGCAACTTACACTTCCGGCTGTACAGTGTGTTTTCTTTTTCTTATAACACACATAGTTTTGAGGTAAAGGACGTTTTCATTTGCCATTCACTGACAGTCAGACAGGCTTATCCAATTCCTCAAACTAAACCGAAAGCAGAATAAATCAGTCTCCTCATAAAAGCCGGCTTATCAGCGTGCTGCTACATTGAAAACATATGATTTGATTTGCGCCTTCTGATTGTTTTTTGGGATATAGTGGCTTTTACTGTCAAAGGCAAGTGGCGTTTAGCGGCTTTTGCAAACAAACTGTTATTTCTGAATGGGCTGACACTATGATTTAGATGATTTGAAGCAAAAATATTTGTTGAACATGTACTACGTGCCTGAAGCATTCGCTCAATGTCATTAGATCATTTTTGGCGGAAGTAGCATTTAGGGGCTTTTGCGTCTGAACTCTTCAAATGTTCTTATACAAGTTTGAGAATTTTTACGATATAATTATTAAGATTAAACACAAAACGATGTATACATAATTTATCAGTCTGTGGCCTGCCATGTGATAAACTTTATGTCGACATGGAAACCTTAAATTGACACATTCTAAATATCATTCGCATAAAAAGAAGAAAACTCACTCGGGTCAGGGGGAGTAATCTTATGTGACAGGGTTAATATAGTGATTGGTGTAGATCACAACCCCTCGGATGATCAAATAAGCAGCTTAAAATTGAACTGACAAGCAGCAGCATGATGCTTGGGCTTTTTGTAATGTGCATTTACATATAGAGAACACTTTAGGGTCACCAAACAGCACTTTTCCTGCAAAACAGGGATCTACGGTCACCCTAAGATATAGCTGATAGCTTATAAATTATAACAGGGAGGAGAGCTGGACCTGTGTTTTATCACTTTTTGCTCAGTTTGCATAGCTTTACTGTAAGTGCACCTTATTCTTTCAGCTCTGACTGAATATATTTCATCCTCTTCCTGCTGTCAAAGTGTGTTCAGAATGAATAATGGCTCATTTCACAGTATATACTCTATACAGCCCACTATTCTTTGAAGCAGGATGGACAGTAATATTATGTGACAATCTACGGAAATTTCAAAAAGTGGCATTGCATGAGAGTTGTGTTCAGCAGTTATTATCTTGGGAAAAAATTGTAATTTAACATATTTATTTTCTAAAATATATACAGAAATAAATAAAAATAACAAAAACAAAAAAACATAGTTGGTCAAAATGCTTTTTGAACATAGCTAAAAACATATTCTGCATTACAATAAATGTTTAGGCGACGTAGTGGCGCAGTAGGTAGTGCTGTTGCCACACAGCAAGAAGGTCGCTGGTCGCTGGTCGCTGGTCGCTGGGTCAGTTGGCGTTTCTGTGCGGAGTTTGCATGGTCTCCCTGCGTTCGCGTGGGTTTCCTCCGGGTGCTCCGGTTTCCCCCACAGTCCAATGACATGCGGATGGGTTGTTGCTGGAAGGGCATCCGCTGTGTAAAAACGTGCTGGATAAGTTGGCGGTTCATACCGCTGTGGCGACCCCAGATTAATATAGGGAATAAGCCAAAAAGAAAATGAATAAATGAATGAATAAATGTTTAATTGCTTTTACTGCTATTGTTGCCACTTAAGTGTGGATTATAAAGAAGGTCATATTGTAAATATAAATTTAGCACCATCAAATCAAACATTTTTTTTTTATTTCTTATAATATTTTTAATGCATTCACGTTTGGGAATAATACGAATTGTGAAGGTTTTTTATTGGAGTACGGCTACACTCGATTTCATCAATAATATTGTTAAACTTTATATTCAAACATAATTTAAAATTCTTATGATTCAGAGCTGAATTTTCATCAGATTGCTCCAGTTTTCAGAAATCATTCTAGCATACAATTATTATAACAAAAAGATCTCTGATAGATGTATTGGTGTTCAAGAAAGATTTGTTTTCTTTTTGTAGAAATTGTGTACTTTATTTTAGGATATAAAAGAACTGTATTTATTTTACATATAATTCTTTTATAACATTCATTCATTCATTTTCCTTCGGCTTAGTCCCTTATTTATCAGGGGTCGCCACAGCGGAATGAACGCCTACTATTCCAGCATATGTTTTACACAGGGAATGCCTTTCCAGCTGCAACCCAGCACTGGGAAACATCCTTACACACATGGAGAACATGCAAACTTCACAAAGAAATGCCAACTGGCCCAGCTGGGACTTGAACCAGCAACCCTCTTGACCTTCTCAGCTAACCACTGAGCCACTGTGTCGCCCCTTTTATAACATGCGCTGTAAAAACATTACATAATAAAAGTCATGACAATGTGCACTACCGCTCAAAAGTTTGGGGTCAGTTTGTTTTTTAGAAAATTATTCTGTTCATCAAGATGACATTTATTAAATGTAAAAACTAAATGTTAAATTGTTAAATATTTCTTACAATTTTAAATAACTGCTTTTCTTATGTATATTCAAACGAAATTATTACCCCAGTCAATATTGCTTTTATAACTATTATCATTAATAATAATAATAATAATATTAATATTAATAATATAATAATAACAATATAATAATAATAATAATAATAATAATAATAATAATAATAATAATTATTATTATTATTATTATTATTATTATCATCATTATTATTATTAAACTAGTATTTAATATTAGAGTAATTTCTGAAAGATCATGTGACTCTGAAGACTGGAGTAATGAAGCTAAAAATTCATCTTTAAAATCACTGGAATAAATTATTAAGTTAAGTTATTTTATAGTGCAATAACATTTTATTCATTTATTCATTTTCTTTTCGACTTAGTCCCTTTATTAATCCGAACATGCAAACTCAACACAGAAACGCCAACTGGCCCAGCCGAGGCTCGAACCAACGACCTTCTTGCTGTGAGGGGACAGCACTACCTACTGCGTCGCCAATAACATTTCAAAACTTTACAATTTTTTACTGTATTTTTGATTAAATAAATGCAGCCTTGGTGAGCAGGAGAAGCTTATTTTAAAACATTTAAAAATCCTACTGACCCCAAACTTTTGACCGGTAGTGTATGTTTTTATGTTACTTTATCTTAATTTAGAAAGTTAGTCAGATTTCAACTTATATTTTTAAGTTAAACTAATTTTAACTAGATTTTTTAGGTTCCCTGAATTGATATAAGTTAAAATGATTTGTAAAGTTAAATTTGTTTAACTTAAAATTTAAGTGAGCAACTGATTTTTTTTTTACAGTTTACTGTCAATACTATCAATTTTGATAAAAATTGTATGCATCCTTGCCAGATGAAAATGTTCATAAAAAAACCTCACTGAACCTAAACTTTTGAACAGTAGTGTAGATTGTAAACACTGAGAACATTAGTCCTAGAAATCCCCCAAAAGTAGTGTTGGCGCATCCTCAAAGTAAACTATAAC
The DNA here is from genome assembly GCA_903798195.1 of Danio kyathit. Classification (NCBI taxonomy): domain Eukaryota; kingdom Metazoa; phylum Chordata; class Actinopteri; order Cypriniformes; family Danionidae; genus Danio; species Danio kyathit. The sequence goes on along the minus strand of LR812523.1, from coordinate 52,241,119 downwards.
CGAGCAACATGTGCTTGCTGCACAAAGAGCCCATATGTGGCAGTTCTTTTATATGTGGAGCTTTATTAGCAGCTATATTAGCATGCACAGTGGTGTGCCACTGTCGTCTGTACTTGTACCCTCCATCTGAACAGCTCTGTTACTGCGGTAACACAAGGTGCTCTGATGCTGAAGCCCGAAATGTCCAGCCAGATTCAGGGAATACGCTTTATCCAGTGACGAATTGCGTGCCACTCCAATTCAGGCCTCTTTCTATGGTCGCATAGAAAAGGGTTTCTCCAAAAGAACAGGAAGCTTGGCACAAAGCTGGCTCGACAATGTGTAGTTCCTCCCTCACTCGTACCTCTCCCTTTCCTTCTCTTAGTCCTTACTCCCTGCTCTTACTCCCTTTTCCTTATTTTGCTCTTGCCCATCCCAGCATAGGTGGGACACCTACTCATAAATGGTTTTTAATGATCTTTCTACACCATTTGTTTGTCTTTTTGAGTGGATGCCCATTGGAAGATGTTCCACAAATCGTTATAAATTTACTTTTGTGCCTGAAGCATGTCAGTTACATAATAAAAGTAGTTAATCGATGGATTATTATTATTATTATTATTATTTAATTTTTAATTTTTTTATTATTATTTTTTCCTTCCTTCTTTTTTCTTTCTCTTTTTTCAGTTTTTTGTTTGTGTACTTGATGTTAAATGTTGGTGATTTAGTGTATTAAGTGTGTCATTTTTGTTATATGTGAAGCACCACCATGTCAGAATGAAATTGCCCCAAAGGGGGTTAATAAAGTTTTAAACTTAAACTTAAACTTAAGACTAAAGACACAGAGGCCCAGTTTCACAAACAGGGCTTAGCTTAAGCCAGGACTAGACCTTAGTTAAATTAGGCTATTTAAGCCACATTTATAAAAACGGCTTTAGAAAAATACATTACTGGTGTGCACCTGTAAACAAAAAATGACACTGACATATTTTAAGACATCTCACTGCAAGTTATTTTCAGTTGAGACAGCTCAAAAATGCAATTTAATCCAAGACTATCCTTAAACCTTGTTTGTGAAACCGAGGGAGAGTGTTTTGAAGTAAAGGTTCTGAATGTGTGCAAGAGAAGACTTATTTTGATTATTTACATTAGGAAGTCATTCTGATTCTGAAAATTAAGATGTTTTCCCCTAGATCATTTTTTATGCCATTTTTATTAAAAATGTTTTTAAGTTTTAAAAAGTTTTATTAAAGGTTTTATATAATTGATTTTTTTTCAAAATTATTCATATTTTGGCAATTGTGATTACTTGGAAACTAAAAATTGTCAATTTTGTGATGAAACATTTTAGTGTTTATCACTTATTTTCACATAATAATAATAATAATAATAATAATAATAATAATAATAATAATAATAATAATAATAATAATAATAATAATTAGTGCTGGGCAAAGATTAATCGCGATTAATCACATAAAAACAATTTGTTTTGACATTATATACAGGTATATATGTGTGTGTACTGTATACATGTATATGTGATAAACACATATATAGAAACAAAACGGTACAAAACTCTTTTGTTACATAAATATTTCAATTATATATAATTTGTATAGGGGCAACCCAGTGGCGCAGTAGGTAGTGCTGTTGCCTCACAGCAAGAACGTCGCTGGGTCGCAGGTTCGAACCTCGGCTGGGCTGGGTCAGTTGGCGTTTCTGTGTGGAGTTTGCATGTTCTCCCTGGGTTCGCGTGGGTTTCCTCCGGGTGCTCCGGTTTCCCCCACAGTCCAAAGACATGCAGTACAGGTGAATTGGGTAGGCTAAATTGTCCATAGTGTATGAGTGTGAATGTGTGTGTGGAAGTTCCCAGAGATGGGTTGCGGCTGGAAGGGCATCCGCTGCGTAAAATCGTGCTGGATAAGTTGGCGGTTCATTCCGCTGTGGTGACCCCGCAAGGGACAAAGCCGACAAGAAAATGAATGAATGAATGAATGAATAATTTGTATACATACTTATATATTTTATATCTAAACATAATAATATGCACTATATGCATGCATCTGTGTATGTATACATACATAATAAATATACACAGCCTACACACAGTATATTATGTCAAAACAATCTTTTAATTTGGATGAGATTAATCGCAATTAGCAGTACTGGGTTGCAGCTGGAAGGGCATCCACTGCGTAAAACATATGCTGGATAAGTTGGCGGTTCATTCCGCTGTGGCGACCCCAGATCAATAAAGGGACTAAGTCGAAAAGAAAATGAATGAATGAATAATCACAACTAATTTTTGCCCAGCACTAATAATAATAATTTATTGATTACTTCATTCATTTTCTTTTCGGCTTAGTCTCTTTATTAATCAGGAGTCGCCAAAGCGGAATGAACCGCCAACTTATCCAGCATATGTTTTACGCAGCGGATGCCCTTCCAGCTGCAACCCATCACTGGGAAACACTCATACACTCTCATTCACACACATACACTACGGACAATTTTAGCTTACCCAATTCACCTGTAGTGCATGTCTTTGGAATTGTGGGGGAAAGCAGAGCACCCGGAGGAAAACCACGCGAATGTGGGGAGAACATGCCAAGGCTCGAACCAGTGACCTTCTTGCTGTGAGGTGACAGGACTACCTACTGCGCCACCGCGTCGCTCTAATAATAATTTATTCTACCGATATTGAGATAGACCAAAAGCAAACCATTATGATTCAATCATGCAGTGAATTTCTGATAATGAAAATTCCCCATACCTTTTCAAGAATCCATTTCACTTTGGATATATGCAATAATAATAGAAAGTAAAGATTGTCACATCTTCATTTCATGAAATCTATAAAATATCTATTGTTTATCTATTGTAAATATGTTATTGTAAAGTACACACAATGAAGATGCCTTTATACTGCATCCAAATGTCAATGGATAATCATTATTTAGCTTGGTTTGATTTTAGTCAGGGTTGAAGGGATGAAACCACGTGTTTTAGTGTAAAGTCCTCAAGATGGTTTAAACTTAAGTCAGAGCAGGTGTACAAACGAATGCAGGCTTGACTGGATGAAGCCACAGAAGAGGATTTGTGAAAGCGACTCAACTGACAAAGAACACATGATAATGACATGTAGTACATCCTGATTGCGTTCATGCTACACACATTTCTACTATATATTTTATTGGTTTCTTATTTAAAATACCAACCCACATAAATACCTACACACGTGTTTAATACAGCAAATTATATTATATATACAGTTGAAGTCAGAATTATTAGACCTCCCTGTTTATTTTTCCCCCAATTTCTGTTTAATGGAGAGAAGATTTTTGTAACACATTTCTAAACGTAATAGTTTTAATAACTCATTTCTAATAACTGATTTATTTTATCTTTGCCATGATGACAGTACATAATATTTGACTAGATATTTTTCAAGACACTTCTATACAGCTTAATGTGACATTCAAAGGCTTAAATAGGTTAATTAGGTTAACTAGGCAGGTTAGGGTAATTAGGCAAGTTATTGTATAATGATGGTTTGTTCTGTAGACTATCAAAAAAAATTGGCTTAAAGGGGCTAATAATTTTGACCTTAAAATGTTTTTAAAAAAATTAAAACTGCTTGTATTCTAGCCGAAATAAAACAAATAAGACTTTCTCTAGAAGAAAAAATATTATCAGACATACTGTGAAAATGTTTTTGCTCTGTTAAACATCATTTTGGAAATATTTAAAAAAAAAGAAACAAATCAAAGGGGGGCTAATAATTCACTTCAACTGTATTTTAAACAAAACATGAGCTTTTTAGACCACATATTGATGCAGTAAGTGGAAACAATCCCTAAACAGTGAATACATTTGACATAATCATCTCTAGTTATCTGGACATGTTCTGTCTGTCCACCTGTGTGCACTGCTGCCATTGGCTTCATCTGTTGCCTAATGGAGATTGTACTGCGTTTAGCCTTGTCACCCTCTGCTATGTCACAGGGCTCATGAATCACTGTGGTGGTCTATAGCCTCTCTGCTCTGTGAATCATGATCACTGTGTGACCTGCGCCTCCACATCTGTCCTGAAGATAGAAAGAGTGCTTTGTAAATGGCTGTGGATAAATAAGTCCAGAATGCACCTGGATAAATCCTGCATCAGTTTGTTTAGTTTGCTGTACTTACAGGGATAGTTCTCTCCAAAATGAACATTTTGAGTTCATTTACTCAGCCTCAGGGTGTCCTAGATGTGAGTGACTTTTAAAAAAAATGTAATTAAAGAAGATTTCCAGCTGAAGCTGTGGTCTTTGGTGATTTTAAATTGCAATAGATGCATTGCATTTAAAGCAGCCTTGTTTTTTTCATGTGCATACTTACAATTAGTGCATAATACATTCATTTAAGACATGCTTCATTACAGAGATTTCTTTCATTAATACTATTTGTGACAGTCTGATCAAGATTTGGATGATTTTTTGACACTGATTTGACACTGACACACTTCCACCAAACTCTATGTTATTAATATTTGTTACCTTGTCAATTTCAGTTGTTCTATTAATGATATGCATAAATAGATACTTGATTGCCTTTAAATAAAGCAATTCATGGTGGAGTTTAAGAACATTTAAAAAATATTGACATGCATTAAATCTTGGCTAATTGTAGCACACATTTTCAGAAATACAGCTACAAATGAGGTCACTTCTGTATCTTTTTTATGAGGTACACATTTGTGACATTGGACCACAAAACCAGTCATAAGTGTCCATTTTTATACATAATATTAAAGCTGTTCTGTTGATTTATGGTTTGATAGGACAATATTTTTCTCAAGATGCATATTCCTAATAAAAATTTACATTCTGACATGTTTACATTATGTACAAAATATGGCTGAACAATATGTTATTTGAGCGTTGATATCGTAATGTGGATATCCGCAATAGTCACATCACAGGATTATATGATTTATTAAAGGTGAAAATAAAGATATTGTCAAATATGATTTGTTTTCAATTATTTACACAATGGTGGCCATGTTATTTTACATTTGATTGTTCAATTTCTGGGCAGCACGGTCACGCAGTGGGTAGCACAATCGCCTCACAGCCAGAAGGTCGCTGGTTCAGTTGGCATTTCTGTGTGGAGTTTGCATGTTCTCCCCGTGTTCGCGTGGGTTTCCTCCGGGTGCTCCGGTTTCCCCCACAGTCCAAAGACATGCACTACTGTATAGGTGAATTGAATAAGCTAAATTGGCCGTAGTGTATGTGAGTGTGTGCACGAATGTATGAATGTTTCCCAGTGTTGGGTTGTGGCTGGAAGGGCATTTCCTGTGTAAAACATGTGCTGGATAATTTGCCGGTTCATTCCGCTGTGGCGACCCCTGATTAATAAAGTCACTAAGCCGAAAAGAAAATGAATGAATTAATGAATATTCAATTTCTGTACTTACTGTTAGACAGAAAACCATAAAGCACTGTTTATTTATTTGTTTTTGCTTGTGATTTATTATAGTTTATGCATCACATAGAAAAACACAGACTGATCATCCCAGTTGATCTAAATAAATGAAATCTTTCCAAATAGAGCTATTCAAATCCTCTGGTGAAATTATATTCATACTGCAATATATATTGGGGCAAAACAAAATATCACAATGTCAGATTTTTCCAATATCATGCAGCCCTAGTACAAAATATCTTCATGAAACATGATCTTTACTTAATATTTGAATAATTTTTGCATACATTTTTTTTGACCCATTGCCAAATTGCCAAAATATACCTATGCCACATAAGAATTGTTTTGTGGTCCAGCGTAACATTTGTGCCTAAATGGTTCATATTAATATCACAAAGGTACATTTCAAGAGCTACAATTTTTAGGTACTAATACTTTAAGGTATAAATACGGACCCTTTAAATACAAATGTGTAGGTTTTGAAAAGATATCACCCCAGTGACAGCTTTTGCACCTTTATTTGTGAGAGTGCACAGTGTTAATCTCAATAGCTAATTTAGCAATCTTTTCCATGCTAAAGTCATCATCAAACAGAATTGGCATTGCTTACTTTCCTCACATTTCTGTTCTTGAGGTATACAATTAATATGTACAAGTACAACCATGCAAAGAAATTATTCAAAATCTGAAAATAGAAATACACTCTTTCTATGATGCATCATTTTGATGGCTTGACCTGAAAATCCTCAACCTCTCCTCTTATTAGTTTGCTGTGGGTGATAGAGTTGGAGCGCTAAAATAAATCCCAGAACTTTATTCTATTGTAAGAAAATTGTCACAATACTTAATTAATTTTGGTAGGACTTTTCTGAGATACATGGCATATGCATCAGAAACATGTACTGTCCGAGTAGCTATTTGAATATGAACTTACTGCATGAAAAGTGTGCTCTATAGTATGAATATGAGTATTATGAATGAAATTTTGGACAGTTATTATCTGTCATGTTATACCAGTGTCAGTTGCATAGCTTTAATTCCATTTATAAATTATCTTTTATAAATGGATGCACACTTTAAAATCTCACTAGAAATATTTGGTCTTCCAGACAGGTGCGGTTCCAAAGGGGTGGAATGGGGCGGCACAGACCTAAAAAAAAATCTTGATCAAACCATACCTGTCAACATTGGGATGTAAAAATACGGGATACGGGATACCCCCCTAACCCCTCCACCTAACCCACCATCTCCCCCCACCTCAAACCAATCCACAACATTAATCTGTCAATTTAATTGTACACAAGCCTAGTTGAAGCTGTTACAAATATGGGGAGGGAATTAGCTTTAAATGATAGAATACAAACATTAGAAAATTTTGAATATAAAATAAAAGGTTTAGCCTATTAAATCAGTGGCTTATACAGAAATTAAATCAAGTTATAAAATTTTGTTCACTTTTTATTCACTGTATTTAAATATTGATTAAAGTTGCTATAGTTATTTAGTGAAGAGCAACGACTCTCTTATTTTGATCCATTGTTTTGTTTAATAACAGAAGTGTCACTCTAAAAATCCACAGATCTACAATAAAAGCATTCGATAACTTTCATAACTGGTTTGTGCTCATATAAGACAAAATTATTTGTGTTTAAAATAAAACACACAGGACAGACACGTTTACATATTATTAAGAGTATTTGTCTGTTTAAAAGCACAACCAAATCTCAAATTGTCCACATTCACTCCTGTTCAAATGGTGTGTAGAAGCTAATCTGGGAACAGTGTCTTTTTACGGAGCTCGTCCGTTAGTCATCACTAGGCCCACACGGAATATTGACTAATATGAAAATATTCAGTTTGTAAAGTAATATTTTCTGTCTTTTAGTATACATATGGGAGACTTGCTTTATTTACCAAATAAAGTGGATCTAATTGGATGTGCATTGTAAACTTTAAATACAATTTCTAAAGGTGTTACTTTTTATTTCATATATTAAGGGTTTAGTTATGATACTCCCAAAATAATTGCGCATAAATCCGCAGATTTTTAACACAATTCTGTGCAGAAATAGCAAAAAATGTCCACAGATTCTGTCTGGCCCTAGTCATCACCGATATATTAACTGATTAGGAAGGGCGATGATCGACACATAGCTTTAATGGAAATGAAGTGAATGCTGCCACTTTTATATTCAAGCCAAAATAAAGCGAAAGCATAATTCTCTTAAACAGCTTAAACAACTTGCAGTTTGAGATCGGCTGTTGGATGATACTTTCACTTTTTATAGAAAGATTAAAAATACAGGAGAAATACAGGAAAATACTTAAAGGGATGATAGTGGGATAGAATGGTAAAATATGGGAGAATCCCAGCAAAAACGGGAGGGTTGACAGGTATGGATCAGACTGATCAGAGTATAACATCTGTGATGGTGTGGCAGCAATTTGGGTGTATTTAAAATCACACAAGTAGCGCCTTAAACACACACACTCTCTGCTGTATACCGTATCCAGTATATACGGTACAATGCCATTGTATTAAAGAGCTGTCAATTTCTCAGCTCAAATAAAGGAGAAGCACTATTTCGCTAGCTGCAGACCCCTTCTCTATTGATTGTAAGTAATGAATTATAATCATAGGCCTATAGATATTGAAATACGTTAATGTACTGTATTTTGCTTATAGTTCTTCAGCTGCGATGTGCCCACACTGCTTAAATTAGACATTGTTGTTACATTTTTTTCAATGACTTTACCAAATAGCCTGCAGAAATATGGTAAATGCTGAAATGTGGGGTTTTAATAATAACTTTCTGACACATTTAAGATGTAGAATAGTAAAGAGCTGTTTGTATTGAATAAATAAACATTTTTGCATGGTCATCTTTTGTATTTTTGATTTTGATTTACATTGTCCAAGAACAGCTTCAAATTGATGTCATTTTTGTTTTAAATAGATGGCAATAGGCACATTAATTCATTCGTTCATTTATTTTCCTTTAGCTTAGTCCCTTTATTTATCAGGGATCGCCACAGCAGAATGAACCGTCGACTATTCGCATATGTTTTACGCAACGGATGCCCTTCCAACCACAACCCAGGACTGGGAACCACTCATACACTTGTGCGTTCACGCATACACTATGTCCAATTTAGTTTATTCAGTTCACCTATAGCCCATGTCTTTGGACTGTAAGCACCCAGAGGAAACCTATGCCAACACGGGGAGAACATACAAACTGAAGAAATGCCAGCTGACCCAGCTGGCACTCGAACGAGCGAACTTCTTGCTGTGAGGCGACAGTGCTAACCACTGAGCCACCGTGCCGCACATATTAAATATATATAAAAAAGACTTTTCCTATGGGTTCCCATGGGACTGGTTCTTAGTATTCTCTGTTCCACTCCTTCAAAATAATATTAATAATAAACAACTATAATCGACCATGCATCCAGGTGCTTGCCTGTTGTTTTTCGAAAAACTGTCAATTTAGACCTACATCTCAGCACATGTACTGTTTTCACATACTATGTAGCAGGGTGCTATGTGATTTTAAAAGCACCACTGGTTTGCAGATCTGCACTGATGTCATTGGTCCAGTTAAAGATGCATTTCCACAAAGTAAGACAGTAACCCAATGTTGGGATGGAGCTTTAAAGGATGGACCTCGTGTGACTGGGGGGGTGAGACATGGAAAGTGTCTGTGTGATATGGATCTAAACATTGGACGTTCCGCGCTACCTGCTAGCTCTCCCAGTCAAAATATTTAGTTTGACAGTCTGCTGCAAACCCCTCCGGTGAAGTCCACCATTTCCTGCACAAAGTGCGTAGAGGAAGTCACGTCATTTATTTACGTCTTCACTGAGATTACGTCATGTGTCGTAACCAATGAGCTGCAGACAAACATTGGAGATCCAGCTCTTGACCTCAGTGACACTGCACATTATTTATCTTACAGATGCTGAAGTGTTGATCACGTGGCTTGCGTTATCTTGGCAGTAGGGGGCCGTTTATCTCTTGACAACAACAATGTCAGGCATGAGATTATTGTATTTACGTGGCTTGGCTGAGTCAATTAATTGTGTTTGTGTTTTTCTACGTCATCAAGGGCCCTTTAGATATACTGAGGGGAATTAACTCAGAATGAGTTTTAGTCAGTGATAGTATTGTTAATACAATTGCTGTCTGGGGCACCTGGTTAGATATTAGAATACCTACTTTATATATTAAAGGGATAGTTCATGCAAAAATGAAAATGTCCTGTTATTCTACTCACCCACTGGTCATCCAAGATGTAGGTGACATTTTTTTTCTTCAGTAGAATATTAAAGAAGATTTTAATCTGAATCTGTGGTCCATGGTGAGTCATATAATGGCGGTGAATGTTAATATGTTTGTTTTTTATTAAAAAATGACCACAAATGAGTTCAAATCAATAGTCATAGGTCCTGATGACACACTGAGGTCTTGTGAAGCGAAATGACTGGTCCGTGTAAGAAATTGAATATTATTTACAATGTTATCAACTTTAATCTACAGCCTGCTCAAACAGAGATGTGCATATGTGAGACTGTAGTCAACTTGTAGTTCAGTCGCTTTTGATGATGAAAGCGCGAGGGCTGGTGATGCAATCACCAATATCTATCAACAAACTTCATCAACAGACCTCCCGTCCAAGCACACCCTCACGCTTTTGTCATCAAAAGATACCAGATTACAGTCTGACTACAGCCGCTGAGCTGTGGATAATATGAGGTCATTAAGATTTATTTTTATTCCTTCTATTTTCCTCTAAAACAAAAAAATGTGAATGGCTTACAAACACTCCTGGCTCATTTAGATGAGCTTAAACTTTGGCTCTCAAGCTATTTTTTTTTATTTAAATGAAAATAAAACTGAAGGAATTTTATTTGGGCACAAAGAAAATTCTTTCTTAAATGTCAATGTGGGATCTTTGACCCCACATATTACTCAGTGTGCAAGAAATCTCGGTGTTACATTTGATGAAAACTTAACAATTTGACAAACAGATCAGTGCTGTCATAAAATCCTGCTTTTACCACCTCAGACAACTGTCTAAAGTCAAGCCTTTTTTTTTATCTCAAAGAAATTTAGAAAACAGTGATTAATGCCTTCATAACAACTCATCTGGATTACTGTAACTCTCTCTATTATGGTATTTCTCAGCCTTATCTCTCTCGTCTGCAGCTGGTATAAAATGTAGCTGCTAGACTATTCTCTGGCACCTGCAAGTATGAGTCGGTAACTCCTATTTTATATGTACTTCACTGATTACCGATTAAATACAGAATTGATTTTAAAAAAAAATATTTGTATACAAAGCAGTCAATAATCTTGTGCCTCAATTCCTTACAGACTTGCTCTGTCCATATACCCCCTCTCGATCACTGAGATCTGAATTTACTCACTGTGCCTAGAACATAATAAACGAGGTGATCGAGCAATTGCAGTTGCTGGTCCTAAACTCTGGAACACGCTACCAATTCATATTAGACTTCCCTCCTTCATTTCTGTGTTTAAGTCTATTTTAAAACCTATTTATTTTCTCTTGCTTTTAATACACATTGGTCACTATTTTATTGATTTTATTTGTTAAATGTTTCTTTTATATTCTGCTTTCTTCTCTGTCTTTACTGTAGTACTCCTATGTACAGCACTTTGGTCAACTTTGGTTGTTTTTAAATGTGCTTTATAAATAAATATTGTATTGTATTGTATATTCTTCAAGGAGAACATATTAACACAATCAAAAGTGACACTTATGAGATGCCAATTACAAACAAATGCTGTACTTTTAAACTTTCAGTTCTGCAAAATTGTATTATGAACTAACGAATAAAACATTAAACAGCACAGTACATAGGTCATAAGAAATGTATGTTACTGTAGATGATTTCTGAAGGATCATGTAAAACTGAAGGCTGGAGTAACAATGCTGAAAATTCAGTGTTGTCATCACAATGAATGTTAAAAATGATTAAAATAAAAATAATTAGCATTGCAATAATATTTGAATCAATGTATGCATTTTAATTCAATATTTATATTATGTATTTTAATGTATAATCAATGAAATGCAGCATTGTATGATAGACGACTCTAAAACCTTATCGATCCTAAACGTTACAACAGAGTAGTGTTGTCAAAAATATTGATGTATCGATACTGAAACATTTAAAATGATAAAATCTAGCTTTTGGTTAGTATCGATACTGGCTTTGCTCTCTTGCTCTCTCTCTCTTCAACAGCAGGAAGATGAATCATTAATAATAGTAATATTAAGATTTTAACACATATATTTTAATCAGAACATAAGATGAGATTGCACTAATTTAGCTTTTTTTTTTGTTATTTATTGCCTTTTGCACTTAAGGGGGTCTATTTTAACAATCTAGGTGCAAAGCCTGAAGCGCATGGTGCAAAAGCATTGAGGGAGTGTCCGAATCTACTTTTGCTATTTTATAGACGGAAAAATACGCTTTGAGGACTGGAGCATGGTCTAACAGGCTTGTGCTTATTGTCTTAATAAGTTATGGGTGTGTTTTGAGCATAACGTTCAATATACCAATCAGAGTCATTCCCTTTGAGAGTCAGTTGCGTCGCGCCATGACGCATTTGTTATTTACATGGCGAACTTTGTAAGTGGAAAAGCTTCATCAGCAAGAAAACAGTTAAACAAACCATCTGCAACGCGATGATAAAGAACAAGCCTCCTCCATTCAGCCTACTTTCTCTTTACTTTACTTTTACTCTTTACTCTTTACTTTGTGGATAGGGAAACGGTGTTGTACGTAGAGCAAAGATTTGTTTAAAAACTATTTCTAAATTCAGTTCTAATTTCCAGCAAATGAATAAATAAACAGTAATAATGAAGTGTGGTCAAAAAAACTGAGTTACATCCAAACAGACATCCTATTCTTATGCCCCATATGGTGATGCATACGTCTCCAAAACCCAACAGGTGGAAAAATCTACATTTGTTTTTATTAAAACAAATATAAATATGCATAGAATAAATAATACTGCTAATAATAATAACATTATACAAATGCAAATTGTCATGAATAGACTGAAAAAAGCCCCCCGAGAAAGCATGGAGGCAGTGGTTTTTATATTTATGTAGAAAATAATAATTTTTATAACATTTTAATCCTTTATTTTTCTTGCATAAGTAAAGATAGTTGTGTATTGCTGTACATCCTGGGTGTATTAAGCAATGTGTACGCGTTTGGACCTGCATAGCCACATAACACTGCCAGTTAAATGTGACCCAATTTAGATTTTTTGCTCATATGTCACACAGATCGGATTTGTTCTATGACTGTGTAAACACAAAAAAAAACGCATGCATTCGGATATTCAGAGATCGGTTTCAGGCCTCCTTCATATGTGGAAATAAATCAGATATAAATCAGATATGTGATAATGCGACTATCATGTAAACAGGCAGATCAGATTTATTGAGGCATTGTGTTTTGTACGTCATTAAACTTTCGACAATATGGTACTTCTCCACGGTTTAATGGCGTAGAAGGAAGAGCGTGTGTGGACACGCTGACACAGTAAACAACAACAACAACAGAGGAAACATGGAGGAGGAAAGTGGTCAGTCACCACAATTTGCTCCCACCAGACCTGAGATCTCTCTCGTACCCACAAATTCCTCTGAATGGTGGTGGACACCATATATAAACCATAGGCGCAAGCTGCGATGACGGCCCTTTCGCTCCTCCTCCACCTCAAAATCATTTTAAAGTTGGGCGAACTTCACATATTTCGCAGAGCTAAAAGCTAGACAATTTCTTCCATCGTAGCTAGTGTTGCACAGATGCTAGAACCCGCCTTTACGCATGCACAATATCGTAAATTGTATGGCAAGTGTAAACAAATCAGATATGGGTCACAATTAAAAGAACGTGTAAACGAACAGGCAAAAAAATCAGATATAGGCAACAAATCGGAATTGGGCATCAAGACCTAACAGTGTAAACGGGGCCCTGCGCTGGACTTTAGACCAGCTTTTAGTTGGTCAATAGGACTGTGTATTTCAGTTTCTCAAAACAGCAACGCACCAACAATGCACCTTAACACACCTCCTTTATAGACCAGCACACCCATAAGTCCACAAAGTGGCTCAAATGGATGTACTATTTAAACAACATGGTGCAAAACGTGAAAATTAGGGTTGCGCTGGCCTGAAAATAGCAACAGATCGCACCAAACACATCGTGCTCAAGGACTGCTAACGTACCTAATGCATTATATGGTTTAGTTTTTTCTTCCCTTTTTACTTTATTTGCATACTTTTAATGTTGTGGAATTTGTTCCCCACAGTAATGAAAATTATATGGAAATCAATATTTTTCAAGGTATTATATGAATGTTGGACATTCCAGTATCATGACAATACTACAACAGAGTATATTCACTGAAAATCTTAACAAGAAAACCAATCTTGTTTTATTACTATTTAAATATTCTCTGAAAAACAAGAAGGCACCAAAGAACAGTGGTTATATTACTCGCACTTCAATGATGTCATGTGATCCTAATAGCCTGACCTACCTTCTCAATTCTTTTCCCTTTCAGGTCACCACACCATATACATCGGTGTGCATGTGCCAAAGAGCTACCGGCGACGGAGACGTCATCGCCGACGCACCAGTCACAAGGACAGAAAGGAGAAAGTGAGCGAGAACACTTCGGACAGGTCGGATGCAGAGAACAATGAGGAGGCCAGCAACAGCATCCTTAAACCACTCAGTAAGCGCTTACCAAAGAGCCGTCAGTTCACATTAATGCTGTGAGGGCTCCTTCATAGAGCCACACACACACACGTACACACACACACACACACAAGCCAAGGCTGCTGCTGACTCCACTTAGTCAGAACAGATATCCAGAGCTGCCTGGCCAGCGGATGAGTGTGTTTGGACAGACAGGGCTAGGGCCCCTGCGTGTAAGTAATAACCATCCAAATGGGTCACGATTGCCTGACGTGAGCCGCTGGAGGAGGGAAGTATGTGTGTCTCTGAGATTTCCAATGCCGAAGTATTATACGCCCAAGGGAGGATCACTTAGGAGGTGTTTCTGTTGATTTGTGTGCCAGGGCTTTGGACGCTCTCTAATGATGTGATAGCTGAAAGGGAGAATGAGAAGGAAGAGGAGGAGAAAGGGATAGCAGAAGCGAGGGAGAGGAAGATGCAGAGAAAGTACAGGAGGATTTCAGGGTCATGCGAGGAAAACGTTGACTTGAAATTGTGCAGTGGCCCATGTAGAGTTGATTTTCATGAGTCAACATCAGAGAATGTGGGTTTCGATTCATTCTTTATTCACTAAAGAAGGTTTTATTTGCATTTAGGCATCGCCACAACATTTTAAACCTTCATGTTGCTGCTTTCTTTGAGTGGAACATACAGTACAAAGTAGGGCACGATATTGGAAAAATCTAACATTGCTATATTTTTTTATTCTGGGATATATTGCAATATTAATAGCAGTGTTGGGTAAGTTACTTTTAAAACGTAATCAATTACAAATTACTGATTACTACTCGAAAATTGTAATCTGATTACATTACCAGATACTTCATGTAAAAAGTAATCAGATTACTAATGACTTTACTTTAAAGTTACTTTTTAAACATAGAAAAATAAGGCTATAAAAAATACAAAATAAACTGCAGCTCCTTCAGTAATTTAATATTCACTGCAGTGTTTTGGTGTTCTGTGTTTGTCTGAAGTAATTAGTCTACCAAAATGTGTATATTCCTACAAAGTATAAAGCTGATTGGTCAGTTTTTGTCACGTGACTCGCGGTTGTCAACTGTGTGCGCCTGGAAAATGTGAGCGCACGCAATATGTGCTCCCAATATGTGTAAAAGATGAGATATGTGAACTGCCCCAAGCAGCTACGCTTCTCTTTACATTCAGAAGATACCTTCACTCCCGATTCTGCAGCCTGTTTAGGCAGAGTTGGGCTGCCGTGTTTTTGGGCGCCTTGGCGACGTAGAATGCTTTCTGTTCAAGTGCTTGCTTATTAACTCAGCATTTAACTAAGTATTTTTCCTTCTAAAAACTATAATTTTCCCAGAGCATCCGCTGCGTAAAAACGTGCTGGATAAGTTGGCGGTTCATTCCGCTGTGGCGACCCCGGATTAATAAAGGGACTAAGCCGAAAAGAAAATGAATGAATGAAAATCTATAATTGTATCGTAAGTAACACAATTATATTGACTTTAGTAACTGTAATCTAATAACACAAATTTAAAATGTAATTTGTTACATTACAGCGTTCCTCGGAAATGTAATTAGAATACAGTAATGCGTTACTGTGGAACGTGTTACACCCAACTCTGATTTATACGATTTCACCAGGTGAATTGAATAACTATTTGGGAAGAATTTAGAGTTTTAGATTGATTAGGAGGATTAAGGAAGTGTATAAAATATAACAAACAATCTACAAGCATAGATAAATTCAATAAAAAAAAGATACAAATTAAATAAACAGCGTTTTATTGTTTTCTCAGGAGTCGAACAGTATTTAAGTATACATTAATTAAATAATAATAATAATAAAATGTAAAATAATACTGCATAGTCTTCGTTTTATATATTCATTCATTCATTCATTCATTCATTTTCTTTTCAGCTCAGTCCCTTTATTAATCTGTGGTCGCCACAGCGTAATGAACCGCCAACTTATCAAGCATATGTTTTACGCAGCAGATGCCCTTCCAGCTGCAGCCCATGTGGCACGGTGGCTCAGTGGCTCTTTGTCGCCTCACAGCAAGAAGTTTGCTGGTTCAAGTCCGGGCTGGGCTAGTTGGCATTTCTGTGTGGAGTTTGCATGTTCTACTCGTGTTGGTGAGGGTTTCCTCCGGGTGCTCATGTGACTGAGGGGGTGAGAGTCCAAAGACATGTGCTATAGGTGAATTGGATAATCTAAACTGGCCGTAGTCTTTGAGTGTATGTGAATGAGAGTATGGGTGTTTCCCAATACTGGGTTGCGGCTGGAAGGGCATCTGCTGTGTAAAACATATGCTGGATAAGTTGGCGGTTTATTCCGCTGTGGCAACCCCTGATAAATAAGGGACTAAACCGAAGGAAAATTGATGAATGAATGAATAATGAATGAATGAATGAATGAGAGTGTATATCAACTTTTTAAAGTAATTTTGAGTAAGAACTTTAAATATATTTAGCTGATGTTGTGGTTAAAAAAAAAAATATATATAAAAGAATAACATAATTAATACTGTTTTTTGATGATACTTTTATGAAAAGAAAGGCTTGATCTGTACAAGAAACTTGGATAAGCAAATTCATCAGATTGGACTGAACCATATGAAATCATTTGCATCTGGAGCCAGCAAAGGTCAACAAGTTCATTTATCAAAACTGTTTTTTAGTCATTACGGACAGTCATGATTAAAATGAGTCAGTATGTTGATGTATAGGATTCTATGACACCAGGTTTGCCAACTCGCAGCATATCAGTTTTGGATGCTTTTAACACTGGAACGGCTGAATCATTTTGACCATTTTAAAATGTTGTAATTTAATAGCTTTGTTTATATAAAACCCATAAAACTATAGTACATTGCCTTTTTCTGTGTGTATATTTCATTGTAACATTATTATTTTATTTAAATTACAAAACACAGAAGAGTATTTTTTTACCTTGAATGGCCATAACATTCAAATTGATTGCATGCATTTCAGCATCTGCTACTAAGTGCGCCTGTTTTGCCTAACAACAACATAACTTTACCTCTGACATGTCTTCCACTGTGGTGAAAAACTTTGCCTTACAACGTTCCACTATATTACAAAAAAGGTAATATTTATATGTATGAGTAATGACTTCATAAAATATGATAACAGACATTCAAAGCTTAATTCTAAAATCTTAATATAATCGTTGAATGTAAACATCTTATATGAATGTAATGTCTTATTTAAACACCAGAATGACTGCTATGACCATTTTAGAAGTTATAGACTCCTGGTATTTCAGTATTAATAGTTGAATGCATACATACATATTGCATGATTGTATATAAGAACTGGCGAATCAGTTATTTTTACCAGATGTAATAGATTTTCCCCATTTGCCCAATGTACTGTAGTGGGTCTCCAGTAATAATATTGTAAATAATATTTAGTTTAATAATTTTGTTTTATAAGACCACAATGTATCGTTGTGAGTCAAAGGTCTTAATTTCTGATTCAATAGTCTGCTTTTTTGACCTTCACAGTGATGGTAACGGTTGACTTTCATTACATAAATCATCATAGACCTGCATTTCATTAAAAAAAAAAAAAAAAAAAACGTATCTAATTAAACAAACCAGTTTTTGACGTCAGGATTTCTGGTTACAAGACACTGATGTCGTTTGATGTTGGGTTTGATTTGAGAGACACTTGGATTTTGTTTTTCCACTGAAGACATGACACCATAGGGGTTTGAAACAACATGAGGGAGTGTAAATAATGGCACAGCTTTGACAGAATTATTCCTATAAATTCTTAAACCCTCTGAAGTTTTAGTGCAGTTTACTGTGCTGACTCTGCACAAACCAGGTTATTGACCTCAAACGTATTCAGCTAATGGAAACTCAAGTGCAGCCAAGCAGAATCCAGAACTTGACAGTGATGTGGTCTCAAGGCTCAGCTGACCACCGTCTTTGGGCTTTGAAATCATCCTTAGAATGTCCCTTTTTGAAAAAACAAAACAAAACATACATTTTACAGTGTCACATTGGTTAACAATAATAAATGACCAATATCTTACAATGAACAGAACATTTGTAACAAAGTTAACCTTATAGTTAATAAAAAATATGTATTTTTCATTTAATAATGTATTGTATAAGGTCTAAAATGACCTGCAACCATTTTCAGAGCATAAAAAAAGCATTCAAAAATCTAAATTTTCACTTTAGTCAAAAACAAGTGACTGATTAAAAATTGATAAAATACTGCACACTGGCTAGGGAAAACCTAGAAATTTACACAGAATTTGTGATGAAGTTTGATGTTGTTTCTTTATGCAAATTAGATTTGAGCATTGAATCTAAATTTAGCTGTTTTATTTTAGTTTTAGTGCAGGAGGGTAATTTTTTGACTTTTAGGACAAACGGAATATTAGAATTATACACAAGGGTTACAATTTAAATAAATAAATGCTTTAGTAGTATTTTTCACTGACTACGTTTACATAGACACCAATACTTCGATTTTAATGCGATTAAGACAATACTCTGATTAAAAGTCTACCATGTGTTACGTCCTTTTAGATGTTAATATTAAACTAAGGGTATTTGACATAACATATAATAGTTTAGTGTGTGTGACAAATGGAGGGAGAAAGAAAACCATGGAAAACCGAATATCACTGCAATTATTTATTGCCCATACTTCCAGTGAAACCAGTGAAAATATATTGTACAGTGAAAGAAAATATTTACAATAAATTATTACCTGTTGGTGAGGAGGTAGATAGAGGGGCTTAAATCAAAGAAATAAATATAACAAAACACATTAACTGTATTAAACAACTAAACTAAATATGAAAAGAAAAGCATGAAAAAAAACATCTTCAACGTACCAAACGTCTTAACTAAACTACTCTTAATAAAAACAAAACATACACAAAACAGCACACTCTCCTGAACCTAATGGAAATAATACAAAAAGTATCCTGAGTGTTTGTATGTATATGTATATCGCGCGACTTACTCACTCCTACACCCTCTCCGAGGTATCACTCAAAAACATCAGTTAACTGGACAAGTTCACAAGCCTTTAGACAAGAGCATTAAATCACAAGCAAAAAAAAAACACATTCTCTCAGACTAGTCCTCGCAAGAGAGACTGTCCTCATTGAGACCCACAGAAAGAGTGAGAGCGAGAGAAAGAGAGAGATCGCCAATGTAATTTGGGCTCGGCTTTTAAACGCTACGCCGACCAGCGATTGGTAGCGCGAATGCAGCGTCAGCAGCCTACGTCATCAGCACGAAATGCGGATCCTCCAATGCCGTTCGTACCTGTAACACACGCGTAAAACGACACACCCACATACAAACAAACGCACACACATAGAACCAAAATACGTTCTGCGAGTGAACGTAACACCATGTAACAGCGATTTTTGATTAATTTAATCCGATTAAGGTCATAATCGAACTGAAGAGAAATCAAATTAAGACATGTGGAGTATGCCGATTTCAGTCGCATTATTAATATGCAGTGCAGACATGTAAACACCATAATCAAACTATTACCATTGCGTAGGATTTATGCAGCATTTTGCGACAGGTAAGTCTATACACACGGCTGTTAGACACTATTCTCTGCACCTACTGAGTCAGTGAAGGACCACAGACACCTGCATTGTGAAATGCGGAGGTTTTTTCCACATAGAGCATGCGGTATCAAATTCCATTAAAACAACACTCTTCCAGTACTCACATACAATATCTCGTTTGTCACGGTGGGCATGCATGAACTATTCCTGAATGAAAGTGAAAGTGCCAAACTGCAGCTAACAAGTTAACAAATTAAAAATGAAACACCTGAAATGACATGAAACTTTGGAGGAAATGTGAATAGCAGGCCTGTAGCCAGGGCAGTTCGGGTGGTTTGGAAGACCCAGCCTTCACTGACAAAAGTCCAGAATTTGTCCCTTTCATTAGCTCATTTGTCTTATTTTGACTGCTATGCCAACATAAATGGTAAAAATAACCCATCCAAAAGGCTTTTTCAAGGGCATCACACACCGGATGATAAATAGAGCAAACACTTGACAAGTAACTTTTATTCTAAATCATCATAAACTGTGGTTATTATGACCATCCAACAAGCTAATTCAGCTAAAAATAGTGCTACAATTAAAACTTTAATTCAGTATTTAAATCTCTTAATTAAAGAGAAAATGAGGTGAATAACTGCAAGAAGGTCCACTTTTTTGAGAAAAAAGAACCACACCTTCCACCAGCCTGGCTACGGGCCTGATAGTGTGATGACGCAATGACATCAATCGATCTATGTGTTATAACATGTAAAACGGGATCATGAAAGGAACATTCAAAAAGCAACTCATGTAAACACCTTAATCATATTATTGTCTTAATCAGCTTAAGGCAAATAATTTGATTACTGATGTCCATGTAAACGTAGTCATTGTTAGTTTATGTAATGTAGTTATTCAATGTTAAGCAATTTGATTAAATGCTGTTTTTTGTTGTTTTATGAACACATTAAAAATATAAAATAAATAAAATATAATCAAATAAATAATTCTTAAATATTTGAAAGAAGGATTTTTTTATTTAAATAAACTTTCTCATCCTTAAAAAATGGATTTAATTTCTGTGTTAAAATATTTTCTGTCCTAATTTAATGTGTGCTCAACTTTTGCCATTTGTAGACCAGTCAATTTGAGTAGCGTTTTAAATTTGGAATGGCATTTCTTGGGTTTATGTAGGAATGTACTAAAATGGAGAGTGAGCTTTCATACATTACATTACACAAATAATCTGATCTCTGTAACATTTATTTGATATGCAAACATGCTTTGTAAATTGGTGAACTGGTTATGTATGCGGTAGCAAAATGTGTCAGCGTCTGCTTTTCCCATGCATTGGATTTCTGATATAAATTGATATAGCAATACAGAAAGATTAGGGCAAGCCCACATGTAACAATGTTCTGGCTACTTGCCTTCCGTCCCCAAACAGCGTGAGCACTGACCTTTGTCTGTAGATGGATTACTTCCTGATTGTTATCCCTTATCCGGATGCATGTTTGTTAGTATCAATCTTCCTCTTTATAGGCTGCAACAAATAAGTTAGTAAATCTCTTTTAAACGTGAACTGTATGATGTAAAAAAAATAAATAAATACCAGCAGGAAATGTTCTAAATGGGTTCATGTTCCTGCTTCTTAAAGGTATAGTTCAGCCAAAATTTGTGTCCTTATTTATATAGTGATGACTTGTGTGGAATACAAAGATGAAGTGTTGAATCATTTTCAATACTGGGCTCTTGCTCTACAACATTTGAAAAGCAGCAATCAAAATGTTTTCCATATGACTTAAGAAGTGATGCATGATGACATATGATTCAGTCAATTGTTGATTCATAAAACTGATCTGAGTAATTCATTCAGTCATTCATCTGGTTGTAGTGTATAAAATGTGTTAATCTATGAAAACTTTGATTTCAGTACATTCAAATAATGCTAGAATTTTTTATCTTTATGAACTGGCTCTGTTTTAAATGGAGAATTCTGCTGATTCTGCTTCAGTGTCTCTGTATCTGCCGTCACCCTTGTTTATTAGCTTTTAGAGGCCTCATTTTTTTATTCCCTTTTCTTTGCCTTTATAAGAATTAAGTCTCCTGTTCAGCTGTTAAATTTAATAGTAAAGTGTGAATTTGTAACTCGTACATTTCACATTTGTGTTCTATATGCAGGCCCGGATTGGCTAATCGGGAGGACCGAGAGAATTCCCGATGGGCTGGTTTGTTTTTTGGCCACTAGGGCCGGTGTCCCTAGCTGCTTGCACTTTCAGCAGTCACACTTTTTTCATTTATTTATTTATTTGACCATAGCTTTACTCTTTTTATTCATTATTTTGCCGCAGCTCCGCAGCCGCATAAGCAAAATTCAGCCTACAGGTTAATGATGACAAAACTATCATTCGACCCCAAACAGCGGCACCTTAGTGAATATAAGAATTTGAATAATTAATAATAATGAATATTACACCTTCTCAATGAAAATCAGATGATTCACTACATTAATAAATCTGACATAACTTGATCAGAAATCTAAAAAGGGAAGAAAAAGATAAGTCAGCAATAGAAAGTAATACTGTGGTTAAAAGAGTCTTGCAGATAACAGAACAATATTTATTTTTTATTCCAAACGCATCAGCATAAAAGTGTCATTGTGGTCCAGTGGTCAGCACGTTGCGTTATGATGCTGCCGACCCGAGTTTGAACCTCATCTGAGTAATTTTTTTATTTTTACTTTTCATTTTTAGTGTTAAGACATATAATACTGTTTGGGTTACTTATGTAGGTGTACATATTTTATCTTTATTTTTTGTGTGACCACCGTTACAAAGGACTGGATATCTATAAAGAATTTTGCACAGAATATATATTCAGATATTGCAGGAAAGGACATTGTGATGTTTTAAAGAATAGTGTTGGAGATTTAGCTCCCCTTTAATGTTCTCATATTTATGAAAAACATTTGAAGTTCTAAAGCAGCTGTTTCCTTGAAAAAGACGTGATAGTGTCATTAGAAACTGAATTGGAAATGACGTTATTTTAATATAGTCAGTCGTGAACTGAGGTGGGCCGGTCTAAGGATTGAAACTCCAGGGCTGAAAAGGAGTCCCACTCCGGCTCTGTCTATATGGACGTTTAGTTTGAAGTACTGACCAGTGTTTTGATTATTGTTTCCTGTTTTGTTGTTTCCCAGGTATGTGGTGGTGACCAATTTGTCTGTTTTAAATGTTGACTTGATTATTCTGTAGTTAGTCTGCTGTGTTGACGGGGAGTCTCTTCCTGTTCTCTACTGTGATATATGGTTTTATCTGAGTTCATTTTGGAGTTTTTGACTGCTAAATTCCTGTTGTTTCATTGACAAGAATCATGTCACACTGCTTTCCAACCAGTCATAATTTGCTGTCTTTAATGATGTGCATGTCAGTGCCCATATAGAAATCTGATATATGGCAATATATACAAATGACATACAGTATATATATATATATATATATATATATATATATATATATATATATATATATATATATATATATATATATATATATATATATATTAGGGTTGGGCCAATAGACGATGCCATCGTCCATCGCCGATGGCCGATAGACATCACGATGCTGAGCCGGCATAGCTAATCCTCCGCCCCTCCCCTGTCGCAAACCCACTCGTGAAAAATACACACTCAGGCCCCGTTTACACTAATACAGCATAGTTTTAAAATGGCATTTTAGAACAAAAATTATCCACGTCCATGCTGGCGTTTCATCTAGCATTTCTGAACAGCCCTCCGTCTGCTGAAAACACACATCACGTGACCACACACACACACACACACACACACACACACACACACACTGTCATGCGCTCGTCTGAGCTCCAGAGAACAGTGTACGTCGGACAATTTATCAAGGATGTACCACTGGATCGTGTCTCTCTATAGCTGTTAAACATGATATTTAATTAATTTTGTCTCTTCCCTCTTCTGATTCTATCAGGTAACATGTCACAGCATCAGTAGAGTGCTTCAATCTTTCACTTTCATGCTTTTACTTAGTAATTTTAGCGAAACCCTCAGATACTGTTGGTTGTGCACCTCTTTTACCAACCAAGTTTGTTGACGCTATTATACTGACACCAGGGCCGGAGCAAGCTCAACTGGCGCTCTAGGCAAACGACGAAAATGCCACCCTCAAACCGAAAGATATGGAAAATGTAATACTTTATCAGAATTTATATGAACACAATATTACAGACAGTTATGGGGCTGCAGATAGAAACATGCATTGTGAGAAATTTGCAATGTTGAAAGTACAAAGTTTACATTTTATTAAACAATAGTTTATATTAGTTTTTGAAAATAATTTTATTTTTCATTAATGTTTTTTTCTAATATTTGTTTCTATGTTCTTAATCTGCCTGAGGTCCTTGAATATGAATTAGTAGATATTCAAATATACTTCAAAATGTAAAAAAAAAAATACGGTTTCCCCCACAGTCCAAAGACATGCGGTACAGGTAAATTGGGTAGGCTAAATTATCCGTAGTGTATGAGTGTGAATGAGTGTTTGTGGATGTTTCCCAGAGAGGGGTTGTGGTTGGAAGGGCATCCGCTGCGTAAAAACGTGCTGGATAAGTTGGTGGTTCATTCCGCTGTGGCGACCCTGGATTAATAAAGGGACTAAGCCGAAAAGAAAATGAATGAATGAATGAGAAAGTCTTATTTGTTTTATTTTGGCTAGAATAAAAGCAGTTTTTAATTTTTTAAAAACCTTTTTAGGGATAAAATTATCAACCCCTGTAACCTATTTTTTTTTTTCTGAAAGTCTACGGAACAAACCATCGTTATACAATAACTTGCCTAATTACCCTAACCTGCTTAGTTAACCTAATTAACCTAGTTAAGCCTTTAAATGTCACTTTAAGCTGTATAGAAGTGTCTTGAAAAATATCTAGTAAAATAATATTTACTGTCATCATGGCAAAGATAAAATAAATCAGTTATTAGAGATGAGTTATTAAAACTATTATGTTTAGAAATGTGTTGAAAAAATCTTCTCTCTGTTAAATAGAAATTGGGGAAAAAAAATAAATAGGTGGGCTAATAAGTCAGGGGGGCTAATAATTCTGACATCAACTGTATATATATATATATATATATATATATATATATATATATATATATATATATATATATATATATATATATATATATATATATATATATGTATACACACACACACACACACACACACACACACACACACACAGTTGTATATTTTCCATATGATGTTTAACAGAACAAGGAGATTTTCACTGTATGTCTGATAATATTTTTTCTTCTGGAGAAAGTCTTATTTGTTTTATTTTGGCTAAAATAAAAGCAGTTTTAATTTTTTTAATAACCATTTTAAGATCCAAATTATTAGCCCCTTTAAGCTATTTTTCGTTTCAATAGTCTACAGAACAAACCATCTTATTTTAGCTTATAATTCAGGGGGGCTAATAATTCTGACTTCAACTGTATGTATATATATATATATATATATATATATATATATATATATATATATATATATATATATATATATATATATATATATATATATATATATAATTTATTGCATTTGTAGAGAAGGTACCATCATAACCGTTGTCAGAATATGATGTATCATGATAAATTATTATTTTTTCATATCGCCCATCCCTAATATGTGCTGTACATATATGCTCCATTATATTAGCTATGTTTATATAAATAAACCATGTGTGTTCATGTATGTATCAGATTTCTATATGAGTGAGAAGGCTGAATTGGCATCTGACCTCTGGAATGAGTGTACACTCGTGAAAGAGCTCCTGTCCTCCAAATGGTCAGCATCACAGATTATATTAAATTGTGAAAAATCTGAAAAAATGTCCTCTGTGGCAGTTGTCATCTGCCATGACACAATAGATGAAATAAAAAAAAAAACAGATTCTTGCATACAAAAGTCATTATTTACTGATCATGCAAAAATAGCACTGATGATGTTGTGTAACCTGATTCTGACATAAAATCATTTTATATTACCCCTTCATTAAATTTGCAACATAAAAACCTACTTATGCTCACCTTTATGAGAATAAGGCTATTTTTAGTTTAGACTTGAATATTCATAATTGATGCTCAGCTCTCTATGCCTCTCACTCATTTTCAAACGTCAGCCAGTCAGACCCTCTACAGAGCAGGATGTCCCACAGGAGATCTCTTAAACCCTGAGACAGGAGGGCTGGTGCACTGTAATCCTCTCAACTACAGTTATTCTCTCCCTCCACTGCAGGTTATAATTAGTTAATCTAACCTTCTTCCTAAGTCCAGCCCACATATGTGATTGCCAACTGTAACAAGTCTTTGTTTTCTGGACTGGTTATTAAAAGGTTTGGTTCACCAAAAAAAAAAAAGAAAAGAAAAAAGAAATAAACTTTTGTCATTAACTACTCATCCTCATGTCATTCCAAAGCCCTTTGTTCATCTTTGGAACACAAATTAAGATATTTTGGATGAAATCTGATAGCTTTCTGATTCTTCATATAGTACACAAAGCAACTGGGATTAAAAGATCTGTTCAGCTCTCTGTGATCATTAATCATCATCAAACATGATCAAGAATGAGTTTTACAAGTTTAAAACATTTTTAAAACAGTGCATGTTTGTAATAAAGTAAGTTAAAGACGGTAAAATCACTGTAATTCATCACCACAGCTGCATGTCTGTGCAATTATAAAATAAGACGCTTCAATTAACATAACAGATATCCATAAAGCAGTGGATATTACTCTGTATCATGTCACATTTGCTGTGCAAAAACAGTGCAAAGTTAAACACGTGCGCTGTGTGTGTGTGTTCGCTGTGTGTGCGTGAACTTTGTAATGACATTGTGTGGGACTCATCATTGCAGAAGGGCTTGAAGTAACTCCACAACAAATACATCAAATAATCATTGGGAAAGTTCTTACTGTAGTATTTCTCACAAACGTTACGTGAGATCTGCTTCCTTCATGTCTGTCACTGTGCTGTTTATCTGACACAGCCGAGGCGGAGATTGAGGCACACTCTGACAGGCACCTATGAACGGTGGGCGGGGAGAACTAGCATTAAAGGCACAGGCCACAAAAACAGCAACAATGTGTTCAAAGCAGATAATCCAATATTCTGAAAAGTATAATAAATAATCTGATGGGTGTTTTGAGCTGAAACTTTACAGACACATTCTGGAGTGGAAACACAAAAGACTTATCTTAAATCTTAAAAAGGGATAAAATAGGTACCATTTAAGCCCATCTTACTCCTGAAAAAAAGCAAAAACTATATGATGTCATGTAACATTACTTTCCTCAAAAAATAACTAAGTAGCACATTTAGTTACTTGTTGTTGTTTTTTTTAAGTGACTTAATATTGTAAGATATCACTTTACAAAAGTAACTTTACACATACGGTGTTCTCGTGAATGTCTGCCCTGAACAGACACTAAAGAAACTGTTAATAAAGTAATGTTTGTTTTATTTTGTGCACACAAAGTATTCTTGCAGTTTCAAAAGATTATGATTGAACCTCTGATGACACATGGATTGTTTTGATGATGCTCTTGGTACTTTTCTGGACTATAAGTGTCAATATGAAGGATCAGAGAGTGTTCGGATTTCATTTAAAATATTTGTAATGTTTTCTGACGTCTTACGGGTTGATGAATGACATGAAGGTGCATAATTAATGGCAGAATCTTTGTTTTTGGGGGTGAACTAAAAACTATGGAAGTCAATGCTTGAAAGTTTGTAACATGCTTGTGTTGAACAGAAGATAGAAAGGCATAAAGGTATGGAAACATTGAGGGTGTGTACATGTCAGTACATTTTTATTTTTGTGACCTATCCCTTTAAGTGTTTTAGATGACTAAATTATTATTCTATATTTATTCATTAACATTGAAAATTACATTTTATCTAGTCCTTACTCCTATCTCTACCCTTCCAACAACAAAAAAAGAAATGATAAGACTTGACGTAAGAGATAGAGATTGTTCTAAATCTTAAAAATATGATCAGTTATTTTGCATCATATCTGGTGCTATATAACTTCAGAACACTTCTAATATTATTTCAAGAGTTCACACTTAGATATTGCTTGACGCTATTAGCAGGTTTGGCATGCTGTCCCGGAAGAGAACCCTGAGCTTAGAGATAATTGAGCTTGTGGCTCCCGCCTGGTCGATTGAGCATGTACTGGGAGTACGAGATCAGGTAGTTCTCTAGAGCTCTCCGTGGTAAAGAAAGAAAGTGGGAGAAGGGGTGGATGGGGGGTTTCTTCGGAAAACGAAGATAAGGGAGTAATTTTTCCTAGGCTACTTATAGTGAGTTTGGATTAATCTGATTGGCTAACTAATGATTGTAGATGAGAGACCAGCTGCGGTCAATTATATCACGTGCTCCTCTCAAAATTAGTTTGTGAAACTTCACTTATTTTATCCATTCCACTGTGGTGACACCTGATCAATCAGGGACAAAGCCGAAGAAAGTTGAATGAATGAATATTATTTTTTACATATATTAATTATAACAGTTTCAAACCTATCTTATTCTTGAAAAAAAAAAAGCAATAACTATAAAACGTCATATAATTGAACCTCTGATGACACATGGATTGTTTTGAAGATGCTCTTGGTACTTTTCTGGACCTTAAGTGTCAATACCCCTGCTGTCTAAGAAGGATCAGAGAGGTTTTGGATTTCTCTTAAAATATTTATAATATTTTCTTCCATCAAACGGGTTGATGAATAACGTGAAGGTGCGTAATTAATGGAAGAATATTGGTTTTTGGGTTGAACTATCCCTTTAATATTGGTTGTGACCAAAATAACGCTCAACTTTCCATTATCATGGTGAGATTGGCTAATTCAAGCCTGCATGTGTACGTAAAGATATTGTTTAGTCGTGTTATTTTGGGAGGATTTTCATGTTTGTCAGCCTTGTGTATGTGTTTATTGGGTGGCATTATTGCATGTATTAAAGCATAGAGAGGATCTGGACATGCTGCTTCCTCTGACAATGCTTTGGGGGATGTCTGGGATTAAAGGTGCTTATAGATGACCACATGTCCACCCACACACACTCTTCTCAATGACCAGGAAGTGACCAGATTACTATTGTTTATATGTGTGAGTACTTTGATAATGCAGCCAGTGAATACTCAGATTTTATTTATTTGCTGTAATGAACCTGAATAACAATATTTATAATATACTACAGTCTTAAAGGATAGATCACACAAAACAGAAAATATTATCATTCACTTGTCACAAATCTGTTTGAGTTATTTTGTTTTTTCCTGTTGAACACAAAATATACACATAGATATTTTGAAGAATGTTGGAAATCTGTAACCATCGACATTCATGATATTTGTTTTTCCTGCTATGGAAGTCAATGTTTGAAAGTTTCTAACATTTTTCTAAATCTCTTATTTTGTGTTGAACAGAAGAAAGAAAGGCATAAAGGTATGGAAACACTTGAGGGTGTGTAAATGTTAGTACATTTATATTTTTGGGTGAACTAACCCTTTAAGTGTTTTAGATGACTAATCTATTGAATTTAATTCAATTTATCTTTATTTCTAAAGCACTTTTACAATGTAGATTGTGTCAAAGCAGCTTAACATAGAAGTTCTAGTCGATTGAAACTGTGTCAGTCCAGTCCAGTAGTTCAGTTCAGTGTGGTCCAAACGTCCAAAACTGAAGAGCAAATCCATCGATGCTCAGTTCCATAAGTCCCAAACCAAGCAAACCAGTAGTGACGTTTATTATAATATATTTATTCATTAACATTGTAAATGACATTTTATCCAGTCCTTACTCCTATCTCTATCTTTTTAACCACAACAAAGAAATTATATAGACTAGAAGTAAGGGATAGAGTTTGTTTGGGCCTAAATCTTAAAAATATAATCCAGTATTTTGCATCATATCTGTTGCTATATAATTAACTTTAGAACACTTCTAATGTGCATCTAACTAATCCATATTCAGGGCCAGGTCTATCCATATGAATTTAAGTTAATTATTTGGACTGTTTATAGAGAAAGAAACACAGGGGCATGTGCTTTGGTGACCTGTTTCTCCATTCTTTATGAGTCTCTCAGGGATCCCATTAAGGAATCTCTCTCAAAACATCAGTGGGGTCTCAAATGAATCCCAAATGATTTCCTGGCCTTTTGTTGACTCTGCTCTAATCCTGACATCTGAGGAGGATCAAGAGCTAAAATTAATTTCCAGATAACAAAAGAGTGATTTCATCCAGTTTGAATTGCATTTATGGAGATCAATATAAATACTTTGATGAATTTGAAGTGTTTCTTTAAATGATAATTCTCCAGAGCTATTTAAATTGGCAAGCACGTAGAGTGGTTTTAATAGGCTCAGTCCATAAGAGGTCTGCTGGTGATATTTATTATTTGAATGGGAATTAGGCCAATGATTCTGTCCACTTGTTGTCAGTTTATAATCGCATACTGTATGTGTCCTCGACTATTATTGACACTCTTCTTGATGTTTCTTTTAGATCATTTGGTCAAAATATTAACCAAAAAAGCAGAAAACTCTTGAGTTTGTTTTTGGATGGGAGTCAAGTTTTCTTTTGAAACCCTTTCAAACTATTTGTTGTGATATAGGAGATGTCAGATTGTACTTTTGGAGACTTTCTGATTTCTAACTTCTTGGAGATTTTAGCCACTTAAATCCATATTTCTGACAGAGCGTTGGGACAATATATGTCAATGTGAATGTTATTTGTCAATTTTATTTTTATAGCACTATTAAACACAACCAGAGGTTGACCAATGTGCTGCACAATACACATCACAACAAAGAAAAATATAAAATTATAGCTAAAACATACATTTTTCATTGATAAAATGCCAAATCAGAGAGGTAAGTTTTCAATCTAGATTTAAAAACAGACAGTGATTAAACAGATCTAATACAGAGGGGCAGAGCATTCCACAACCTAGGACCAGCTACTGCGAAAGCACGGTCACTCCTGCATTTGAGCCTCGACTTAGGGATACATAATAATCTCTGGTTAGATGAGCAAAGAGACCGACCAGGCTGATGCTCAATCAACATGTCTGACAGATAAGAAGGTGCCAGGCCATTTAGAGATTTAAAAACCTCTAATATAGACACACATCCTCTTCCAGGCTGAGTAATAATAACTTCCAGTTGGCTGGAACTTCTTAATTATTGCTCAAATAGTGCCACTTCCCATTTTGTGATGCTCAACATCCTTTTACACATTGTGAATGTCAGATTGGCCTGTGTGCTTGCTCATATACAAAGCCCTGTCAAACAGAAAGTCATTGTTCAATAATTGCCTGTCCTGGGGTCACTCAGGTGTGCTACAAGATGTAAAATTTCAATAGGAACTTACAAAATTTTTTATTTTTTTTTTCATATGAATCTTCAGATGTGCCACTAATTGAGGCATTTAAAAAAAACGGATATATTTATGTAGTGTGAAGTCTGATATTTGGGGTATCTAATTTTATCAATTTTTTAAAAATAAAAAATATATGTATTTTATTGCATTTTTACTGAACTGTTCCCTAAATACATCATATGCTGTGACATAGCAAAAAAAAAAACTCTTAATAATATACAAATAGCTTGAGAGCGATTTATCTTCAGACCATGGGCTTCACAGGGGAATTCAGGCACGTGATCATGATCTTGAATGGGTCCTTCATCTAATTCTTCATCTAAGTTTTCAGTGGAATTGCCTGATTTAAAATTAGCACATGGTGTCACACCAGACGACAGGGATTTCAGTGACAAAATGTTCCTATGTTTTTTTAAAAATATGGACGAAAAAAAGATAGCCAAAATAGCCACTTTTAAAATGAGGACTGAGGTATTTAATAATGATTTTGCAATTTTTTTTATTTACCTTTAAATAATTTATTATTATTTTTAAATAAAAATCTTATTCAGATTTTAATAAAAAAAAAGAACTATGTTTGAGACAGTCACACCATGGGATAGTTTTGAGCTTTTGTGGAAAAAATGAAATAATTTTAACAGTATTTTATAACAAGAAGTTAATGGAAGACAAATTATGTAACCATTTACTGCATTTCAAATGATGACAATACTAATTGTATTCATTTTTGTCATGTGTGACTGTGAAAATGCATAGTCATGTCAACAACCTATATATGTATAACCCACGATTCCCAAAAATGGAATGGAGACGTGTGTCTGGTAACAGACTATGGGAGTATACCATAGTCTGTTACCAGACACACGTTGAAGTTTCCATGAAGGGGAACGTCCTGGTTACGTCTATAACCCACGTTCCCTTCATGGGAACTCCAACGTGTGTCTGGTAACAGACTACAGGAGTACGCCACAGTCTGTTACCAGACACACGTTGAAGTTCCCATGAAGGGGAACTGTACTGTTTGAAATAGTTTGCTCTCAAGGAGATCAGTTTTTTGTTCATATTTTGAGCAGAAAAATTAAAAGGTTAAACAACAAAGACATTTTTTTCACACCCTTCTGTGCTCATATTTACCAAGGGGTGCCTAGAATATATTGGTGGTGGGCATTGTACGTGTTAGAAAATGTAACTGGAGTCAGAGATGTCATTTGTGTTTTTATTAAGCTTAGGTTTGTCCCAAACAGCTCTTCTAAGAACCATTAGGATGAAGCCGGTGTGGTGACAGTAGTTTGTGCTGTGGTGGTCTTGGGTATCGGTTACTGTCAGGAAGTCAGTAGGAGATGGCAGGGGAGGCAGTCTAGTGAAAGAACAATAGCTGCTCTGAATAAAACTCTTTTGTGCTTCAAACAAAAGACAATAGGCACTCATCACAGGCATGTGACGCCTCAAATGTGTTTAATCACTGTTGTGCCTCTCACTGCTGGACAGATGTGCAACACAGCAGTGGTCAATGTGCGTTTGATTTGGCTTTCACAGGTTTAGTTTCATCTGAACATAAAAGCCTGAGGAAAGATCACAATCCAGTTCTCATTTTATGAGAGAAGTTAGTTTTAAATCTCCATATTAAAGGTTTATTGGCTGTAAACCTAAGTTTTTATACTGTTATGATGTGCAGTAGTAATTAAAATGACTTTGATTAGATCATGTATATTGTATGTACCCTCACCGGTCACTTTATTAGGTACACCTGCCCAACTGCTCATTAACGCAAATTTCTAATGAGCCAATCACATGGCAGCAACCCAATGCATTAAGGCATGTAGACATGGTCAATATAATCTGTTGCAGTTCAAACCGAGCATCAGAATGGGGAAGAAAGGTGATTTAAGTGACTTTGAACGTGGCCTGGTTGTTGATGCCAGATGGGCTGGTCTGAGTATTTCAGAAACTGCTGATCTACTGGGATTTTCTACTTGGGATTTCTAGGGTTTACAGAGAAAATATACAGTGAGCGGCAGTTCTGTGGGCGCAAATTCCTTGTTGATGCCAGAGGTCAGAGGACAATGGCCAGTCTGGTTCGAGCTGATAGAAAGGCAACAGTAACTCAAATAACCACTCGTTACAACCGAGGTATGCAGAAGGATGTCAGAATTTGGTGTCAACAACATGAAAGCATGGATCCATCATGCCTTGTATCAACAGTTCAGGCTGGAGCTGGTAGTGTAATGGCATAGGATATATTTTCTTGGCACACTTTGGGCTCATAAGTACCAATTGAGGATCGTGTCAACGCCACAGCCTACCTGAGAATTGTTGCTGACCATGTCCATCCCTTTATGACTATGGTGTACCCATCTTCTGATGGTTCCTGCAGGATAACGTGCCATGTCATAAAGTGTGAATCATCTCAGACTGGTTTCTTGAACCTGACAATGAGTTCACTGTACTCAAATGGCCTCCACAGTCACCATATCTCAATCCAATAGAGAACCTTTGGGATGTGGTGGAACGGGAGATTCAGATCATGGATGTGCAGCCGACAAATCTGCAGCAACTTCGTGATGCTATCATGTCAATATGGACCAAAATCTCTGAGGAATATTCCAGTACCTTGTTGAATCTATGCCACAAAGGATTAAGGCAGTTCTGAATGCAAAAGGGGGTCCAACCCGGTACTAGTAAGTTGCCGGTGAGTGTATATTATCAATTATAGTTAACCTATATTTTGTTTTATATTTGTCCTTTAATTATAATTCTTTTTATTGCTAGTTTAAAGGGATAGTTCACCTAAAAATGTATTTTTTCTCACCATTTACTCATCCTCAAGTGGTTTTATGCTGTCTTTTGTCTGTTTAACACAAAAGAAGATATTTTGAATAAGAGTTGAAACCTTTGACTATTGACTTCCATAGTAGGAAAAAAAAATATTATGGAAGGTGATGGTTACAGGTTTCTGACATTTTTCAAAATAACTTATTTTGTGTTCAACAGGAAAAATAAAGAAATCAAACAGGTTTTTGACATGTAAAGAGTGAGTAAATGATGACATTCATTTTCATTTTTTGACAAAGTATCCCTTTAAGTTTTTGCAGCTTACAATATCGGATAACTTTTCCAATCTTTAATTAAACTTACATTGACCCTACTGTTTAGACCACAAGCTCTGAGTGTGCATCCCAATCGGAAGCTGACTTGAAATCCTCTTTGTGTCTTGATATGTGGCAAGCCATGTGTTTCTGCCAAGCGTCTGTTGCTAGGAGTAAATACAAAAGACAGTCTTGTAATAGACACTCACGTTACACACTCGCACAGTCAGAAAGACTCCCAGGATTGCAGTTGAAATCTATACAGCATGTTCTAAATATTCCTAATCCTCTATGTGGTTATTCAATCACAAGTCGCTTGATAGGTTGACATGAACTACTGAAGAAATTTATAATCCCTTTTCACAAGTCTTAACCTTTTGTGTGAAACTTTTCCAAGGTGTAATCTTATTAGAAAAATCTTGGTGGAATTTTACATCAGTGATGTGATGCTGAACCTCTCTCTCTATATATATGAAATATTTACTTGAATTCATTACGTAAAGTTAATATCTCTGTATTTTACCATGTGTACATGTTTGTGGCTCTCAGATGTTGGTTAATGGTTACATGATCATTTGTCGAAAACTTACTTAAGTGTTTGATTTTAATTAGATTCAATTCGAAATAATGTGAAGCTACACATGGAATCAAAGTCATTGGATTCAATGTTGCCAACTTAGCAACTTAGTTGCTATATTTAATGACTTTTCAGACCCTCTTAGCGACAAATTTTAAAAAAAGTGACTATCCACAAATCTAGTGACTTTTTTGGATCTCAAAAAGTGTAACAACACGTCGCAACAACGCGTAGCGCAAGCTCTGTGATTGGTCAGCTTGGTAGCGCTGACGCGTGTGGGCAGAGGTGAGAGCCGTGCGAGCCCGATGCAGCGTGTGTTTACAAGTGGGGAGTCCCAAGAAGGAGCTTCAGATGAAAACTGTTGTTTTGTTTACCTTATGATTAAAGTTGTTGCACGTCCGCCGATTCCTGCCTCTGAATGAGCGAGTTTGAGCTACTTGTACATTAAGGTAATGTTCAGAAATAACAGAACACCAGCGAAGAAACTCAACACAGAAAAACATAAACACCTACTGCCAGCTAGCGTTTTGGAGCAACACAAATAGCGCGCAGAAGTATAAATGCATGGCTACGCGTATTGCATGCGCCGTGGGTCACGCCGATCACTTAATGCAGAAGTATAAACCAGGCTTTACAGGCGGCCCAGTCCTCGTACAGTAGTCTCTCCCACCTGCAGCCTGAGTGCAGATCACTCCTCTGCGTACCGATGGCAAATGATTTAGCACTGCGAGTGTAAATTATTTCCCTTTTACAGTCAAACTGATCTGCTTCTCCTTTATTTTAAATTTAACAATTTATTTTGACCATTTGTTCTTTTCTTATTTATAGTCACAGATATTTTAGTGACAGTTTCGGAACTTGTCTGAGTTTATTACATCTGAGAGATTACTGCAAATTTACTACACATCAATACTGATATACTGTATTCAAACAGCAATAAATTTAGTTAAATTGACATGCATACATAAAGCATAGTGCACCTATAAATTCCCCTTTATTAGCCATAGGCTGTTAAACAAACAGAAACAGTTGGACGTGATGATGTCAGTAATATGCAAATTGACGTATGACGTAATCTAGCGACATTTAGCGACTTTTCAGGCAGAGCTTAGCGCCTTTTCATTGAAACTACTTGAAAACACTGATTGGATTGCTGGCACTACACAGCATTACACATCATTTTAATGGAAAGAATCAATGACATTTGAACACTGAACGTGATGTAAGAAATAATGTAAGATCATGCTTGATACAGGAGTTCACATACGCTACTGGGTTTATTAAAACATGGCAGCCCTCATGTAGCTTCTAAATCTAAAAATCTTAATCAATCTAAATTGTCAGAATAGGACAGGATGGTTGCTTGCAGAAGCCATGTTTGCTGATGTTGCCAATGTAATTTCCAGTCAAAACACATCTCAAAATGAAGGACGTACATTGGTGATGCATCAGTGATTCTCTTAGACTGCCTGTTTGATAATTGCACTGCACAATTGTCACATACTCTGTGCCCTAACAACACGTGTTGTAACAAGATTCCAGTGACAAGCTAGTTGGCTGTCTTCACTAGACACGACACGACACGACAGAAACATTTAGATCCCATGGTCATTAAACCTCATTAAGTACATGGTCAATGACTGATGTTGTTGGTTTGCACTGAGTTACAGTAATGTTCATGTTCAAACTGTATGTTTGCTAGTTATTTTATTTTCAAGATCTGAGGTAAATATCTGCTGGTGCTTTCAGTATGCCAATAAATGTCATGTAAAATGGCACATAATCAGCACCTGAGGTGAATCAGTGTTATAGTCGATTATGCTGTTGTTCTGCCATGTTGTAGCAGAAATAGAAACCTTTTATATATAGTATTGTATGGAATAAAATCACTGTCATAAATATTTCGTGCGTAAATAAAATTCACGCATCTGTAATTATAAAATCGTAAAGGAAAACGGAAGGTACTCATAATTTTACGAGGGTTAAATTCCAAAATCTGCGATTAGAACAGGCACAGATATGACACTTTCTTTGTCTGTTTGTATATGACTGATACATTTACGATGGGTGTACTTTACAAACACGAATACAGTTTCAACACGGACACGACAACCTGTTTACGAGTACAAATCAAAAAGCGACACTCCACTGTCAAAATGACGTCGCCGCTGTCACAGGCATTAGTAAACAAGTGAGAGTCATCGATCACAACGGTGCGCTTGCTGTGCACTCAAGCTCCCACACACCGTCTCAGGTAAGATTTTTGTTATTCCCTATTTAAGAAATGTCTGTCATGAGCTGTAATAAAGGTTGAAGCTTAATGAGGTCCATTTTCGCTGTGTTTCTTGGACATTTTACAGTTTTTTTACTCTTATTAATTTATTGCAACTTTAAATAAATCAGAATAAACAAAATATAATGTGGTAATTAAGCAATCACCAATATAGAACACACACACACGGAAATAGAGAAACACACAGAATCAAAGTTAAGAACGGGCCGAGGATAATGAGCTAGCATAATGTAAGTTACTGTTACAGGCAGCGAGTGCAGAATTTCTCAGTGAATCACTTAACGGTGTTTAACTATAACATGACATCTGTTGATTAAGTAACCTTTTTTAAAGCCAGATCGACGTAAACAGGTTGTCGTGTCCGTGTTGAAACTGTATTCGTGTTTGTAAAGTACACCCATCGTAAATGTATCAGTCATATACAAACAGACAAAGAAAGTGTCGTATCTGTGCCTGTTCTAATCGCAGATTTTGGAATTGTACCCTCGTAAACTTATGAGTACGTTCCGTTTTCCTTTACGATTTTATAATTACAGATGCGTGAATTTTATTTACGCACTAAATATTTATGACAGTGATTTTATTCCATAGTATTGTATATATAGTATTTTATACACTTATTAAATATTTGTTAATAAATAAAGGTTTAAAGGAACATTTCATACAAACATTTTAGAGAAAATGTCAGACAGGTGGGCCTTCAAAAATTGATCGGAGGAAGAAGTGGGCCTCGAAGTGAAAAAGATTGAGAACCCCTGGTATAGACCATAGATGCCCAAACTAGGGCCTGCGGGCCCAAGTTGGCCCATGGTAACATAATAAAACTTGGCCCATGGTTAATTATAACATGAACATTAGTTGAAAACTTAGTATGTGCTTCATTTTAATTTAATTCAATTGGAAATAATGTGAAGCTACACCTGGAATCAAAATCAAAATTGGATTGCTGGCAAACTTCCTTTACCAATTTAAACATGCTTTTGAGTGCGCGATCCTGTGGCAACTGTCATTGCTAAGCCTTCATCAGCTGTTCTTACACACCAGACACAGAAAGCACTGTAATGAACCCATTCATTTTCATTGTCATTGCAATGTGTATTTTTATAGTGCATTTATTGTGTATGGCCATACACCCAAAGCGCTTCACAATCATGAGGGGATTCTCTTCACACCACCACCAGTGTGCAGCATCCACTTGGATGATGCGACAGCAGCCACAGGACAACGGCGCCAGTGCGCTCACCACACAACAGGTGTAGGTGGAGTGAAGAGATAGTGATAAGCCAATTCGGTGGATGGGGATGGGCCTTGATGGGAAAGTGCCGATTAAGGGACTTTGGCCAGGACACCGGGGTTACACCCCTACTCTTTTACGAGAAGTGCCATGGGATTTTTAATGACCACAGAGAGTCAGGACCTCGGTTTAACGTCTCATCCGAAAGACGGCGCCCAATGACAGTATAGTGTCCCCTTCACTTTTACTGGGGCGTTAGGACTCACACAGACCACAGGTTGAGCACCCCCTGCTGGCCTCTCTAACACCACTTCCAACAGCAACCTAGTTTTTCCCATGTGGTCTCCCATCCAGGTACTGACCAAGCTCAGCCCTGCTTAGCTTCAGTGAGTAACCGGTCTTGGGCTGCAGGGTGATATGGCTCAATGGTTTGAGCCGTGCTGTCCAGAATGCTTCTCCAACAATCTCACACACGTGGTCATGGTCAGTTTTTAAAATAGTTTAACTTTTGCCTCTGTGACTTGTAATACTTAATGTGTCATTGTTGTTATTACTTAGTAGTTATGGTCAAGAATAGAGCAAAATGTTGGTGTTTAACTCCATTGCTTTTAATAAGTTTCTGCATTAGGTAAACAAATATACTCTGTACTCTGGGTTGATAACCCATGATGGGAGTTTAGTTTCTGACACTCACAGCACACAGTTGACCAATCACAAAAGGCTATGATATCAGACAAATCACCATAGATTATCATCACAGAAAGGAGGGGATTGGAAAAATGAATCGCTGAACAAATTATATGGGGGTCTTTGGGATAATTAGGTAAAAATAAACACATATTATAAGACAATGAAAGTGTTTTTTCTTGCATGCATATCAGCCTGTTGTTGGAGATCCCCAAAACCAAACTATGACCTTTTATTATACATAATAAGGGCTCTTTAAAAGCACGTTTTAGCAATCTAATTTTTTTTTTCCAATATTAAAAAAAAGCTTTTGGTGCAATGCAAAGGCTCAACAGACTGCTGCCATAAAGAACCTTTATTTCTTTGAGTGAAGCCCGCTGTTTAATTTACGTCTGCAAGTATACTGCGAAAGCCATTAATTCTACTACAGACAGACGTGGGAAGCCTGTAACTGCCTGAACACCACAATTCACAAACTCATGAGCGTAGAGAATGATTGTTTTTTTCTGGTCAGTGCATGGCAGAAGAATGCCATTGAGTGCGTTCTGTGAGTTGCAGTGAGAGGAGTGTGGTTTGCCCGATTACTGTTTGCATGTGGGCTGGTGCACATAGTGAGTTGATAGTGAGACTGGGACTCTCCAACATGAAGTGGCAACTCAGCTCAGTCCATTTTTTTTTTTTTTTTTGGGGCTCTGGGCATACATTCCCCTCCTTTCGCTTTTCCCATAAGCCTCTGGTGCATGGACAAAGTCCCCTTTGTGTGGGTCGTAGCTCTTGGCGAGAGGGCCCACAGCTTTGAAACTTGTTTGAACGATGCGATTTTCATTTCTATCTGTCCTTTGCGTTCTCTCTCCCATATTGAATCAGCCATCTCTCTCTCTCTCTCTCTCTCTCTCTCTCCACTTGTTCCTTGTGTCGCAGCTCTGCTTAGCAACAGCATGAAGCGAGTGCCCACTGAGGCTTTAGTGCTTGGTATCCCAGTTTTCTGTATGCATCGCAGGGTCACTTTGTGTGTGTGTGGACTTTGTAGAACAAAGTTTGGACATCACACTGGCTCAGATTAGTTAAACAGTACAGCTTAGTCACTTCCTGTAAAATGAACATTTCTGAAAATTGTTGCAACTTGAAATTGTTTGACTTAATCAATGGACATCAAGAATTTCAATAATGTGTCTTTGTATATAGTTATATACAGTATAATCATTCAACCACAGAATTATTATTATTATTATTATTATTATTATTATTATTATTATTATTATTATTATTCATTCATTCATTCATTTTTTTTTCTTGTCGGCTAAGTTTCTTTATTAATCTGGGGTCGCCACAACGGAATGAACCGCCGACTTATCCAGCATATGTTTTACACAGCGGATGCCCTTCCAGCTGCAACCCATCACTGGGAAACATCCATACACACTCATCCACACACATACACTACGGACAATTTAGCTTACCCAATTCTATTCCAATATTATTATTTTATTTAGTTATTTTTATTTTTTGATAAATAGAGTAACAACAATATAATGAAAAGTTATACATTAAAAAATATAAATATTACTTAAAATTATTAAGTTTGTGCTTAATAATATTTATTATTGTTAGAAAAATTATACTGCAATTGTATTTGTCAAAATCAAATATTTTTAAATGATTCCACTTCAAAAGAACAGTTTTTTTTTCTTAAATTCAACTATTATATTATTTATTTCAATAATTTGTAACTATATAAATGTGTTACAGCTGCACAATATCGGAAAAATCTAACATTGCGATATTTTGGTATTCTGCGATATATATTGCGATATGAAAACAATTGATGACTTGAATATCTCTATTTGGAAAAATGTATAATTTTAGGTTGCATAAATTATAATAAACAATCTACAAGCATGGATAAATAAAAAAAGATTAAATTTAATATAAGTACAATATATTAAATACAAATTAAATACATGTTTTTATTGTTACATGAGCAGTTTAACAGTATTCAGGTAAACAGAAATTAAATAATCAAATGCAAAAATTTACTGCGTAGTCTTTGTTGTAAATAATTCAATAAAATTAATCATTACTAAAGTTACAAACAGTACAATTTTAGCATTGCATATGCTGCGATGTGAATATTGCGAATGATCACATTGTGATATCGATGCTAAAACGATATATTGTGCAGCCCTAATATATATATATATATATATATATATATATATATATATATATATATATATATATATATATATATATGTGTGTGTGTGTGTGTGTATATATGCAGTGTTCAGCATATATAA
Organism: Danio kyathit; assembly: GCA_903798195.1. Taxonomy (NCBI): domain Eukaryota; kingdom Metazoa; phylum Chordata; class Actinopteri; order Cypriniformes; family Danionidae; genus Danio; species Danio kyathit. The sequence continues at coordinate 52,199,704 of LR812523.1, read as the reverse complement.
GTACAAATTTCTATTTTTAATAGAAAGCTATACAATTAGATTAATCAGTACTGAAGCCAAATTCTGAGCTTATCTAACTAAATGACTTACGATAACGGTCCAAAACTATGCCCAAGTGTATATGTTATAATTAATATTCAAAAAAAAAATAAAAAATTGTTGAAATTTTGAGAGGTTGTAATTTTTTTTTCTTTGCAATATTTTGCTTGAATTTAATTGAATTATCTTTACATTTCTAAATATGTTTGGGGACTAAATCTTATTTTAATAATTATATTTGCTTAATAAATCTGTTTTGTTTAAATGCACTAAAATGAATTGCCTATATTCACTAAGAAATGGATAAAAATATTCATTTCAAAATGGGGTGCACTCAATTATGCTAAACATATTTTTTTATTTATTTTTTATTCATTAATTTTTTTCCAGACTATAATATATTATTATATATTATTATATATTATTATATATTATTATTATTATTATTATTATCATTATTATTATTATTATTATTATTGAATTGTAAAAAAAAAAAAAAAGGAACTTGTTGCCGTCTAACATGGCACATATTCTTTATATTACTTTACTGATTTTTATAGTCTGTTACAGTGTTTTGAATTGTAAACATTTAATGGTGTGCTGTATGAACAAAGGTGTCGTAGATGATTGCATTACGTAAACGTTTGAATGAGTTACTGATATTTTACAGCTAGTATAGTTTTAAAGTTTCTTCTCATTCTGTTATCACTGCTGATAACATCTCTGACTTGTCTTTTAACATATCAGCAGCAGTAAAATTTGTGGAAATCACTAGCTGTGAAAAACTATTGTTACACGCATGTCCGCCGCTTCCGTCCCTAGCAGATACTGCGCTTTAATGATCTTTTCAAAGAAACTGAAGCGCTTTATAGATCGTCATTCAGTCTGGAGCTTTCGTCAGAAATCAGACTGTTTGAATGCAGAGTTTTACAGTCAGATTATTCATTTACTCAAATTCTGTGGTATCCATGTTGTTAATGTTGATGTTATCAACATTAGAAGGTGTCAACTCAAGCTAGTGACATCAGCAGTGGCAGTTATAACACTGTATGAAATGCCTATGAAACAGACATATACGTCACTTACAGTATACTACTTTTTGTTTAATATTTACTAAATAATGCAAGTGTGGTATAGTGAAGAATAGTCCAGTGTTATTTCACTATCTTGTAGTAATTATTGATTGATTGAGTTTTATTAATACTTTGATTCATTTTTGATTTACTATTATTATTATTTATTGTTATTATCTTTATGTATATTAAATATCTAGTTTAAATACTTTTTTTTGTTTTAAAATAAATGTAAGTTCTTTTTATCATTTATTGGTAGTTAGTATTTATACTTAACCATATAATGTAACAAAAATAATTAGTTTTATGGTTTATTTGGTTCAGGTTTTAATTAACTGTATAATTATAAATGATATGTTCCTAGAGTATGTACGGAGTTTGGTAAAACAGAATTTTCTTCTTTTGGCCCTACATTATGGAATAAAATACAGAGTGTTGTCATGTTGGAAACAATTCCATCTCTACATATTTAAAAAAATAATTTGAAGTGTTATCTGGAAGAATCATGTGAATGTTTTGAGTAAATTTTAATACGTGCTATTTTATGTGTGTCTAAGTTTGTATCTGAAACTTTTTGTGCTACCATTTTGGCCAGGACTAGCTGTATTTACCAGGAAATTCCTGGTAAAATAAAAGATAAATATAATAATAATAATATTATTAATAATATTAACAATAATAATAATAATAATAATAATAATAATAGCCACAATAATTTTACACCAAACACAATCCTTGTAATAATGATGTGAAAATGTTGCAGTTTACTTTTGTTTATTAACTTAAGCAAATTTTTAGAAATTTTGTTACACATTGTACACACAGTGTTAATTTGTTAGCTTAAATAAAGTATTAATTAATTAATTAATTAATTAATTAATTAATTAATTAATTAATTAATTAATTAATTAATTTATTTATATTTTTTATTTATAAATAAAGTATAAATTTTTTTAAGTGAGATCAGATCAGTTTGAACTGCACTTCATGTAGTAACATCTGTCAATTATATCCCATTAAGTATTAATAAATAAAAGTTTTAAATGTTTTAAATGTTTTTTTTAATTAACTATAAAGAATCAGCTTGAATGACTCTTGATGCAATAACATATGACGAGTTCAGATGCAAAAACCTCTAAATGGCGTCTGAAATTTTCTTCTAAAATGAGAATGACAAAAAAAAGTTATTTTCATGGCCTTTAATGTAAAATAACTCAACATAAAAAAAGGAGGCTGAGGAAAATTTTCATTTTAGACTGAAATTTCAGACAACACTTAGAGGTTTTTGCATCTGAACTCTTCACCTGTAACTGTAAATTCATATAAATATAATAAGTAAAAAAAACAAATTAAATAAAAACAAATAAATAATCAACTGAAACTGAATCAACTTGAATTATATTTCATCTGGTAACCTGTAAGTGTCTAGAAACCTAATAAATAAAATATTAATACAATATAAAAATACAAACAATAACAATATAAAATATTTTTTCCATTTTGATATTTTTCTATATATTATTAACTAAGTGAGAATCAGTTTGAACTGCACTTCATGTGGTAACATCGGTCAATTATATCCCATTGAATATCAATAAATACAAGTTTTAAGTGTTTTTTTAAATTAACTATACAGAATCAGCTTGAGGGGACGCAGTGGCGCAGTAGGTAGTGCTGTCGCCTCACAGCAAGAAGGTCGCTGGTTCGAGCCTCGGCTGGGTCAGTTGGCCTTTCTGTGTGGAGTTTGCATGTTCTCCCTGCATTCACGTGGGTTTCCTCCAGGTGGTCCGGTTTCCCCCACAGTCCAAAGACATGCGGTACAGGTGAATTGGGTAGGCTAAATTGTCCGTAGTGTATGAGTGTGAATGAGTGTGTGTGGATGTTTCCCAGAGATGGGTTGCTGCTGGAAGGGCATCCGCTGCGAAAAAATGTGCTGGGTAAGTTGGCGGTTCATTCCGCTGTGGCGACCCCGGATTAATAAAGAGACTAAGCCAAAAAGAAAATGAATGAATGAATGAATCAGCTTGAATTACTCTTGATGCAATAACATATGAAGAGTTCAGATGCAAAAACCTCTGCAATTTTCTTCTAAAATGAGATATACAAAAAAAAAAAGTTATTTTCATGGCCTTTAATGGAAAATAACTCAACATAAAAAAGGAGGCTGAGGAAATTTTTCATTTTCGACTGAAAATTCAGACGACACTTAGAGGTTTTTGCATCTGAACTCTTCATCTGTAACAGTAAACTCTTATAAATCTAATAAGCAAACAACTGATTAACTTGAATTGCATTTCATCTGGTAACCTGTAAGTGTCTAGAAACCTAATAAATAAAATATTAATAAAATATTAAAAAAATAAATCAAACAAAATACTATTTCTGAAATAATCAACTTGAACTCCACTTAATGTGTTGACATCTAGTGTACATTTGTGTCAAATCTACAAATTAATAAGTAAATGTTTTTTTTTTTCATAATTTTTTATGTAACTATGACTGAATCAACATGAACACACTGCCCTACGCTGATGAAATGACATTTTAAGGTTTAGGTCACAAATAACTTCTTTAAACATCAACTCATATTTTCATTTTTACACTAAATTTCACTGCCAGATTTTGGATGATGAACCTTTAATAATAATTATAATAATAATAATAATAATACATTTTATTTGTAATGCGCTTTTTAGACTCAAATCGCTACAAGGCAAAATAATAAGAATTGCAGAAACAGAAAAATAAATACAACAAAACAATAAAAGTTAAGCATAAGGTAGAATAATATTGATGAGCTCAAGTCGATAAGCCGAGAGAGATTTAGATCGAACATTACTGTTTACTTTCTGTGCTCTACAAGAACTGATAAATATTCAAATTAGAAAACAAGGGAGAAGGAAAGCGAGGCCCTCTTGTGAAGAAAGAACAGTTTGTGAAACATTTCCTAATTGTTAATGAGGGGCTCGGGGCAGCGTGCCAGAGCCGCAGGGCCAATGGAGACGGGGTACAGCCGTTGGATGGGCGGGCTGTTGCTCTGGGGTGACAAGTGGGACCCCCTTTTTAACTACCTAGGTGTCACTGTGTTGGAGTAGGGTGCACAGGACAGCAGGGCTCTAATGAGTGTCTAAGGGGCTGCTTGGCTGCGTGGGGTCTTCTGTTTTTTGACCTCCCTCCCTCTTTCGTCCGGCTTTGATCCTGTTCTTGGGAACAAAAGTCCTTTATTTGAAGATAGGATGGATGCTTCAGATAACACGTTTGAGAACAATAATGTGGAGAAGATGGAGAGCAGTGAGGATGTGGATGCGGATTCAGAGCCATCTGTGGTTAAGATTCCTCCACCTCCGTCTGAAAAGCCAGAGATCAGGCCTAATGGCATAAGTGAAGACGGCAAGCTGGAAATATGCAGCACTGTGCCTCCGCCATTGACCCGCAGTATTTTTCCTGTTACAGTTTCACCTGCTGCCGAGCGCATCCGATTCATCCTGGGTGAGGACGATGACAGTCCTGCGCCTCCTCAACTTTTCACGGAGCTGGACGAGCTGCTGTCGGTGGACGGACAGGAGATGGAGTGGAAGGAAACCGCCAGGTAAGAAGAGTGCTGGGGTTTGACTGGGGATCTGATTGAGGCTATTAAAGGGAGCAGAGCTGTTCCAGTCACTGTTATTAGCAGGATTTTAATGGTGTTGAAAAACAGCTTGAAAGCTTCCCTGATCGTTTTTGTTGATGTCTAGTAGTTTAATTTTATCTCATGTTTTGCACAGAATTGATTAGATCAATTTAGATTTTATTTATGTAAAAAAGTGACATTTTAAATTAGCAGATAGTACTCCTGAAATGTATTAAACTCCTGTAAACTAATTATTATATTTTATTATTTGAGTTTTTACATTTCCATATATCATATACCATACATACACCGTTGAAGTCAGAATTATCAGCCCTCCTTTGAATTTTTTTTCTTTTTTATTATTTCCCAAATGATGTTTAAGAGAGCAAGGAAATTTTCACAGCATGTCTGATAATATTTTTTTCTTCTGGAGAAAGTCTTATTTGTTTTATTTCGGCTAGAGTAAAAACAGTTTTTAACAATAATTTGCCTAATTACCCTAACCTGCCTAGTTAACCTAATTAACCTAGTTAAGCCTTTAAATGTCACTTTAAGCTGTGTAGAAGTGTCTTGAAAAATATCTAGAAAGATATTATTTGCTGTCATCATGGCAATGATAAAACAAATCAGTTATTAGAAATTAGTTATTCTAAACTATTATGTTTAGAAATTGGTTGACAAAATCTTCTCTCCGGTAAACAGAAATTGTTGAAAAAAATAAACAGGGGGGCTAATAATTCAGGGGGCTAATAATTCTGACTTCAACTGTACATTTGCCAACTTTGGCGATGTTTTCATTCAAATTATCTCCTAGAAGTAATCAAAGCAACAAAAGTTTGATTTGATACAACTATATGCAAATAAAATGACAATTGTATGTTTATCTAATGGTGTGTATATATGTGTGTGTATTTATACTAAAAAAATTAATTCAAAAATAATATTTACAGTGTAAAAAATGCAGGGTTTCACATAAATGATTCATGTTGACCCAACACAAATCAATTAATTTAACGTAAAACTTTTAACAAATTTATGTGGATTGAACATAAAAAATTAGGTTGTCCCAATGAATTCTCAGGAATTGTGTTGTTTCAGCTCATTTAATTAAGCAAAAAAAAGTGACTTCACTTTTTGAGTGAAGTGTAAACAAAAATAATGTGTTTGATTTGCATTACTGTTCAGAAGTTTGATGTTAGTAAAAAACTTTTTTTTAGAAAAGAAAATGAGTAATACATTTACTACAGTATTTTTTTTTCTTGTAATATTTTGTTTTATTTAACATTTATACGATATTTAACAAAAACAGTACAATACCAATAAAGGAAGAACAAAATAGTACAGAATAATTAACATTAGCCCCCCCCATATTTACTGCAGTATTTGTTCATGTTAGTTAATGAAAATAGTTATTCAATGTTAGTTCATGTTAACTAATGGTGCATTACTAATGTTAACAAGCATGAATTTGAAAGTTAAAAAGCATTAGTAAATGCTGAACTATGATGAATACATGTTGTACAAGCATTCTTCATAATTAGTGCATGTTAGTTAATACATTAACTATTGAAACCTTATTGTAAAGTGTGACCGAAAAAGGAAACTAAATTATTTAGCAAGAATATATTAACCCTTTAAGGTGCACTCCTTGAAAATATATATTTTTTGACCCTCATGTTGTATTGAATAATATGCTGGCACAACTCTGATAATAAGCAATTAAATAATAACAATAACCCATAGGTAAAAGGTCAACGAGGTGGTTATGATACCTGTTAAAGGGTTAAAGTAGAAATATACTAAATGTATCATGTTAAAAAAAGTTTTCTGGCTCAAACTAATGCTGTTCTTTTCAAGTGTCAAGCTTTTCAGAATAATTCTGAAGGATTATGTGACACTGAAGATAGAAATAATGTCTGCTGACAATGTAGCTTTGAATCAAATGAATAAATCATGCCTTCCAATATAAAAAATGAAATAAAAATCACAGTTTTTACTGTATTTTCAACAAACAAATCTTACCCACCTCAAATATTTAAAGGGTGCTGCATTTTCAGAAAGAAGGGAAAACAGAACACTTGTGTGGTTTTCTATGCAGGCCGTTTTAATTACTCTTGCTGGCTTGTTATACAGGCACTATACAAATCATCAAAAGAAGATTGAAGTGTGCTGGCTCATTGCCAGTGGGTGTTTGGTGCCAGTAAGCCAAGACATTTTAAACACTTGACAGTGTCCAGAGGGAAGATCTCAGCTGATTATTCTTTAATGAATGGTTTGAACCTTATAAAATAAAAATTACGTGTACTTTTAGTTGGGGCCTGATCATTTAACTGACACTGTTGCTTTAACTCCCTGCGATAGTGAGTTCATTTGAGTCAACAACTCATCCTCTGATGAAAGACGAGTCTCACATCAATTACAGAGCTTTAGCCAGTCCTCAGTGGGTTTGATCATTGAGTTTCAGGTTCAGTTGAGTGGCTCCCAATCAGCGGCCATTATCACATGCAATGGTGGCCATTTAACAGATCACTACAGATGAGTACAAGATTGATTTCTGCTGATCTTTTCTTTTCAATCACGAGTTTATTCCAGAGATTGATTTGGAGATGGGATTACAGCCCATTTGTGTGTTTTCAGATTAAGGATTTTATATTAATCCCTTCAATTTTAATGAACAATTGCTGTACTGGGGGAAGATTAGAATCATTTTAGACTCTAGTCTGATGTCTGGGACTGGCATTTGTCTCTGATATGGCAGATTTGAGAATATAGTGAGTTTTATTCAAAAGTTCTGGGTCAGTATGGTTTTTATATTCAGAAAGTTTGCATTAAATTGACCTGAAGTGACACTGTAGAGTTGTTCATTATTACCAAAAATTAACATTTAAATACATGCTGTGCTTTATACTTCATCATAGATTCTTCAAAAAAAAGTTCGATTTTAGCTGTGCTGATAATAACTAATGTTTCTTGAGAGCCAAATCAATGCTCAAAGAGGTTTCAAAATGCTTCAGTACTTTCAGCTCTCTGTTGTTTTCTTTAAGGTGGATCAAGTTCGAAGAGAAGGTGGAAAAAGGTGGAGAAAGATGGAGTAAACCACACGTGGCCACTCTGTCTTTACACAGTCTCTTTGAGCTTAGGACGTGTATAGAGAAGGGCACCATCATGCTGGATCTAGAAGCCTCTACTCTGCCAGGGGTTGTTGGTGAGTTTTTCTTCAGCAGCTATTTTCAGCTTGAACAGGGGCTTGGTCAGTCAACAGATGCTCTTTACCTAAACTCAACTGGTCTGGATGCTATATTTATATAGGCTACTGTATATACATATATATATATATTCATTCATTCATTCATTCATTTTCTTTTCGGCTTAGTCCCTTTATTAATCTGGGGTCGCCACAGCGGAATGAACCGCCAACTTATCCAGGATATGTTTTACGCAGCGAATGCCCTTCCAGCTGCAACCCATCTCTGGAAAACATCCATACACACTTACTGTATTCACACTCATAAACATACGGACAATTTAGTCTACCCAATTTACCTGTACCGCATGTCTTTGGACTGTGGGAGAAACCGGAGCACCCGGAGGAAACCACTGCAAACGCGGGGAGAACATGCAAACTCCACACAGAAATGCCAACTGACCCAGCCGAGGCTCGAACCAGCGACCTTCTTGATGTGAGGCGACAGCACTACCTACTGCGCCATATATATATGCACAATTGAAATAAAGTGAGTGTTTTATCAATAAATAAATAAAGAGTGTTTTTTTCCATTTCAACAGTATAGAGTCTAACAGTATTCAGGTACAGTAACTAAATAATAAAAATAAAAGTAATTCAATTAAATGAATCATTATTATAGTTACAAGTGGTACAATTTCTTAAGCCTGAATGCTAATAAAATCATAATATGATCACAGGTCTGCGAATATTGTGAAGGATCACATTGAGCTATTGATGCTGAAACTATATATTGTGCAGCCCTACTCTAATTACACATTATATATATATGTTTAATTTTTTCAACACATTCTGTTTAACGGAAAATGGTTAAACTGTAACATAATAGTTTTATTAACTCATTTCTAATAATTGATTTATTTTATCTTTGCCATGATGACAGTAAATAATATTTACTAGATATTTTTCTATACAGCTTAAAGTGACATTTAAAGGCTTAACTAGGTTAATTAGGTTAACTAGGCAGGTTAGGGTAATTAGGCAACTTATTGTATAATGATGTTTTTTTCTGTAGACTATCGAAAAAAAAAATATAGCTTAAAGGGGCTAATAATTTTGTCCCTAAAATGATCTTTAAAAAATTAAAAACTGCTTTTATTCTAGCCTAAATAAAACAATAAAAATATTATAGAAATATTATCAGACAGACTGAAAAATTCCTTGCTCTGTTAAGCATAATTTGTGAAATATTGAAAAAAGAAAAAAAAATTCAAAGGGGGGCTAATAGTTCTGACTTCAACTATATATTTATTTATTCTTTATATTACTATTATATTACTATAAAACATCTCTTAATTAAAATGGATTAAACATAACATGAAATTCAAAAGAGTAAAATGATTTTAGTTCAGCTAATTACTATGGAAATAGTAAAATAAACTAAAATAAAAATATGATAAAAATAGAATTAAACCTATGTAGACTTAAAATAATTAGTAAACTAATAAAAATGACTAAAACAACAAAATGGTTATTAATGATTAACAAAAATTATGCAGAATTTAATCACAGAATAAGAAACAACGAGGTCGCTTACTGAAAGACAATGAGTGTGAATCAACAATGAAAATGCGTTTAGACAAAATCTTTTTTTGTCATAAACGTCAAAAGCATCTTTTGTGGGATCATTTAAAGTACTGCTGGGCCAGAATAAAAATATAATGTTGGTATTGGTAACAACTAACATAAATGTTTTTGTAACTGTAATTGGGTTTTTTTTTGTCACACTTTACAATAAGGTTTCATTAGTTAATGTTAGTTAAGGTATTTGCTAATATGAACTAAGAGTGAACAATATTTGTACAGCATTTATGAATCATAGTTCAGCATTTACTAATGCCTTATTAAAATTCTAATTCAAGCTTGATGACATCAGTTAAAGCACTGCTAATTGCACTATTTGATGCACTATGAACAAATACTGTAATAAATGTTTTGTTCATTATTTGTTAATTTGTTAGCATTAACTAATACAACCTTATTGTAAAGTGTTACCGCTTTTTCAGGTGCATTGCTGTTCAGTGTTATGTACAGTTAGCATATTTGTCATATATACAATGCTTTTTGCATTGGATTTATTTTTGTGCATTCTGAGAATCAGTCATCATTTTAGGAGCCAATTGTTCTGTCATGAAAGCATTCAGATTAGATTCATGTAGGGCATCAGCTCTGCCACCCTATATTTGTGGACAAAGGGCAGAAGAAAGATCATAAAGATAACATTTATAATCAGATCAGAATCAGAGAGAGGAAAAAAATCCAAATGTACTGTAGGAGCTGAGAGCTAGCACGTGTGAGATCCATGCAGCGTCCCAGCCAGCACAGCCCATCTATTTTCTTAGTTTCCAAATACTCACATGTCAGGATGTATTCATAGCTCTGTTTAATACAGTCCTCTCTCAGCCGTCGCTGTAACTCTGGGCTCAGATGCATGGGTGGATGCATCCATTCAGGATGGCCATTCCTTTTATACTGAAATCAGGCGTAGCGTGAGGAAGCTGAAATTGAACGTTGTGTCTGTTAAAAGGCTCCAGTGCACTACAGCAAAATATGTGATTCTGCTGATTATTTCATAAGCGTTAGAGGATTGATTTAGAATAGAGTTCGGCTGTGTGAATTTAAGATAGCTGGTTAGAGATCATAACCACTGGCAGCCAATCAAGTGAGATTTATTAATTCACATACTTGAGTCTCATATCCGTATCTCTTACTCAGAGCCTGATGTGTCAAGTCCTATAATCAATTTGCAGTAAATCTTAAGTTAAGTTCAGTCAACCTCATAGAGCGCCTTTTGAGCTAAAAATGAATTGAAGGACCGGCCATTAAGGGCCAAACCATTCATAAAAAGGGCCCGAGGGCATAGGCCTCATCTCTTTGACCCTCTTTTATAAAAATAGATGCTTACAGGAACCACCAGACAATCTTATGCCCAAGCCACTGCCTCATTAGACGTCCACTTCTCAAAGCTAACAATAGACCGCAATGTGTCGCTTCACTGACACCGACTTCAAGATCCTTCAGAGAGCTCATTGCCAAGTTGTTGTTAAAAGTTTGAAGACCAGCATTGTTATATAAAGTTGATATTTGAATAAAAAGGTTGCTCCCTTGGCTGTAATGAGATCCGTAGAAGCTTTCTTTCCTGCTGTCTGCTTATCCTGCCTGCTTGTCATTTTCTCTCTCTCTTTCAGAAATGATCACTGACAGTCAGATTGAGAGCGGCCTCTTGAAAGCTGACCTGAAAGAAAAGGTCATGTACACCTTGCTGAGGAAGCATCGCCACCAGACCAAGAAGTCCAATCTTCGCTCCTTAGCTGACATTGGCAAAACGGTCTCCAGTGCAAGTAGGCTGTTTTCCACCCCGGATAATGGTAATACAGGTGCCAGTTTGGTGCAGTTTTTTTTAGGCTTTTCTTGTTTCTTTTTCCTTCATCTTTTATGTGATATTTAGAAATATGGAGTGAAATTCTCCACACTTTTTAAAATACGATTATTGATTCTTGTGTATTGATTTTTTCAAAGATAACAAAATAAAACCAAATATTTGTAATTTTATTGATCAAATTTATTTTGGAAGAATTACATCACCTTTAATAGATTTAATTCAATTGATATTTTGCAAACTTGTTTCTAATAAATGTTACTAATTTACTGATTTATTAATGACTAAGGATTTCGACTGTATGGCATTGCTTTTTTAATAAGTAGTTGTGTCCACATGTTAAAGACTCCATGAAATCACCCTTTTCTCATACTTATACCTTTCTATTTTTTTTTAACCAAAATGAATATTCAGCAAAGCTTCATTTAATTGATAAAAAGTGACAGTAATGACATATATTGTTGATGAATATGATTTCAAATAAATGCTACTCTCTTGAACTTTCTGTTCATCAGATGTACAAAATACATTTATGGACAGCTGTTTTTATAATAGTAAGAAATGTTTCTTAAGCAGCAAATTAGAATCATTTCTGAAGTATCATGTCACACTGCAGGCTGGAATATTGGCTGCTAAAAATTCTGCTTTCCCAATTAAAGAAATACCTTTTTCAAAATAAGTTCAAATACAGAAATATTGTTTTAACACTGGCATTTTACAAATTATAAGACTTAATAATTATAAATGATTAGGTGAAGCTATGTGCTTGAATTTGTCATCGCATCATAGGCTACATCATATGCAGTATGGTAAGCTATTATTATTCATTATTGTCAGTAGGCTATTTTAGTCATTTAAAGTACAACCTACTATATGATTAACAACATTGCATTAGAATGTTACAGCTCCCAAATATGTATTTACTTGTCAGTGCAAACTTGTTTAGCTTATCTTATCTTACGTGTAGCCTGCATCAAGTCTTAAACTAAAACAGCAGGACAAAAATATAGTTGATGACTAGACATAATCATTTCATGACTTTGACACTTCTTTGTTAACACAGTGGCAAAATTCAGTGAAATGTTTATTGTTTTTTTTTAGCTGTTTCTAAACAGAATTTGTGCACGGGTAAAATTTATTGTATACTGTTATATATTACTGTTTTTTACTGTATGATCAAATAAATGCAGCTTTGCTGAGCATTAAAGAAATTCTTGCAAAAAATATCTCACAGACTTCAAACTTTGTTACTAGTTCTCTATACACTGTAAAACCCAACAGTCAACTTAAATGAAATGAGTATCGTTAACTCAAAATTGACTGAAAGTTAATTCCACTCATTTGAAAAGAGTTTGAACCCAGTGTTGAAGGTAATGGGTTAATTAAATACCTCATTACTTCAACTTAAATGGAGTAAGTTCACAGTACTTATATACATTAGTTTGTTAACTCAAATGGTTTGTAGCAATCGGTTTCCTTTGCCTTAACTTATTTGGTTTTACAGTTGAGTTCTCTTCATTTATCGGGTTTTACTGTGCTCAAACTGCTTTGTTTACTCAAATAGATTAAGTTCACAGCACGCATTAGTTTTTTGATAAATAAATGGTTTGTTGCAATCGGTTTCCTCAAATGGTTTGAGTTACCTTAACTTTTTGGGTTTTACAGTGTACAGTCTTTATTGAATAAGTGAAATTCTCAATGCAGAGAGCATTTGATTGGTCAAACATTTTTAGGAGCATAAAGCAGAGCAGTAGACATGGAGAGAATTCATGGGGTCTTTAAATAGTAACTTCCTTACCGGTCCTTAATTTTTGTTTAGTCTGTCTTGTTTCTGTCTTCGTTTTCAGTGATGCACACACACTATGCTGTTGCATTACATTGTTGAGAATGTGACCTTCTATGAACTGATCAGAGAACAGCGTTTTAACGCATACAAGACAAGATCGTGGTCAAGAGGATCAATTGATTATATGGCATAGATATTCATTTATGCCTTCAGTTAAAGGGATAGTTCATCCCATAATGAAAATTTACTGACTATTTACTCACCCTCAAATGAAGGTTGAACACAAAAGAAGATATTTTGAAAAAGGTTGAAAACCTGTAACCATTGATATCTATAGTAGGAAAAACAATTGCTATGCAAGTCAATGGCTACAGGTTTCCAAAGCTATTCTAAATATCTTAGCAGAAGAAAGAAAATCAAACAGGTCTGTGAAAATTGAAGGGTGAGTAAATGATGGCAGAATTTTCTGTCTTTAGGTGAACTATTCCTTTAAGAAGCTTAATACTTCACATAAACACCACAACATCCTGTTTCCAGTTGCAATATATATATATATATATATATATATATATATATATATATATATATATCATCAATACTCTGATTTGATGACCAATGGACTATTTAAATATTCCATAAAAAGAATTCAATAAAACTTCTTTCTGTGTATTTAGTATACAAACCTGTTTTTGTCAGTGTGTGAGATTTTACTCTAGTCTCACATATTCTATCACAAACCTTGCTAAAACCACTGATATGACCTCTTGTCACCTTAACAGTCTTTCTCTTCACCCTTCTTACCTTCTTTTATCCTTTCTGCTGCACTCGTCACTAAAAGCACGTAATCCACTTGAGAGTTCAGTGCCTTGTCTAACGACTCGCACCTCAGAGGAGGTTTTGCGAGCCCCTGGAAGTCCAAGCATGGGATGGCCTAGTAAGTCCAACTTACCAGTTGCCAATGCATGTGTTGTGCCCTGCTGAGAAATCCAACAAGAAGTCATGTTAGTTGTGTTAGTTGCAATTAGGCATGGGGCGGTATGAGATTCTGACAGTATAATAACCTTGGATAAAAATATCACGGTTTCACGGTATTGTGATTACTGCTCTAAAATATATTCTTTTTAAATGTCTGGGTAAAAAATAATAACTTTCCCCCCTTTGAACACAATATATTTTATTTTGAGAAACATTTAAAATATTTTGAAGCAGTAAACATGTCAGGCTAAATAATAAAAATGAATCATGGACTTCTGCTGTCTTCATTTGTTTCAAAAACTCTGATTTCTTTTCAGATTAAAAAGACATCTTTGGATATCTTTTCTGCTGGAGATACTGTTGTCCTAAAAAAACGTTAATAAAAAATCTTACGCAAACCTTACACTGCAAAAAATACTTTTCTTACTTAGATTTTTTGTCTGGTTTCTAGTCCAAATATCTACAAATTCTTAAATCAAGAGGCATTTTCAAGACAATCAAAACATATTGTCTTGTTTTAAGAAATAATATGTCAAAATTAAGTTTTTCTTTAAAACAAGCAAAATAATTTGCCAATGGGGTAAGCAAAATAATCTTGTTTTTCCTTTCGACATAAGATTATTTTGCTTACCCCATTGGCAAATTATTTTGCTTGTTTTAAGGAAAAATTCACTTAATTTTGACATTATTTTTTTAAAACAAGACAATATGTTTTGCTTGTCTAGAAAGGATTCTTGATTTAAGAATTTGTAGATATTTGGACTAGAAACAAGATGAAAAATCTAAGTAAGAAAAGCATTTTTTGCAGTGTAGGAACGATTTAGCAGAAAATTTTGACTTTTCCAAACTGCGGTATACCTTGAAAACAGTTATCGTTCCATGCCTAGTTGTAATTCCATGTTGGCATAATCATGTAAAACTGAGCTGATATTGGCCAGCACTCTCACTTATCATATTCTTGAGACCAGCAAACCAGCTGCCAGCATCTCTCTTGGCCTCATGTATTCAAAACATTAGCTCATGTTGGCGACCAGCAATCCTGGATTTTTCAGCAGGGTCGATTCTCATTCCATGCAGTGTGTAATGTAGTGGTGATAACATGGTCATTTAAAAGGATAGTTCACCCAAAAAATATTAATTCACTGTATTTACACACCATCAAATGGTTACAAACTTTTATAAGTTTCTTGTTTTCTGTTGAACAGCAGATATTTTGAAGTATGTTAGAAACTGGTAGGCATTAGCTATGTTTCCATCCAAAAATGCAAATTAACTTTATGAGCAAAACTGGAATATTGCATAAACATAAAAGCAGCACTTCCATCCAATGAGTCAAAGAGAACAAAATCGTCAATTCCTGATAAACTGGCGGCAAATATCAACCGTAAAAATGGAATTTGCTTCGGTAGGAGAAGCTGCGTGAATCTTTTCCTTATTTAATAAATGACTTGCGCCTCAGAAGACGATGCCGACATGCAATGAACGCGTGGTGCTGTTTAAAGGCGTGAGACATGGAGCACAGACACTCTTGACAGTTCTGGAGGTAATTAATAATATAATAACACTCATACTGAAACAGTTAAGGCGTTTTAGAATGACCAAACAACATTTCAGATACTTTACAATGTGCTCAGCCTGCTGATTTGTCCGTTCACGCCTTTTTATCATCACATGATCTCTTATAACAAAATCACATTACTTTTTTTAAAGCATACTGGAATTTGTTCTGTAAAAGTGTTTCCATTGTAGTTTATGCGCATCTTTTCTTATCGAATAAAACGCTTATCTTACTCAGTTACGCACATGTTTTTTATTACGCATTTTCAAAATTGATGCACATCTTGGCGTTTCCATCAACCAAATGCGCATATCTAAAATGTGTATGAAAATAGGTGGATGGAAACATAGCTATTGACATACACAGTAGTAAAAAAACATACATTTATCATAGTCAATGGCTATCAGTTTTTAACATACCTCAAAATATCTGCTTTTGTGTTCAACAGAAAAAAGAAACTTTAATATGTTTGTAAAAAGTGGAGGCTTGTGATGACAGAATTGTCGTTGTTTTTGGGAGAATTCTCTCTTTTAAAAAGAGTCATAACAGGATGAATATTTTAAGGTTTATGGATTCTTGAATGATCAAAACCTTGGTGAAAAATGAGATCATTTTTAATGTATGATATGACTCTTGACAGTTTAACCATGTTACTAAAGCTTTTGTTGTTGTTGTGACCATGTATGTGTAGTAATCCCCATAGTGAGTGTTGTGTAATGAATAGTCATATCTAGATTTTCCCATTATGTTGATCTTCAGCCCTAATAGATTTCAGTTCCAAAGTCTTCTAATAATCACACTGGACTTGTTTCTGTAAAACTTTCCACTGGAGATCATCATATCATCATAACCATAGCGCTTAATTATAAGCAGCCCTGATCAGATAATGTAGGATTTATGAAGGTGGATGTAAGATATATTTTTGTATATACACACACAACTAAAGTTTACTTTAGTTATAACTTTTGAGCCTCTTTTTTTTATTTTTTTATTTATTTATTTATTTTTTTTTACTTTTTTAGCAGCATTTTTTTTTTTTTTTAGCTGCATTAGTTTTTTTTTTGGCTGCATCAAACTGACATCTTTGTAACAAAACAATCCTGGTCAGTAATAGCCCTGATGGATATTCTGAGTCATTGGGAACACTTTGCTTCACTGTCCTGATCCTGTTCTCCTGCAAATGCTTTTTACAGCATGATGCCAATGATTTGGGTTCTGGAAGTAGGTTCCTTTCTTGCTTGACACATCGCTTTTTCTAATTTGAATCATTTTAGTTTAAAATGCATGGACTTTAGGAAATTAAGAGTTTCATAAAAAGTATTAATATTCTGTACAGTGTTGTCAGTCTCATTGGTTTCCTATTGGTTCTATCTATCATCTATCATATTGGTTTTATCTATCATCTATCATGTGAGATGTTCTGTTTTTTTCTGCATTTGGGTTTTTCTGTAAATGTTTCTTTTCTTTTTTTAAATTTAGTCACCGGTGATTTTTTAATTTGTGTCTGTATCACTCAACCAATGTTTTCACTGATTTTGCTCAGGCAGCCCAACCACTGCACACCGCAACCTGACATCAAGCAGCCTGAACGATATCTCAGACAAGCCAGAGAAAGACCAGGTGAGTGTGGTCTCAAGATATACAGTATACACATGCAACCAATGTAAAGAAAAAAAAAAAAGATTTGATAAATGTATATGTTATAATTTTTAATACATTTATTTAGGAAGGATTTTTACCAAAAGGGCAGTAAATACATTTATAATGTTACAAAATATTTCCTTTTCAGATAAATGCTGTAAAGCTTGCTTAGTTGATCTGGTACTTTTCATAAGATATACAGTTGAAGAATTATTAGCCCCCCTTTGAATTTTCTTCTCTTTTTTTTTTTAAATATTTCCCAAATGATGTTTAACAGAGTAAAGAAATTTTCACAGTATGTCTGATAATATTTTTTCTTCTGGAGAAAGTCTTATTTGTTTTATTTCGACTAGAATAAAAGCAGTTTAAATTTTTTTAAAAACTATTTTAAGGTCAATATTATTAGCCCCTTTAAGCTATTTTTTTCCCCGATAGTCTACAGAACAAACCATCGTTATACAATAACTTGCCTAATTACCCTAACCTGCCTAGTTAACCTAATTAACCTAGTTAAACCTGTCTTGAAAAATATCTAGTAAAATATTATTTACTGTCATCATGGCAAAGCTAAAATTAATCAGTTATTAGAGATGAGTTATTAAAACTATTATGTTTAGAAATGTGTTGAAAAAAATCAGCTTTCTGTTAAACAGAAAACGGGGAAAAATAAACAGGGGGCTAATAATTCAGGGGGGCTAATAATTCTGACTTCAACTATATATATATACAGTATATATATATATATATATATATATATATATATATATATATATATATATATATATATATATATATATATATATATATATATATATATATATATATATATATATATATATATATATTTATTTTTTTTGTAAACTATGAAAATTGCTCTAGCTTTTACAGTAATCAGGGTGTCCGTGGGGTCTTAAAAGTTGGTAAATCATTTATGAGAAAATTAAGGCCCTTAAAAGTTATTAAAAAGTCTTAATCGCGTTTTTACGAAGTCTTACATTTTGTAATATAAATATATTTATTTTATAAATGGCGTGCTCGATCCACGTGTCCAGCCAAGCTCCTCCATCCGGGTGATGTCACGTAATTTGCGACAAATGCGGAAAGGTGATGTGATGCTCTCTATACTGTATAGAGCGAAACAGATGGTAAAATGGGAAAATGTAAGTTAAAGGTTTGATACTGATTAGAACTTGACATGACGATAATATCTTAAAATATTCTGAGGTCTTTAAAAAGGTATTGAAATTACCTTTAGGATTCCTGCATATATCCTGGTAATAGGTTAAAATATCAGAAAAGGCCAATACCAGCCCACAGACCCTCCCTATACCTCAAAAATATTTGTAATTGGAGATATTTCTTGTGTGCACTCTTTGTCTGTCTGCCTGCTCTCCTGATTCAATGCAAGGACTAGGAGATTTAACGTATCATAACTGATGAAAAACTGATTGTAAAGATCAAAACTAGTTTTAACTTGTCTGTAACTTAGCAAATGACCATGGAGCTCCACTCCACTTCCTTTAGCGCATGACAATTTGTTTGTTATCCCTTACTTAATTCAAGGGCCATGCGTTAAGATATTCTTTACATAATTTGTCACAATTTTACTATTTTGAATTTAAAAACAAATTTGCAGCCAAGGTTTGAGTCCTGACTGGGTCAGTTAGCGTTTCTGTGTGGAGTTTGCATGCTCTCCCTGTGTTGGCGTGGGTTTCCTCCGGGTGCTCCAGTTTCCCACACAATTCAAAGACATGCGGTACAGGTGAATTGAATAAACTAAACTGGCTGTAGTAAATGTGTGTGTGAATGTGAATGGGTGTTTTCCGGTACTGGGTTGCAGCTGGAAGGGCATCCGTTGCGTAAAACATATGCTAAAATAGTTGGTGGTTCAATCCACTGTGGCGACCCCTGATAAATAAGGGACTAATCCTAAGGAAATAAATATCTGCAGCCTTGGGGGAGAAGAACAACATGCTTCTTTGTATATATACAAAAATAATACTGTATCAGTTACAGATTTTTGTTCAATATACACAGATATTATAAACATGTAGTCACAATAGTCATGTTTCCATTCAAAGTTCAAATTTATTTTATGCGCAAAATGAAAATATAAAACAAAACATAAATATTTATTGATTTATTTGTTTTTTTGTTGACAGGGACAGTGTACATTAATTAGCATTGCTGCAAATGCACCAGAATTGCGTAGACAGAAGGCTATTTTTCATCCGTTGTCCCTGGACAGATGTTAAAATTATCCCCCTAAAAAGCAATGCAAAAATTATACAATCAATCAAGCATAATTAAGAAGCACTAAAATAGAAATGTATATGAACAAAAAATGTATATGAACAAAATAAACTAAAAACACCAACAATATTGTAATAGAGATAAGAGTAGTTAAAACATATTTATATTTGTAATATACTATAGTACAGTAATATGGTATAGTAATATAGTACTGTTGAATAAAAACATAAATAAAGCACTGTTGACATCCAGGTTGTTCTAGAGAATAAAATTGACACTTTCTTGGAAACTGGCTTGATATACTAATAATAAAAATGTATGTTTATGCAAGCAGAGAAACCCCATCACCCTCTTATCCCACTTAGTAAATAAGTTGCTCAACAGAGTATCAGACAACACACTCAATAAGAAACTGTTATGCTATCTTGTGCTTTGAAGCAGGTGCTTAATGTTTGGGAAACAACATGTAAGACAGTTTAAGAAGGTAATTCTAGATTACTAAATAATATTTAAAAATAGACCTTAAATTATTAAAACAAGATTTGAGATGCGTGAGATGAGTTCAGTCTACTAGTTTGTCTAGTAATCCAGTTTAATCATTCTTTTTGACACACCTCAAGATGGTAAATGTGATTCCATTATAGTTAGTGCGCATATATTTTTATCAGATGACAAGTTGTACATGTGCTTTGTGTAATTTTGTAGTATGAGATTGAATCTTTTGTTTTCATTCAGCCTTTCTGAAAAAAGCTGTTGTTTGATTTCTGTGTTTGCCTTCAGGGCTGAAAATTATATTGTTTCAGGATCGACATTAAATGTGTGCATCCACAATACTCACATCACAGGAGATTATATTTGACCAGGCCCAGTATTTAACCATAATAATAGTGAAGATTTGTTTGTATTTTTAAGGTCTGTGACTGTGAGCATGTCAAGCTAATTTAAAACATATGAACACAAGAACTTATAAGTGTGTTACTTTAGAAAAGATTGCATTATTATTATTTCTATTAGGGATGCACCAAAATGAAAATTCTGGGCCAAAATCAAAAATTCTAGATGCACTTGGCCAAAAATTGTAACCAATAATGCATGTATTAATTATTATTATTTTTTTTTATTTAATATAATTTTGTAAGACTTTTTAAATTGAACTTAATAACATTTTTATTGACCATGAATGAGTCAATTTGCGAGCATTGCCATGACAGCACAATAGCACTATTGAAAACAGCAGGAATAATTACTAGAAATGCCTTGTCAGCAGGCTTTTTTGATGGGATTTTGTTTTTTCCTGTTAGCATATACCAGGGGTGTCCAAACTCGGTCCTGGAGGGCCGGTGTCCTGGATATTTTAGTTCCAACCCCAATTTAACACACCTGAACCAGCTAATCAAGCTCTTTCTAGGTATACTAGAAACTTCCAGGGAGGTGATTGAAGGAAGTTGGAGCTAAACAGTGCAGGACACCAGCCCTCCAGGACCGAGTTTGGACATCCCTGGCATATACAGTTCATGCATATAATATAACAACAGAGCAGAATATTGGGCTAGTTTGAACTTTGACGATGGTGCGCACGCTCTACTGCTCTTGGGCTTTGGTCAACCTCGCAGCATTTTATGCTGATGTCAGGTTTCCCACGCTTCTTGAAAGTACTTGCATTACTGACATATGGATTCAAGGCCTAGAAAGTACTTCAAAACTAACATAAGTCCTTAAAAGTGCTTGAATTTCATTTGAAATGAACATTTTATGGTGTTATTTCACCAGTTGTACTGTGTTGCTGTCAAAAACAGAACAGAAAAAGAGTGATGCTTAATTTTAAAAATCTTAAATTCGAATCTTGTACAAGAACTATGACAAATGAATGTTATTCATTCATTTATTTCCCTTCAACTTAGTCCTTTTATTCATCAGGGATCGCCACAGTGGAATGAACCACCCACACATTACTAGTATTGAATTCAACAAATTTTATTGAACATTTTATTCTACAAATTTCTTTGAACATGATTTGAAACTAAATTTTAGTTTAATTTCAGATTTTTTGAAAATGACACATTTAAAACATCATCATTACTCAGACATTTTTTAATGTAAATGTTAAAGGTGCAGTAGGTGATCAGGTAACCAGTTAGCATAATATCTTTGAAACACAATCCCTCCCCTGCTGTCCAAAGCCACGCCTCCAGAAACATGAACACGCAATTTAAAGACGACAGTAGACAACCCACTAGTTCATGTCATTCGCCAGTTAGAAAATTTTACAATACAAAAAATTGTATTATATCTAGCACATTTTCAGTTGAGTAGCAAGCAAAACTTGTCATAATGTGCAATATTTCATGCATGCAAGGATCGCTGGTCTCACTCTCTCACACGCTTTGTCCTAAAGCTACTTCTGCTTAGTGCTTGGCTGGCAGCATGCAGGAATTACACTTATTACTAAGCCATACTGACATGCTATTTCAGACCAAATATTCAAAGTAGAATGGTGAACAATATAGGGGCCATGTTACAGGATGTCTTTGTTCAAAAATGAACCAATGTGAATATAAAACCAACTTCAGCTCAGTAAAGCTGGCTAGGCAGAATAGCGCTATTTACTTCTGTTTTGTTATTAAACTAAATAAAAGTCTACATTATCGATGCTGTAAAAGGACCTTATGAAACTGAAAATAGCTACATCAATCTTTCGCTGGAAGATTTCAGTGGCACTACAACACTTCTGTGCATAAAACCTATTCGTGAAACAACAAAATCTACATCAGCGTTGCGTGACTAAAATAGTTTTAAAACAGAACATTACCTGTCTAAAAGAAATACTGGTCCCACTTTATATTGTGTCGCTTATACCTGTAAACTTACATGGTAATTAGATGTGTAAGTAGTATGTAACTACAGTGTATGTACACACTGGTACAGAGTATTTACTTGTGTATACTGGTGTAACTACACTCATGTAACAACCAACTGAATAGTATGTGTAAGTACAAATGTGTAACAGGACATTGGTAACAACACTAGGAAAGTACACATCTGTAACAAGAATTATGTAAGTGCATTGTGTAACAACAATATGTACTTGCAGATGTTTTCCCACTTCCACACCTGTTTGCAGATCATGTACTTGTGAACACTGTATGGCTGCATTAGAAGGTTTCACCTTGTGATACAAGTGTACTTGCATGGTAAATCCACAGGATCCACTCAATATAAAGTGTAAAATGGCCACAAATTACTGTTCATACATTCATTCATTTTCTTTTCGGCTTAGATGGGTTGCAGCTGGAAGGGCATTCACTGTGTAAAACATATGCTGGATAAGTTGGCGGTTCATTCCGCTGTGGCGACCCCAGATTAATAAAGGGACTAGGCCAAAACAAAAATGAATTTTATTTTAAACTTTATATTGTGGACTGTTCCTGTGGAGTTACCATGTAACTACACTGTTATTAAAGTGTTGCATAGAAGCTATTTCTACAAGTTACACAGTAATTTGTGACCATTTTACACTTTATATTAAGTGGACAGTTCCTGTGGAGTTACCATGTAAGTACACTGGTATCACAAGGTGAAACCTTCTAATGCAGCATTAGTTCTGCCAAAGTGTTCACAAGTGCATGATCTGCAAACAGGTGTGGAAGTGGGAAAACATCTGCAAGTACATATTGTTGTTACACAATGCACTTACATAATTCTTGTTACAGATGTGTACTTTCCTACTGTTGTTACCAATGTCCTGTTACACATTTGTACTTACACATACTATTCAGTGGGTTGTTACATGAGTGTAGTTACACCAGTAATACAAAAGTAAATACTATGTAAACGTGTGTACATACACTGTAGTTACATACTACTTACACATCTAATTACCATGTAAGTTCACAGGTATAAGCGACACTTAATATAAAGTGGGACCGAAATACTTGTTTGTCGTGTCGTCCTTCCTCCAAAAGTAACTCCAATATTGATTCAGGATTTTAAAGTTTTGATTCAGCATTCGTTTTTACCACTCTCCTCTCTCTCGTGTGCACGTGTCTTGAATAAGGCGTGCGTGCACGTGCAAATGACGGATGTGTGTAAAGATGCACAGATGTACAAATTTACATTTGTTGACAGACAGTTTGGGCTACTTATCAGAATTTCG
>LR812523.1:51835993-52170993 GCA_903798195.1 Danio kyathit | reverse complement strand
CTTAATTATACGCATTGCTGAGCACATAAAATATTGTCCTTATAGTATGTCATATATTGTCCTTAGTGTTCGGACATACAGTATATACAGTACGACACTTATGATTAGTTTAGTGGTTCAGGGTCACATATAAACCCTTCTAACTCTTCTAACTATGCTGTTTTTAAAATGTATAGGTTTGTAAAAGGCATCATCAAGGCTTTCCAGGAAATTGAAAATGTTTTTGAGTTAACCAAAGCATGCCATGCTTATAAAACCAGTATTAGTTATTTTTAAAGCCTGACACAAGGTCATCCTATTCATCAAATGCAGACGATAATACATCAGAATATGCAGCATTTATTTGACAATTATAATGCAATGATCATCAGTGTTAGGATGGTTGTGCTATGATGTAGTCTAATAAAAAGTCCTTGAAAAGAGATGATCTCTGATTTGTCCCATCATGTGCTCAGGTGCTTCAGGTTAAATGTTTTCCATCGTGCCATTGAAAGGTGCTCTTTTGTCAATGGTTAACTAAACTGCTTACTCTGCTGTTAAGTAAGACATTCAGGTGAGAATGTTATTGTTTATGTACTGGTGGAATTACTGGGACTCTGGTTTATTAATTGACTGACATTGTAACCCCATGTTCAGGTTAATCAGCAGAGCTGTCAGATCTGATTCATGAGCTTCACAAATGACTTATAGGATTTCTGGATTGCTAGTCTGTTGAACGAATATTGAGTGTTTACTTTATTGTTAGTAATAAATAGATAAAAGTACATTATATTCGTAATATGTTGCACGTTTTAATAACTAAAAGCATCATTTCACAATGAATGACCTTGGAGGCACCAGTTGAAATAAATGGTTATGTGAGCAGGGTGTACTAATTATCTCTGGCTTGTAAATTTCACATTTGGCACGACCTCAAAGACTGAGCTGGAAGATGCCACTGCCTTTGAAGTTGGCCTTCACTTTATCATTGGTAGGAACAAAAACAACCCGTATAAATAAAATAAATGAACTGATCTTTATACTGGTTACTACTGGTTTCTCTGAGTTAAAAGCAAAAAATTCAGGAGTCGCAGTAGGCCTTCGCTGAACCCTAGAATAAACCCTCCCACGTACATCCACCAATCTTTGTAATTTTCATTAGATGGACAGTTGCGGCTGTTAGAATGTCTTGGCATGAAAAGCCAGCAGGGCAAGATTTTTTTAATGAGGTCATGTGTTGGGGTTTGATTTGTTTTTTATCTGTTGCTTCATTAAAATACCATCCTATACTTTTTTTTGCCCCCCAGCTGAAGAACAAGTTCATGAAGAAGCTGCCCAGAGATGCTGAAGCCTCCAATGTTCTGGTTGGAGAAGTGGACTTTCTAGACAGTCCGTTTGTGGCCTTTGTGAGACTTCAGCAGGCTGTGATGTTGGGGGCGCTGACTGAAGTGCCTGTGCCCACCAGGTACAGTATCGTTCCACAAGGCCAAGCAGAAATGTAACAATTATGGTGGAGGAACGTTCAGTTCAGAGGCTTTTATTTAACTATATATATATATATATATATATATATATATATATATATATATATATATATATATATATGTTCCCAGAGATGGGTTGCGGCTGGAAGGGCATCCGCTGCGTAAAATCGTGCTGGATAAGTTGGCGGTTCATTCCGCTGTGGCGACCCCGCAAGGGACAAAGCCGACAAGAAAATGAATGAATGAATGAATGAATATATATATATATATATAATAATATTTTGTTAATGTTTTCACCAGATTTCTGTTCATTCTTCTTGGACCCAAAGGCAAAGCCAAGTCATACCATGAAATTGGTAGAGCAATTGCCACCCTGATGTCGGATGAGGTATACACACAGCTACTTTTCATTTTAACATTTTGATTTCATTCACATGGCAGCAGAAATCAGTCACAAATCCTGTTTTAGAAGGCTAATGTTTATTTTATTTCACAATTACAGTGTACATTAATTAACATTTACTCAAGAATGTAAATGTATCCAAATTAGAAATCTGAACGTTATTTACAACTTTATTACTTGTTGTTCACAGCTTAAGCAGGTTCTGTTCACTAAAGTAGACTACATTGGTGGGCATGCATGCATCCTCTCGGCAGTAAACAAACAGTGTCAGCTTATGTGTGATTTTGCGGCCGCGAATACATAATTACATTAAGACAGAAATGACATTTTGGGGTGAATTATACCTTATAAATACAGTATGTGACACTTTTAACCAGGGGCAATTTTAGAATATTCATTTTAGGCGTGCTCAGCTATTTTTTTAAATTAAGTAATTAATATATATATATATATATATATATTATATATATATATATTATATATATATATATATGACTTATAAGTAATAATGTAATAGTAATACATTTACAAATGTTTGACTAATATGGTAAGGTTTTATGCTGAACTAGCACTCTATTGTATAAACAGGCATAGCAGTTTGAGTTCTAAATGACCCAAATAGGCTCGACACGCCTGCTTATTAAATAAATATTTAATTAAATAAATATTATTATTTCAATGTTTCCATGTATTAAATAAATAAAACTGCCATTTTTCTAATTAAAACCTATAGGCTAATTCACACATTTAACAATCTGAATCATAGGAATAAATAATGAATTTATATTTTTAATACACGACAACACATGATGTTTCTATTCTATATCTGTTGGTGACCCTGACAGTTAAAATGAGTACATTTACTAAGTGGTTCTGTCACTGTGCATGACTGTATGGTATAGACTATGCCACATACACTGTGATGTGTTTTATATTGGTAGTTCATTTTGAAATAAAAATAGCGAAATGTTCGTTAAGAGTTACATTTTGGCTGGAGGAGGTGTGCACTGAGGAAACAGTAGATTGGAAACCCGATTGCTCCTCTGTGACATTGGTGTAAGTGATACAAGTGTATCTATAGCAAATAAGCAGATATTATAATAAGTTATCGATGAACACACACCTTGTTCTCTCGCTCTGCACAGCTGTGGTTTCCTGATCAAATGGAAAACGAAATACGGGGAGGAGCCAAATTCTGCCGCTGTTTTCATATCAAATTTAAAGAGGACTGA
Source organism: Danio kyathit (assembly GCA_903798195.1). NCBI lineage: Eukaryota > Metazoa > Chordata > Actinopteri > Cypriniformes > Danionidae > Danio > Danio kyathit. The sequence goes on along the minus strand of LR812523.1, from coordinate 52,167,895 downwards.
GGCGATAATTTAGTGTACAGTTTATGAGCTAATCGCAAATATTTTAGGGGGGCTGAGTAGAAATATAGGGGGGCTACAGCTCCTCTAAAATAGGCCTAGCGACGCCCATGCTTTTAACACCGTTTGGAGGTGTCCATGTTGCTGAGCAACCATTATAAAACGTGTAGACTTGTGTGACGGCCTTTACGCTTCTCTCCTGACCTTAAAAAATATATAACTGGCTGAATCATAGAAAAGCTGAATTAAGATTGTGTGTAGGGTCGAATCGAGATCGTGATCTTTTTTCGATTAATTGTACAGCCCTAGTTGTTATCATAGATTAAAGCAAACAGGCTCAACATAAAGTTTATCCCCGTTACATGTCTACTTGCCACAAAATCTACACAATAGGAACATAACATTGTTTTAAGCTGTAATACAGCATACATCAGCCTATGTAATGAATCAGTCTTATTATATTATTTTTTCAGCAGCATGGCAGACAAGCATAAAAATATGGATGTGAACACATTCACTGACGCATACATTGTATTTGTCGAATCATTAGAACATTAAGTAAAGCTGACGTTCCATGAAGATATTTTATGAATAATTCTACTGTAAATATACCAAAACTTATTTTCTGTAATGAATTTTTAATGTAATGAATCTGTCTTATTATATTACACAATATAGACAAGCATAAAAATATGGATGTGAACACATTCACTGACAGTCAAGATGATTCGAAGTACCTGGATGAGCCTGTGTTATTAGTTTCAGCGGTTGTTATCTGGGAAGAACATACTTTTGGATGGTCTTTATTCTCCCACAGATGGACTTTAACTGTTTTCAGTTTTTATCTGCATTCAGTTTTTTCACTTACAAAGTCTGCCATGTAAGTAGCAAGTGAGCCATGGCGTGACACAACTGAATCTTAAAGGAAATGGAAATGAGACTCTGATTAGTTTAATGCACATTATGCTTAAAACACACCCATAACAAACAACTCATTAAGAGAATAAGGACAACCCTTTTAGACCATGCACTGGTGCACAGACCTTTTTTCCATCCTTAAAATAGCAAAAGTGGATTAAACATTCCCTTAGATTGCGCTTAGAATGTTAAAATAGAGTCCAGAGTGTTTTTAACTCAAACTTAAAAAATGTAGCACTTGTGTGTGCAGCACTTCAAGCAGATGTGAGCCATGAGCGTAATGGTCACAGATGTCAAGCATGTGTTTACATTGAAAAAACAACAGAAGAGTCGCAGAGTAGAAAAAACAACGTTTTAGTCGCAAAGTCCAAAGCGCAGGGCACAAAAGCATTAAGGGGGTGTCAGAATCCACTTTTGCTATTTTAAGGACGGAAAAATCCGCTTTGTGTCGCGGTGCATGGTCTAACAGGGTTGAGCTTATTCTCTTAATGATTTATAGGTGTGTTGTGAGAATAAACCAATCAGAGTCTCATCTCCCATTCCCTTTAAGAGTCAGTTGCGTCGGGCTATAGCGCATTTGCTATTTACATGGTATATTTTGCAAGTGGAATAACTGTGCGCTTCACTAGCGAGAAAACAGTTAAACAGAGCATCTGCAGCGCGAGAGAATGAGTGTCCTCATTCTTTACTTTCATTTTCACTCTTTTTTGTGGATAAGGAAACATGTTGTACGCACAGACATTAGCCTACATATTTAATTTAATTTGTTAAGCGCAAAGATTTGTTTCAAAACTATTTCTAAATTCAGTTCTAATTTCCAGCAAATTAATAAATGAACAATAATAACGAAGTGTGGTAAAAAAAACTGAGTTATATCCAAATACACATGCTATGCCCCATATGGTCTAAAACCTGACAGGTGGACAAATCTAAGCTTGTTTTTAATAAAACAAATATAAATATGCAAATAATAAATAATACTACTAATAATAACATTATACAAAAGCAAATTGTCATGAATAAACTGAAAAAGCCCCCCGAGATGAAGAAGGCAAAAAGGCAGTGGTTTTTATATTTACTGTATGTAGAAAGTAATAATTATTGTAATAATTTAATATTAGATATTTGCGTATTGCTCTACATCCTGTGTGTATTAAGCAATGTTTAAGCGAGGCGCACAACTAACGCGCTCTGCGCTGGACTTTAGACCTCCTCTTACCTGGTCCATTAAACAGTCTATTTTAGTTCCTCAAAACAGCAACGCCAGCAATGCGCCTCAACACACCTCCTTTTTTAGACCAGAATGTCTATGGGCGCACATATGAGTGCAAATGCATTTACTATTTAAACAGCGTGGCGCAAAACGTCAAAACGCTGAAACTAGCAAACAACATTTGCGCCGCGCCTTGTGCCGCATTGCGCCAGGTGTATGATAGGGCCCTTCGTGTGAATGGCCCCTTAAATGATACACATTTTCTAACAGATTGTGGTAATAAATTCCACTGATGTGTGCTCTAAAAGAAAAATCTTTGATTAAAAGAAGTTTTTCTTAGTGGAATAATGCAATCAGCTCTACCTGCACCACTTTACTCTGTTTTCAACAGATTTAAATTAAATAAAGTCAGCCAGAGAAGGAGGAGCTAAACCATGCATAGTCTTATAAACTACACAACCATTTTAAACTGAATGATGTTGTCCCAACTAAACAAATATATACATTTTTAAAATACAATAATAATCAATAAATTGTTTTTAATAAAGACAAAAAGTGCTTGTTTGTATAATAATTCTAGTGGTTTTATAACTGTATTTTTGTATTAGAACAACTTGTCAGACAATGGTTGATATGAAAAAGAATCTTAGAAAGAAAATGTTTTTGCAGCATTGTTTGATAAAGAATTTCTAATACTGCATTTGCACCACATCATATTTAGGTGGGATTGTCGTCATTGGTGAGTCATGATGCAAGTTAATGGTAATCATCGTTATGGGAGATGAACAAGCATCAGGAAATGCTAAATTAATACGTGTGACTCCTATTGATGCATTGAGTTTTTATTAAATACCACCTGTGACATCTGGCTTGTAATTGAATCATTCTTTTGAACAGATTTTTTTTCCAGCAAAGACTGGTTTATTCACTTTATTTAAATCAATTTATTTGATTTTAGATGTGCAAAACTTCCCATTTCATATCACTTCATACATGAACTGATGAATTAGTTATTTGAACAAACAGTTGTCGTTCCTGAAGGTAGTCTGTGTGTGTGTAATTTTTGACAAAAGGATTGTGCTTTGATGGTCATGTGAGTTAGCCAGTAATCACAGTTCTCTCATCAAGGTCTTCCATGAAATTGCGTATAAAGCCAAGGACAGACAAGATCTCCTCGCTGGCATTGATGAGTTCTTGGATGAGGTCATCGTCCTCCCTCCCGGAGAATGGGACCCTGCCATCAGGATAGAGCCTCCAAAATCCCTGCCATCCTCAGATAAGAGGTAGTTAATATTTATCTTTTTTTTATGAGTAGCCAAAACATTTAAAGGGATATTTCAATCAAAAATGAAATTCTGTCATCATTTACTCTCCCTTCAAAACCTGTTTGACTTTCTTTTCTCTGTTGAACACAAAAGAAGATATTCTGAAAAAAGCCGAAAACCTGTAACCATTTACTTCCACAGTATTTGTTTTCCCTGCTATGGAAGTAAATGGTTACAGGTTTTCAGCTTTTAAAATATCTTCTTTTGTGTTCATCAGAAGAAATAAACTCACCAAGGTTTGAAACCACTTCAGGGGGAGTAAACAGAGTAAAAGTTCATTGTTTGCGGTGAATCATTCCTTTAAGACTTAAGCAGTAATATCACATACTGTATGGTACATATGGCTAGGAAGTAGTTTCAAAGGTCAGTTGGCCAGTTCATTCATTCATTCATTCATTCATTCAATGTGGAGGAGCAAAGCAGCAAATTAATTAGATGAAGTGCGTCATCTCTCTTTGGCTTGAGGTGAAATGACAGCAGGCTGCAACCACTTACTGCCACCTCAGTCTGTAGCAGCATACAGTACAGCAGCCCACAGCCTACACTTACACCAGCATAACACACAGTGTACACAACACACACATACACACAGTCAGGGGCTGTTGTGTGTAAACAACAGTCAGAATTCTTCATTTGTTATCTATCTAGGTGTCTATCTATCTGTTTATCTTTCTGTCTCTCTGTCTGTCATTCTATCATTCTGTCTGTCTGTGGTCTGTTGTTCTGTTGCTGTTTTGCTGCATATATTGTTCTATCATTCTGTGTGTCTCTCTGTTTTTATCTGTAGTGTTCTTGCCATGAAATAGCCATAAGTTGTTGATGTGGCAATAAATGATGTTTCTTTTCGTCTTACTGTCTGTTTGTCAGTCTTTCTACATGTTTATGGGTCTCTCTATGCCGTTCTATTGCTCTTCGGCTCAGTCTATCATCCTGTCACTGTCTGTTTTTTGTTTTTGTCTATCTTTCTGTCTGTATATCTGTCTTTTTTTCTGTCCGTCGGTCTGTCTTTACATCTGTTGCTATTTTGCTCCATCTATCATTTTATCAATCTGTCTGTCTGCCTTTCTTTCTCTCTGTCAGTGATTGTAGTCTATCTTGACATCTGTTGCACTAAATGGCATTTCAAGAGTTCACACTTAGCTGATGATTTATTATAAAGCTTGTTTGGCATGCTGTCCCGGGAGAGAGCCCTGAGCTCATGAGATCCTCGAGCCCGGGGCTCCCTCCCGTTGGAAGGCGAGAGGGGAGATCGATCTCAGGTAGATCTCGAGAACTCCCCCATCGTAGTGATTGAAGAGCAGATAGTAGTTCTCTTTAACGAGATAGGTACTAGATAGTGAGCGAATCTATAGTGTTGATTAATCAATAACTTAGGTTGCATGTTTTTAATCGGTGGGAGGAAACCGGAGGACCCGGGGAAAACCCACGTGAGCACGGGGAGAACATGCAAACTCCACACAGAAAATGCCCGCTGGTTTAATAAAGCCTAGAACCATTGACATTCTTGCTGTGAGGCAACAGCACTAAGCGCTGGGCCACCGTGTCACCCATCTAAAAGAGAGGAGGAGTAGGGGTGGAAGGGGGGATTCTTCAAAGCGAAGATAGTGGTGGTATGAAACCCGGTGTATTTATAGTAGCTTAGGGATCATCTGATTGGTGCATGGTGATTTGGATAATGTGGGTCCAGCCGCTAGCAATCATAAGCACATGATCCTCTCGAAATTAGTTTATAAATAAACTTCACTTCATCATCAAATGGCATAAATCATTCTATCACTGTCTTTCTGTTTTTGTCCGTCTTATTGTCTGTGTATGTGTTGTTCTTTCTATCTGTTTATATTTCTGCCCATGTCTATCATTCTATCACTGTCTTTCTGTTTTTGTCTTTCTGTCAGTCTGTCTGTAGTCTGTCTGTTGTTCCATCACTCTTTCGCTCTATTGTTCTGTCATTCTATTTCTCTCTTTCTGCATGTCTGCTTAGATAAAATAGCAGTTTTGCCATTTTATCTATTGCTTACCTGTTTATCATTCAGTCATTCTATCTAACCATCTATCTTTTTATCCTTTGATTTATCACTTTATCTGTTGTCTGATCATTTTATCAGTTTATCTCCAGTTCTGCCTCTTTATCTAACATTCCTTTTCATTTTATCTTCTTAAATTAATGTCATTCTATTTGGATGATATAATGATTACCATATTTGCATGTCAGGGTACTTAGATTGTAATCAAGGTACTTTAAAGATTAAAATTATATATACGTCTCAAGATATGACGGTATTTATTTAATGCAATAGCCAAAAATACATTGTATGGGTCAAATCATTAGAATATCAATTAAAGCTGACGTTCCATGAAGATATTTTGTGAATATTCTACTGTAAATATATCAAAATAAAATTTTTGATTAGTAATTTAATATGCATTGTTAAGAGCTTAATTTGGACGACCTTAAATCTGATTTTGTTAGTATTTCAACCTGACCTATTCTACACTGTAAAAAAATCCCGTAAAATTTACAGTAAAAAACTGACAGCTGTGGTTGCCAGAAATTTACCGTAAAAAATACTGTAGAATGTTTTTCAGTTTACAGTAGCAATAACCGTAAAATGTACAGGAAAAAACTGTGACAGAAATCGACTATTAAAAATACAATATAGATGTTTTTCAGTTTATGGTATAATTAAGAGAACTGTAACAAAAACTGGCAGCTGTGGTTGCCGGAAATCTACCCTTAAAAATATAGTTTAAATGTTCTTCAGTTTACAGTATACATAAATAACTTTAAAAGATAAGGCATAAAAATTAAATAGGTTAAATACCATTAATAAACAGTAATGTCAAATTGACTTTGAAACTTTTATTTAACTGCAGTGCAACAAATGCATTGCTGGTTTCCTTAAAACAACAGTAAAGACTGATTGGCTTCTTATAGCAGAACAAAGCATTTTTGTTTTTGTTTTTACAGTCTTTAACAGAAACCAATAATAAAAGCATGAGAATACAAACTTACAAAATCCTTTCCCATAATAAATAAATAAATAAATGGGTAACATTTATAATACCTGCACACTATAATCATTTATTAAGCATTAGCTAATAGTTAATTCATCATTTAAGCATTAAGTCTACATTATAAGGCATTAGTAAGCACTTTATAAATACAGCTACAAATGCTTTATTATTACGGAAATTAATTTAAAAGCTGAATAAATATAAAATTGCACACATTTACACAAGTAAATAAATAGACTCAATGATGGACTAAAAATCTGTGGAAATATGCGGATTTCTACACGTGCAGATTCCGTGTGGGCCTACTTATAAGCACATTTATAATGTGCTTAATAATTGTACTTTCATATTTTGTTACAGATTAATTTTTCATTACTAAATGAAGAATTGCAAAATTTACAAACCATTTGTAGTAGTTTTTTTTAAAGATCATTCAGAATGAGTTAGTAAATGAATTATAAACTATTCAAATCAACATTTACAGTTGAAGTCAGAATTATTAGCCCCCCTGTTAATTTTTCCCCCCAATTTTCTGCTTAACGGAGAGAAGATTTTTTTCAACACATTTTTAAACATAATAGTTTTAATAACTCATCTCTAATAACTGATTTAATTGATCTTGCCATGATGACAGTAAATAATATTTGACTAGATATTTTCAAGACACTTCTATACAGCTTAAAGTGACATTTAAAGGCTTAACTAGGTTAATTAGGTTAACTATGCAGGTTAGGGTAATTAGGCAAGTTATTGTATAACGATGGTTTGTTCTGTAGACTATCAAAAAATATATATAGCTTAAAGGGGCTAATAATATTAACCTTAAAATGTTGTTTGAAAAATTTAAAACTGTTTTATTCTAGTCAAATAAAACAAATAAGATTTTCTCCAGAAGAAAAAATATTATCAGACATACTGTGAAAATTTCCTTCCTCTGTTAAACATATATATATATTTAAAAAATGAAAAGAAAATTCAAAGGATGGCTAATAATTCTGACTTCAACTCTATATATCTGATTATTCAGGCATATATAATGGCATTGTCCTTTATAAGGGATTCATAAAGCATAAATAGTCCTCACTTTAGATTAGGACACAAAACTGCATGAAGTGGTTATAAAGCATTTATTAACACGCATAGTAATCATTATTAAATGCCTGAATAACACATATTGCTGTAGAAATTATCATTGTGATTTACTGTTAAAAAACAAGGAAATGCATCTGTAGAAAATACAGAGTAGGACATACAAAGTAACTTCCTTTTAGTGTTTCTTTGTACTTTACTGTTTTAAGGGGTTTTACGGTAAAATAATGTAATCTTAGCAAAACAATAATGTAAAACGTATCAGTACCAGTACATTAACAGTATTTAACAGTTAATTTAACTGTAATTTCATGTTGTATAATTTACAGTTTTTTTACCTTTGCTCTTTTACATTCTTTTACCGTGAAAACTACGGGCATTTTTTACAGTGTAGCAAACTAATGGGAAACCTATTTTTTCAGTTTTCAATTGATGTATAAATCTCACAATTGACGCTTTTCACTGGTTTTGTGGTCAATTGTTACATATTATCAACTCTATACTGTATTTTAGTCCACACATTATTACATTTGTGAGGACTGCCAGTCTATGAGCTTATTATGTTAAGTTAACTTAATTCTAGGGACTTTTAGGCTTGAAAATAATCCACTGAGTGTGTCTTTTGTCATATTTTTTTCCCTGTTCTGTCTTTAATAAGATAGCTTGGCCATTTAATAACATTAGGTGTCTGGATTTGTTTGTTATGCTGTCCAGAAAGAACATGTATGCTGGAGGGGACAGCACACAGATGAATGGAGACACTCCTCACAGCGGTGGGCACGGCGGCGGGGGACACGCAGTGGGCGACGAGCTGAAGAAGACGGGGAAGTGAGTTAATGTTTGTGTAAATTCTTCTGAAGGAACAGATTATGCTCAGCCTATGAACACTGTGGTTTTATTCAGATAAAGGTTTGTTTGACCCCTTTCGAAATGACTATAATTATCTTAATATTAGACAAACAACCAAATCAGCAAGACTTCTGTTTACCGAGTACAGCCTGTTATCATTAGACTTGAATCTTCAAGTACAGTTCAGCCTCGGTGTTGAAATGCCTTGACCTTTAGTAAAGAACGGCCTCATACTATTTAGTGTTGCTTTTGCATGTTTTTTAGTCCACATTACCAATTAATAAAACCAATAAAAAACATAAACACGTTTAAACAACAAGAACAAAAGGCTAAGATCACTAATGAAAAATTTGTATTGTGCATTTTTCTAATTTAATTGTGATTTTTCATTGCATTGCAAATTGAGTTGTTAGTTTTACAGTTTTATTAAAAAAGTATTTTTTTTTACATTTATTAATAGTTGTAAATATGTTTATTTAAATGATAAATACATATTAAACATAATATAAAAAGTAATTTCTTATAAATTTAAAATAATAATAATTAATAAATAATAATAAATAAATAATAATAAAATAAATAATGATAATAATAATAATTATTATTAATAATAATAATAATAATAACAATAATAATAATAATAATAATAATAATAATAATAATAATAATAATTATTATTATTATTATTATTATTATTATTATTATTATTATTATTATATAATATTATTATAATTATTATTATTTATTTTTTGCATGTTTATTTATTTATTTATTTATTAAATTAGAATTTTAGGGCGGACTGGCCATAGGGAGCCCGTGACGGTCATCTGGCCTGCCACCGTGATTCTGGCCTGCTCCCCCCTCCCCCACTTTTTTGTAAATCTCGCGCCTCTCTCCGCCCCTGGTACAGAGTGAATATACATCTTTGAATAGAGGAAAGCAGATTAAGAGTCGAAAGTTAAAATTGAATGATTTAATTAATACATTTTGTATTTTATTCACCAGGTTTTGTGGAGGCCTTATTCTTGACGTCAAAAGAAAAGCTCCCTTTTTCTTCAGTGATTTCTACGATTCACTACACATCCAGTCTTTGTCTGCCATTCTTTTCATCTATTTGGGAACAGTAACCAATGCCATCACATTTGGAGGACTGCTGGGCGACGCCACAGAAAACATGCAGGTGAACACACAGCTTAAAATGAAAAGAAACTGTGTACGTATATGAAATGCACCATATGCCGTCTGTGCCCGAGACTTTCTAAATAAGATTCAGTCAAATGTCACCAGGGATTACAATGTAATTCAATCTTGGTCAATCTTTAACTGACGCACACTGGGAGCACCTTCTTCTCTGCCCTCTTTTTGAAATGTTACCTCGAGTTCAAAGGTCATTTTAGTAAGTTAAAGTCTCATAGATCATATATTTAGCTGTCTTAAAGATGAATGCTGAGGTCGCCGTTGGCTAGTTAATGTTTTAGCTCAGGGAAGCCTTGCAGTATTTGCCAGCAAGCAAAGTGCTTATAAGGGTTTATTTATGTATTAATGTTTATATACTCAAAACAATAACTCATTGGATGAACTTAATTTAATTGATGGCAGGATTTTCATGCAATAAATTTCTTTAGCAGCAACTAAAAAAAAAAAACTTTTTACACACTTAAATGCAACTGAGTTGGTGCAACATGATTTTATTAAATAAAAGTTTAAATACATTTGTATTTGTGTTTAACTTAAACTCTAAGGTCTAATATTATGTATGTGTATTATTTGTCGTACATTTCGAAGTCTCTTAGTTTTATTTGAAGTTATAATGAACTAATAAACAATTTAAAGCATATTTCATGAGTTACATAAACTATATATTTTAAATATATATTTTTTGCTTGTTCAAACTACTTGTTTAAAATGAGCTGAAACAACACAATTCTTTTTTATTTTCCATCCACATTAATTTATTAACAGTAAATTGACTTAATCAATTTGTGTTGGGACAGCATGAATGAATTGTGTGAAACCCTGCTTTCACACTATGCTTTTTACAGTGTATACAGTTGATTAAGACTGATCTCAGAACTAATTTTAAGACAGTTTTGCTCACTGAGCAAGCATTAAACTGCATTATTGCTAATTAAGCTGCCAACAGCCAAAGCATGGGTGCTTCTGCAAGGTGGTAATCTCAAAACTCAAAGCATTGCTTGAAAATCTTCAATCTAAAGTGAAGATTAAACTCTTAACAAGTCTTTCTATTAACTTTAAACACCTAAGATTACTTTTATTGTTAACATTTCCCTCTCTTAATTCAATGCCACGCAAAGCATGCTGGGAACTACAAATCCCCTAACCAGGTAGTTGGAGCATCTCAATTCCTACATGTTGTCCCAACACAAAACGCTTAAGTTAACTTAATAGTTTACAAATTTAAGTGGATTGAACATAAAACAAATAAACTGGCCAAAGAAATTGCAAGAATTGTGTTGTTTTCAGCTCATTTTAAATAAGTAGTTTGAACAAGCGACAGTAATTATTTTTTTGAGTGTACATTTATATTTCAAATTAGCAATTTAAAAGAGATAGTTCACCCAAAAAAGTACTCCCCCTTAAGTGGTTTCAAACTGTATGAGTTTTTTTTTTCTTTTTCTGTTGAACACAAAGGAAGATATTTTGAAGAAATTTAGAAACTGGTAACCATTGACTTCTATACTAAACAAATACTATGAAAGTCAATGGTTACCGGTTTCCAACACTACTCAAAATATCTTCTTCTGTGTTCACTTGTTACAAACCTGTTTGAATATCTTTCGTCTGCTGAAGGGTGAATAAATGATGAAAGAATTTTCAGTTTTGGGTGAACCATCCTTTGAGAATAGCGACTAATTAACGGGATGTCAAAACTAGTCAACTGTTGTTTGTTATTTAACTCAACAAAAGGTCTAAATGTCTAATGAAAGTGTTCCAGGCAGAACAACAAGATAATTAGCTTTAGTCACGGTATTTGGCGAAGGTCAAAAGACAGATGAAGAGGTAATTTTACACCTCAATTACAGACATTCCTCTCTGGACTGGATTATATTTCCCAGAGTGGGCCTGAGTTAGTCATAAACAGGCACTTTTTACTCAGATTGTGTGAGAAATGCACAGACAGTGCGTTATTTGATTTAAAAAGGATGTAAATTGTTTGTTGATAGTTTTCATAAACATTATTTGCTGTTAGAGTCTGCCAAATGATGGGATTTCAGTGAATATTGAAATTTCATAAACTAATTAGGGCAGGGTTAGTTACTACTTGCATAGAAGTGTTATGTAATATGCAAGGTCTTGTGATCTAAAAATGTCCAATGGTTAATTCAGGTTAATGGTTAATTAATGGTTAATTTATGGGTCAATTTATTAAATTTGGGTAGATATAGACTACTTTATGTTCATTCAGATGAAATGACATTTAAGGGATTTATTAAGATTATATTCTGAGCCATTTCTGTGAGTAATCTTTTTAGGTCACTTTATTTGAAGATACAATGCTCATTATTGACAAATCATTACACTAAAAAATAGTATTTTATGCTGCTTGTTCAAACTACTTGTTTAAAATGAGTTGAAACAACAATTCTTGAGATTTGTGTGGGACACAAAGTTAACTTAAGCGATTTGTGTTGGGACAACATGAATGAATGGTGTGGAACCCAACATTCAGTGTTTTACAGTGTACTGTAGCTATGTCTGTTGCCTTGACCTCTTTTGGCTATGACTTCTAATTTGCTGCTTATTAATAGTTATTAAGGTATGGTAGTAAGGTTTAGGTATGGATTATGGAGGTAAAAATAGATCATCCAGGATATTTTTATAAGTACAATTAAACAAACATGATCTTAAGAATAGGCAGGTAATAAGTCACTAGTTAAAAGTGAGAATTGGTACATAAACTAAAGTGTTACCCTTTTTTTTAGATTACAATTCTCAAAGCAACTTTAGTTGTATGTTCACACTTCTATTTTGATCCTTACCAAACCAGAAATGTATACATTTTTAAACCCTGGTTCACTTTAAAGAGTCTTGCAGAATCTAAAGATACATAAAAGAATACAAATTCTTGATGTACTGTATAATTCATGATGGATCTTACCAATAACAATTTTACCAGGTGAAAATGAAGAGCTTATTAAATGTTTAAAGGAGTCAAAGCAGTGCACAAAATAGTTGCATCACAGTTTGTTTTAATTTAACAAAATGTGCCAAGCATGAGAACAACCCAAGTTATCTTAAAATGCAAGGTCGTTTGTACCAAGGTTGAAACAAAAAAACACATAAAATTCCAAATGCAATATGTCTGTAAAGACTCAATTTCCCTTAGCCTTGTCTAGTCTTTACAGGGATTCATGAGATTTGAGATTTTTTGCAGAAAATGTGATGTTTTTCCCCAACTTCACCAATACATTTTTAAACAATTAACAATTTAAGCCCTCAATAAACTAATCTTTTTAATATAAAAAGGAAAGAAAATTCTGACATAGTATTTGGCATTTTTAAAGTTTAATTGTACTTTTTTGCTAATTACACTGAAAAAAAATACTTTTGTTGCTTGTTCAAACTACATATTTAAAATGAGTTGAAACAACTCAATTCCTAAGTTTTTTTTAGGACAACTTAATTTCAATCCACTTCAATTAGTAAAAATGATTAAGTCTTAACTAAATCGATTTGTGTTGTGACAACATGAAGGAATTGTCTGGAACAAAATGTCACTGTCACTGTTCACTTACTATTCACTTTGAATGGGTGACATCAAGCGTTGCCGAACTGAATTGTGGATACGTCGGCAACGCTCACTGCAGAAGTTGGGAGTTTCTCAACTTTTTAAGCGCCAATGGAAGCGTCAGCCAATCAGATTTATGCAAATACCCCAGCACAGACAGTAGCTGAATGCAGACTACGTTAATTTAATTGACTGACGCTGCTTTAATGCTCGCGTCAGCCTCAACTTCAAACACTAGTGTTGATGCTAAAGCCCTGTGTGAATCAGGCGTTACAGTTTAAAACAGTTTTTTCTTTAATAAAAAATGAATTTTTATATTTATTAATAATTGCAAAATATTGTTTATTTTAATAATAATAATAATAATAATACATTAATTAATTACTAAATAATACAATATAACATGTTAGGATTACTTTGATGTAGATGATGATGATAATAATACTACTATTACTACTACAACTACTACTACTACTACTCTTAATAATAATAATAATAATAATAATAATAATAATAATAATAATAATAATAATAATAATAATAATAATAATAATAATAATAATAATTATAATAATAATAAATCAATATAACATGTTAGCATTTCTTTAATGATGATGATGCTAATAAAAATAATAATAAATAATAGAATATAACATGTTAGAATTTCTTTGATGACAATGATGATGACAATGATGATGATGATGATGATAATAATAACAATAATAAATAAATAAATAAATAAATAATACAATAAAACATGTTAGCATTTTTTTTTTAGCACTTCGATGATGATGATGATGATGATGGCTGATGATAATAATAATAATAATAAATAAATAAATAAATAAATAAATAAATTATACAATAAAACATGTTAGCATTTTTTGATGATGATGATGATGATGATAACAATAAAAAAATAAAATTATACAATTATACAATAAAACATGTTAGCATTTTTTGATGATGATGATGATGATGATGATAACAATAAAAAAATAAAATTAATAAATTATACAATAAAACATGTTAGCATTTTTTTGATGATGATGATGATGATGATGATGATGATGATGATGATGATGATGATGATGATGACGATGACGATAATAATAATAATAATAATAATAATAATAATAATAATAAATAAATAAATAAATAAATTATACAATAAAACATGTTAGCTTTTTTTTGATGATGAGGATGATGACGATAATAATAAAAATAAATAAATAATTAAATTATACAATAAAACATGTTAGCATTTCTTTGATGATGATGATGATGATCATAATAATAATAATAATAATAATAATTTTTGTGATTGTGTTTTTCACTAACCATGTGGCACATTGTGTTTTCCACATTGTGTGTTTGTTGAAGGGTGTGCTGGAAAGCTTTCTGGGTACCGCGGTTACTGGTGCGGTCTTCTGTCTCCTGGCCGGACAACCATTGATCATCCTCAGCAGTACAGGGCCAGTGCTGGTGTTTGAAAGGCTGCTCTTCAACTTCAGCAGGTGCTTCATCCACTCTGTTCAAACTGATAATAAATAAGAATTATTTCCAGTGCTAGAGCCTGTACCATGAAGCTGAATTAGCTGGCTAGTCAGGTAAATTTAGTTTGTACAAATCCTGGGTACTTTTTGTGTACCATGAAAGTAGCTTGACTTTAATCACTTTTTGTCACCATGGTATCTTCTGCTGCACGGCTAACCTGCTCCAGGGCAGCTTATGTTCCAGATTATAGTAAAACCCTTTTTTAGCATAAAATATCAGATTTTTAACAAAGATTATTATTATTATTGTTATTATTATTATTATTTTATCTGTAATCCATTACACATAAGCAATTTCAGTGTAATAATCATTTCTAATTATATATACACTACACTATATATAAACTTTGGAATCAGTAAGATTTTTAAATGTTCTATAATAAGATTCTGCTCACAAAGGCGGCATTTATTCAATAGAAATTACAGTAAAAACTGTGCAATTATGAAATGCATTATAATTAACTGTTATTTTATTGAATGTAGTTTATTGATTCATTTTCTTTTGGCTTAGTCCCTGATTTATCAGGGGTCGCCACTGCGAAATAAACCACCAACTATTGGATGGCCTTCCAGTTGCTACCCAGTACTGGGAAACACACATACACTCTCGCATTTACACACACTCATACACAACGGCCAATTTAGTTTATTCAATTCACTTATGCCACATGTGATTGGACTGTGGGGGAAAAGCTGGAGCACACAATATAACCAGGTTAGGAACTGGGATTGAAGACACCAAGTGATGAAGTGTTGTAGGTGTAATTTTGTTCCATTTTATTTGCGTTTTGCATACTGTCCCAACTTTTTCTGATTTGGGGTTGTGTAATGATTTCTGAATGGTCATTTGATGATATATATAAAAAATATAAAACCTATGAAATATAAAACCTCATTCTATAAGGAAACAGTTTTATAAAATTGTAATAATATTTCACAAACAGTTTTTAGAATTGCAGACCTGCTTTGTTTTAAAACACTACAAAAACTCACTGATTCCAATGTTTGGCTAGTAGTTTATATGATATACATTATCCTTCGGCATAGTGCCTGATTTATTAGGGATCATCACAGTGGAATGAACCTCCAATTACTCTAGCATATGTTTTATCTACGGTGGCCGAGAGAGCTTAACGCGTTAAGTCTTTAAAGTGAACCAAGGTTTAAAAATGTATACATTTCTGGTTTGGTAAGGATCATAATTAATTATTATAATTAATTTGACAGACACCTGTTGCAAATTGATCACAACACAAACAACTGAAGAAACGCGCTGCAAATTGATCACAACACAAAGGAAGAAACGCGCTGCAAATTGATCACAACACAAAGGAAGAAACGCGCTGCAAATTGGTCAAAACACAAACAACTGAAGAAACGCGCAGCAAATTGGTCAAAACACAAACAACTGAAGAAACGCGCAGCAAATTGGTCAAAACACAAACAACTGAAGAAACGCGCAGCAAATTGGTCAAAACACAAACAACTGAAGAAACGCGCAGCAAATTGGTCAAAACACTTGTAAACATCCACATAACACAACGGAAATGTTTCAAGAGGACCCAAAAACATAACGGACCCAGCTGAGATATACGGAGGTGTTATTGTACCGTGACTGTTGTTCAGTGAAGTGATTGGTGTTCTTGGTGTTGCTGCGCGTTTCTTCCTTTGTGTTGTGATCAATTTGCAGCCCGTTTCTTTCTTTGTGTTGTGATCAATTTGCAGCGCGTTTCTTCCTTTGTGTTGTGATCAATTTGCAGCCCGTTTCTTTCTTTGTGTTGTGATCAATTTGCAGCGCGTTTCTTCAGTTGTTTGTGTTGTGATCAATTTGCAACAGGTGTCTGTCAAATTGATGAAGATCGTTTCTTAATTTGCTGGTGTTTTTTGTTATTGCATGTGCTTTCTTAAATTGCAGCGCGTTAAGCTCTCTCGGCCACCGTATTTATCTGATTGATGCCCCTCCAACCGCAACCCAGCACTGGGAAACACTCATTCACACACCCATTCATAAACTACAGCCAATTTTGTTACATATATACTATTAAAGGTTTATTTTTTAATCAGGAGATAAAGCTTTTAAATAAATCAAGGGTGCTCAACCCTGGAGATCTACCTTTCTGCAGATTTTAGCTCCAAGCTTAAACAAACAGCACTTAGACCTGAACAGCACTTGTGTGTTTGATATGAGTTGAAATCTGCATGGAACTTGATCTCCAGGAACAGGCTGGGTCACCCCTGAAATAAATAAATAAATAAATATTATACATTATTAATAATGGGGCGTCACGGTGGCGCAGTGGGTAGCACGATCACCTCACAGCAAGAAGATCGTTGGTTCAAGGCTCGGCTGGTTCAGTTGGCATTTCTGTGTGGAGTTTGCATGTTCTCCCCGTGTTCGCATGGGTTTCCTTCGGGTGCTCCGGTTTCCCCCACAAGTCCAAAGACATGCGCTATAGGTGAATTGAATAAGCTAAATTAGCAGTAGTGTATAAGTGTGAATGCAAGAGTGTATGGATGTTTCCCAGTGTAAAGCATGTGCTGGATAAGTTGGCGGTTCATTCTGCTGTGGTGACCCTTCATTAATAAAGGGAATAAGCTGAAAAGAAAATGAATGATTGAATGTATTATTAATAATATATAATATTAAATATTATTAATATTATTAATAATGATATTATATATTATTACATATGAGCTTTGACTTGTGAGTCTCTGTATACCCATACAGTACATATTATCAACTATACTAACTACACAAGTTCACTTATACTAATGAAGCTGTTTTCTTTTAGCTGTTCAAGTTCATAGACAGCTGTTTTCATCTGTCTGTATGATAATGCTTTCAAATATTAGTATTTTTAAATGTACTGTCTTGCGAGAAATAATTTATAGTATCTTTCAGTTTCAAGTCATGTGATTGGCTGTTTGCTGCTGATGTCATGCCTTCATGCGCACACGTTCCATGAACATTAAACCCTGAGTTTACAGGGAGAGTTGATGATCGGTGTCATGGTACCAACAAAGTCTCATTGCACTATTTTGATTATGTCAACTTGAAACTAATCCTTTAATCTGGAGTTTGTTCTGCCACCATGGTACAGGCTTTTAGTCATAGCTTCACATACTGTTTCAAAGATTTTTTTTTTTTGTTAAAGAAATGAATAGTTTAGAATTAAATGGTTCTGCAGGGATGCATTACATTTAGTGTGTTTACATGCACTTCCTTAACGTGATTACGCTTAATAAGCTGAGAGTGCACATGGTGATACAGGTTAACCTTTTTTTTCCTTTATCAGAGAAAGGACATAAATGTATAAGCATAAACTCATTATCAAGCATGTAAACGCATCAGTCTGCTTTCTATCAGTTATTTGAAGTGAGAATATGTAATACTGACCGCGTTCTAATGAGGATTTAAGCACATTCAGAGAGAGCACATGTTTCGCAATGGAAAATAAAGTTGCACAAGTTTAAATGAAGTTGCGTAAATGTGTCCTCATCTCATTTAACACTACAAATACTTAGAGTTAGGCAAATTATTACATTTTGACATCACTTCTGGGAAATGAAGTGATTTATTAAAAAGGTTTTGTAGATTGTGTTTATGGGTTAGTTCTTTTTGTGTGTGCTTTTTTGCTACCTTTCTATTCACAGACTCCTGAAATTAAAGTTTGCACAAAATGTTTTTCATCATTGATTATAAAAAGAAAAGTCCTCATGTAAAAATTGAATTCTTTTTTTAAAAGGATTTCCATGTGTTCTTTTTAACAAGCTTTCAATGTATTTTTAAACGATAGCTTCAATAAATGATTTCTAATAACTGATTTATTTTGTCTCTGCCATAATGACAGTACAAAATAATTGTGTAGTTATTTTGCAAGATACTAGTATTCAGCTTAAAGTGCAATTTAAAGGTTAAACTAGGTTAATTAGGTTGTACACAGCACCTTATAACAATATACAATGCAATACTTTCTCATAGGCATTCGTAGCATCTTATAACCTGTATATGTATAACAAATCTGTACATACAACTCTAACTGAATCTCTGTTTAATGTTTAATGTACACTGGAAGCTTCTGTAGCCAAAACAAATTCCTTGTGTGTGTGAAGCACACGTGGCAATAAAACTGATTTTGATTTTAATTTGATTTTTGATTAATTAGGCAAGCCATTGTCTAATCAATGGATTTACACAGATTTTTTTTCGCCCATCATTGAGATGATCTATTTACTTATGTCTATCAATATATATTTATGCATTTTTTATATTAATTTCAGTAATATTATTGACTGATATGCAAATGTTTATATGATTTATTTACAATACTGTTTGTAAAGTAACATTTTCTGAAATTTAGTAGATATTATATGAGAAACTTTACTAAAAAAGTCGATCTTATTATTATATAAGTAAAAATAAAGGAGTTATTATTATTTTTTTTTATGTTTTACGCTTTTAGTGTCTAAATTTTTTAAATCATACCGCATAAATCCGCATTTTTTTTTTTTTTTTTTTTTACAAAATACTGCACAGAAATAGCAAATAATGTCCACAGATTCTGTTTGGCCCACTCACTGAACCACAGATTATTGTTTTGTAGCCAATCGAAAAAATATACAGTATAATTTCTTTAGGGGGTTAAAAATATTGATCTTTAACCTGCCCCACCAAGAAGAAAAAATTGGATTGCATTTCTTAACTCCTAATGTTGCTAGTTAGCACACTCAATGGATTTTGTTTCAACACATCCCATAATTTCTAAAATATCAACCTCGGTTTATGGTAAAAGTACCGGAATTAATACATACACTATGAAAAAGTCTGAAAATATGAAGTGTAACACCAATTTATTTAAAAACACAATCAAAATAAAACATTTTCGAATGCTGCATAATCTTTAATAATCATTTCATATTCTCATTTAACATGTTTTCTTCTTTTGTTTTTACAATAAAACCAAAATCAAGTGTAGTAGTACAACAGGATGTTTGTTTAATTTTTTTTGTAAACCAACAATGTTGTGTGTGTAAGCCATTATTTAAAACAGTCATTCTTTAAATGACTTTACCAATCACTATTTACAAGAGTCAAACCATTGTCAACCGTTTGGTAGAGCAGGCAGTTAAAGGGTTAAAATAGTTTTAGGAAACTACAGAGAACTAACAAAAAAACTATGATTTGTGTCCTATCCTTCACAGGGAAAATGACTTTGACTATCTAGAGTTTCGACTTTGGATTGGTTTGTGGTCGGCCTTCTTTTGCCTAGTTCTGGTGGCCACTGATGCCAGCTTCCTGGTGCAGTATTTCACCCGATTTACAGAAGAAGGCTTTTCCTCGCTGATCAGCTTCATCTTCATCTATGACGCTTTCAAGAAGATGCTGAAGTTGGCCCATTATTACCCCATCAACTCAGACTTCAAAATCGACTATGTCACGCAGTATGACTGCATGTGCATGGCGCCCACTGATGGTAAGACCTGGAACTTCTCTTAATCTTCATTTTTCAACAGTTAAACACAGTAAACATTTAATCATTTGCAAGTTTGTAAACTTACCTGTTTTTTTACTTTTATTCTCACTTACACATCACTTTTCTAAGCCTACCACGTGTCCACAGCAGATGCAGGAAACTATGAGTGCTGACCAAACAGGAAAAAAAAAGATTACTGATGCATACGCAACATTATTTTGCTCAGTGAAGCAGATATGATGTAGCACAAAGTGACCTTTTTTCTTCTTGGTTGAGACCCAAAAGGTGCTCCTCTGACTATACTTTCAATCTCTTTCTTGGCATCCTAGTAGTTTAATAGTTGTTTTTTTTTAGTATTGAAGGTTTAATAAAGATTGTATTGATTGTAACTGATGCTCAAACAGTGGAAGCACAATAGTGTCATAGGGATGGATGTACAGCCATAGTAATAGATTTTATAGTGTGTGCAGCTGTTGTTGAAAGGTGTCCAGGTCTACTAATGGCAGATGATTTATAAATAGGCTCAGCATAAATAATTAATTGTCCCTATTCTTTTGCTGTTTACATTTTATATGGCAGTTCAGACCCACTGGATAGCTTTTAAACTACAACTGTTCATTTAACATTTATCCTAAATTTCTGGAGGACACAATAGCAAACAGAAAATTGCTTACATTTGGAACACCCTTGTCCACACATGGTGTAATATAAAGTCCGGACTTACATTTTGTTTGACAAACTAAGACCTTGTTTACACTAATACACTTTAGTTTTAAAACTAGAATTAAAATAAAAAAACGATTTACATCCACACTAGTGTTTCACCTAGCGTTTCTGAAAAGCTCTCCGTCCACACTACACCGCTAAAAATGCACGTCACGTGACCACACACACAAACTCTGGCATGCGCTGCAGTGTATGTGGACGTCTAAGCTTCAGGCAGTCAGCATGTGCTTTGAGCACAAAACCCCAGGGGATAACAGTGCAGTTCATCAAGGAACTACCGCTGGATCTCTATAGCTGTTAAACGTGATATTTAATTCATTTTGTCTCTATCTATTGACTCTTTGGTCTTTTGAATCTATTACTTGTTAGCGCAAAGTTTAGTTAATATATTAATTTATATAACCATGTACACTGATTTTGCATATTTGACTGATTGCAAGTTATTGTTCGTTATACTTTTATAATGGCCAGTAATAATTATTAAAACTGATGTTCAGCAAAAGAGAGAGAGCATGTTTCATATTTTTCAATGAAAATGAAAGGAGGTAGTTACAGTATGTTATAGGCTCCATTTTGTCATAAATATGCATACAGAGAAGATGTCATGTAAATATGCAGCTACACGACACCTCAACATTTTTGGTGTCTGTGAAGTTGCTAACATCAAAATGAAAATATTCAGTTCCTTATATCATGTTTTCATTTTATTGTTAAGATAGTAAAACAACATAGCCAGGGTGATGTGAATGACGTTATACCCATTGTGTCCTCTGTATTTTTTCCATAACAAACCTGGGAAGTCTAAACTTATAAGGAAAGGATGCAAGACTGAACTTTGTGCACTTAATATTGAGTAAAAGCCTCAATCAGGCGGATGTCTGCAGCCACGCCTCCGTTTTCAGATGTCTCAGCTTTCCTCCATCCACACTGGAGCAGCAGCATTTTAAAATGAAAATGGCCTATTCAGCATTTCCAGAATGCTCCATTTTCGAGGTTTGAAAAATCCGGTGTAGTGTGGGCGGATGGCGTAACCGGAGCAAAACTTATGCTTTATGTTTTAAAACTAAAACATATGGTAACACTTTATTTTGATGGTCCATTTGAGTATTAGTAGACTGTCTGCTTAATATCTGTTGACACTGACATTTAACAGTCCTTCAACAGACATTTAACTGACTATAAGAAACTTTGCAATTACATGTCAACTTACACTAACCCTAACCCCAACCCCAACCCTAACCCCAACCTAACAGTCTACTTATAATCTAATGATAATTAGTTGCAATGTAACTTAAATTCAACAAACGGACCGTCAAAATAAAGTGTGACCAAACATATTAGTGTAACCGGGCCTAAAATCAAGTCTCACTTTTGGCAATAGTTTTCTACTTAGTTTTTTCACAAGTCTTTCAAAGTTTCAAAGACAAAGAGAAAGTTTCAGGTTAGCTTATGAGTGCTAAGACTTAATCTCTTGTTGCTCGTAATTGAGTCTATGGCCCTGTTTCTACCTGGTATTAAGATGTTGTTGTTAATTCTATTATAAATGAAATATGCCAAATACAATTGCTTTCAGCCACAGCCATATCACCCTGCAGCTCAAGAGCGGTTACTCACTGAAGCTAAGCAGGGCTGAGCCTGGTCAGTACCTGGATGGGAGACCACATGGGAAAACTAGGTAGGAAGTGGTGTTAGAGAGGCCAGCAGGGGGGGCTCAACCTCTGGTCTGCGTGAGTCCTAATGCCCCAGTAAAAGTGAAGGGGACACTACACTGTCAGTGGGCGCCGTCTTTCGGATGAGACGTTAAACTGAGGTCCTGACTCTCTGTGGTCATTAAAAATCCCATGGCACTTCTCGTAAAGAGTAGGGGTGTAACCCCGGTGTCCTGGCCAAAGACCCTCAATCGGCACTTACCCATCATGGCCTCCTAATCATCCCCATCCACCGAATTGGCTCTATCACTGTCTCTTCACTCCACCAATAGCAGGTGTGTGGTGAGCGCACTGGCGCCGTTGTCCTGTGGCTGCCGTCGCATCATCCAAGTGGATGCTGCACACTGGTGGTAGTCTGGAGAGACCCCCCCCCTCATGATTGTGAAGCACTTTGGGTGTATGGCCATACACAATAAATGCGCTATATAAATACACATTACATTACATTACATTTCAAAAGACTGTAGGTAACATATTGACCAAAGCAACATAAGCTCATTGGAAATATGTGCTTCAACCTACATGTTTGTGAAACTGCAAAATGTACTTCAATATATTGTATGTTTGACTGTTCAGATTTTTTTTTTTTGATGAAATGAATGCTACGAGACGTTATGATGCCGCAACTAGTTTCTTTTATCACCGATGATATTTACATGACCTACTGTACTATCAACAAATAAAAGATTTTTTTTATGCAGTTCTTTGGATAACACCAAATAAATGCCATAAAACAACTAAATGGTGCCTATGGTTTGGCAAATATATTTGCCACAGCTTTCAATCACAACTTTTCTGTCAGTTTGCTTGGTACTACTTCGGTCAGTTTGCTTGGTAGCTCAGTTTGTATAGTGTTGTACTTGTACTTTGTATAGTGTTGGGATGCAGAGTGCTCGGGTGACGCCAGTGCCACAAAAGAGATTGAAAGCAATGTAAAATCAAAACATGTCCACTTTTGGTCGGGTTTAGGGAGGTTTCTGTTAGTGGTTTGCTAGGTGACCTGTATGACAAGCTCTGCCTTTTTGTGGATATGTACACGATGAATGTGTTTTTTAAACGCGCAACGAAACATATCCTAAGTAGATATGTTATACATTTATAATGTGATATTACAGTATAATGTAAAATTGTACATTTGGCATTACAGTGGCGCAGTGTGTAACATGATCGCCTCACAGCAAGAAGGTCGCTGGTTCGAGCCCCGGCTGGTCAGTTGGCATTTCTGTGTAGTGTTTGCATGTCCTCCACGTGTTCGCGTGGGTTTCCTTCAGGTGCTCCGGTTTCCCACAGTCCAAACACATGTGCTATAGGTGAATTGAATAAGCTAAATTTGCTTGTGTGTGTGTGTGAATGAGTGTGTATGGATGTTTCCCAGTCTTGGGTTGTGGCCGGAAGGGCATCCGCTGCGTAAAACATATGCTGGATAAGTTGGCGGTTCATTCCGCTGTGGCGACCCCTGATTAATAAAGGGACTGAGCCAAAAAGAAAATGAATGAATGAAAATAGTACATTTTTCAGATTTACAAAAATGTAGATAGCGGATGTGGATTGTGGATTTGTTACCTGAAACACTGAACAAAATCCATCTGGAGTAATGCATTTTATGTTTTGCAAAGATGTAGGCTGAAGCACATATTTGCAATGTGCCTGGGAAAACATGTTGTGTGAAAGCACACCAGAACAAGGGATTCATAATACTTTGCAGTGTTGATTGAAATTGTAGTTGCCATCCACATTCTTTTCACTCACTAGCCTTCCTGGCCCATTTGTAAGCAGTAGGTTTCATTCAGAATTGCTCATGCATCACACAAAATGAGACCGGTTATTACCAGATGGAAACAGTAATAGCTCTTAGCTGACCACTTGTGTTCAAATCACTGAAAAAAAACAAGAAAAAAGAGTCTGGTGCAAAAGCGCTAGGGTCAAGTTCTAAATCAAAGTCTCAGTTCACTGTTTAAAACAGATTCAAGATGCACATTCACTGTGTTGTCCAGTAGAAAGTTTCTTGTTTTGAAATTATTCTCTTTGTCAGATGTGCTTTATGCATCTCTATATTACTGACAGCAGATAGTGGTCCTTTGTTCCATTGGAAACAGGAAACCTAAACTTCAGAGTAGTCGAATGCGGTCAAATGCCTTCTCCAAGTCCACAAAACACATGTGGACTGGTTGGGCATACTCCCATGAACCCTCGAGCACCCTAAACACTAATGTTGCAGTAGTGTTTACATTTTTTAAAAATGTTTTAGAGACAGACGCTGCACACTTTTTCAGTCAGTTCACTAGCATTGAAAGTGCCACAAAGTGTTTCCATCTCTGACACTTTAATAGAAGGCAGCAAGAACATGAATGTAAACAGTCAGCATTGGCAATCACTTGATGTTTTTGCTTGCAGGTTATATATTGGTGTGAAAGAATGTGTTAGTCAATTATCACACTGTTAAACAAGATCCCTACTGGAACTGTTTGAAAGCCAGAGCACTGGGCAAAACAAAGTTTTTGAAGTTTGATGTAATAATTAAATCAATTCTCTGTATCAGTGTAATATTTTGTGGCTAAGTTAGTTACATGTTGACATTGACTTGTGCTTCACAGATGATAGATCTGTTTATTGTGCTAGTGGCTCTCTATATGTGTGTGTGGCCTCAGTAGGAATGAATGAGCAATCTAGGGGCGGATGTGGACGTGATGTGGTTTGGGGTTAATCTCCTTCATGCATGTGGTGAATTAAGAGCGTACGGAGAGCTGCTTGCGGGTGAGACTCATCCACTCACGCTGCTTTCTTCTAAACCGCTGTTTGCTCCTCTTCGCCCTCCCTCGTTTTCTCTCCAATCTGCCGCCACAGAGAGAAACAACAGCTGTGTGGAAATTAGTTCTAGTTAAGGGAACCCAGCAAAGAGACTCTTTAAAGATTAATGCAGTGGAGAAGTGGTGAACGTTTACAATAATCATTGCAGATCGGTTGGCACGTACTTTATGCCATGCTTACTCAGCAATAAAATGCTTGCTCTTGTTTGAACGCCTGCTTGGTAAATTTGTCAAGTGTGTTGCGAGTTTAAGTGACCATTAAACATAATAAACCATTATCTGCTGATTTTCACCTGTATGATTTGGAGATATTTATTCTCATGCAGAGGCTTGTTGTGGCTATAAGGTAAACGATAAATAAACCTGATCATTCATTGAGTCTTAATTCAAGAGTGTTAAATGTATCAAATGGTAAATAATTTAAGAAAGCATGGACATTAATCTCAACTGGGTGTGCAGCCGAACAAAAAGTACACAAATATATACAAAACAGTGGCAACACTAAAAGCTCCAAATAAAATATATCAAATGAAAAACGTTAATTTGTTAAAAAATATATAGAAATATTTATACAACAGTTCTGTCTGGCTCTCGAACCTGATTGGCTGATGGCAGTGCGATATTCTGCAATATCAGAACTCATACAGTTTCCTTACACTTAGAGTGAGCCAGATTAATAAATCGACTAATGCCTAGTTCACACTACAGGATTTTAAGCCTGATTTGAGCCAGATTTGGAAGTTAACGAGCTCGCCGACAGATCGGGCTGTGATCGGGGAAAAATCTGCGGGTGCACGGCGCTCGGCAGTCTTTATGTGTGAACTACTGAACAACGCGTCAAAGAGGCTCGCTGAAGCGTCGCCGACACCTCGCAGACGGAAATCCAATATTTAGCATGCTAAATATTCCAGAGCAGTCGGCCGACTCAACCCCACGTGTGGTCAGATTTAGTAACGAGCTGCAGCCAATGAGAGAGCATATCAGCATGAGCTGAATGGCTGTGTGTTCAGGAGCTGAACAGAAACGTCTGTGATTGGCTAGAATGGGATTGATGCACTCGCTTCATTCTGTGTTAACACGGGCGCGAGAGATAGAGGTAAAGTTGGTTTTATATTCGCACATTTGTTCGTTTAGAAGTCTCTATATTGTTTACCATGTTACTTTCAATATTCAATCAGAAATAGCATGCAAGCATGACTTCAAAACAACATTAACACTATCTAATTGACTGTAAACAATGCTGTACTTTGTTAATCATTGGCTGCTTATATGATTTCCCTATTTAGAATGTGCAAAGAATACTTTTCTGAAATTATATTATTAAGAATGTCTGAATATCCGAATATTAAACCAACTTTACCTCTATACACGAGTGTAAGCTATATTATTAACAGTGGAACTAGAATTCTGTAACTATTAGAATTACCATAATGGTCATTCTGACATGTCTCACATCATATTTACATTCAAAACTTATATTGCGATATTAAATTGAGCTTTGAATGTCTGTCATCATATTTTATGACAGCATTACCCTAAAAATATTATCTTTTTTGGTAATACAGCCTATAAATATGTAGTTAAGATACCAGAACATGCAAAGGTCTGAGCCTCGCTTTCATTTTCACTTTCTAACAGGAGCTATTTCGCGGCACAGAATATGCTGTTTTGAAAGATATATCTGAAGTAAATTTATGTTTTTGCTATCAGAAAGTTTTGTTTATATTAGCAGGAAGTTGCTAGGCAAAAAATGCATGCATATTTAAAGTCACTGTCATTTTAACCAATATGGTAATTAAAGGTAGACAAAAAATAACAGTAAATATAAATATATTTTATATACACAGATATTTAGAAACTGTCAGGGTGTTATAGATATGTTAGTTTTATTTCAAAGAGTTATACAATTACAAAAATTAAAAACTCTCTGTGTATCTTTCCACTTGAACTTTGCAGATGAGTGATTGATCCGCTGATGCATCAGCTGATTGATGATGTTTTTAAATGCTCCCATGAAAGCTTGAAAGCTGTAAGTGATGTAATCAGCACACAAGCAGCCAATAGTGTTCAGCTTTTTCTGACGACTCCTCCCTCAAAATTTCATTGGCTGTGGTTTGGTAGCTTGACTGAGCTGTTGACAAACGAGTTGTTGTCAGATCAGTTAGTGTGTGACCCCCCTCTTGTGGATCATTTACGTAGTGTCGCGTAGTGTGAACACCACAGAGATTAAAAGACACAAAATCAAGTCATGTAGTGTGAACTGCACAGCGATCTGCCGATGCTTAAAATCCTGTAGTGTGAACTAGGCATAAGACGAAAAGAAAATGAATGAATGAATGAATGAGTGTGAGATGGGACTCCCATATCAGGAATGTATGTATTTTGTCTTGGCCACTCTTTGTATAAGCCTGAGTTACTTTTGGGTTGGCCATCTGTTTGTTTCTAATGAGTTGTCTGTTATCGTTCCTGCAGACTAGCTCAGTAAAAAGAAAGAAAGAAGAAATGGCCGCATGTCTTTAGCGTTTTTCCTTATCGCAAACACAACAGTATTCTGGTAGTGTTTGTGTTGCTTTGGCTTTTCGGGGTTAATTATTGTGATCTCCCAGTTGCAACAGAGGAACAGTGGGAAATGTCTCTAGACTGATGGCATTTAATGTCTTTCAGCCTTATAATCTGTCAGCAAAATCATCTGTTTTGTCATCACTTTAGACATTACGCTAGAGAATCATTCAAACACTAGCTCTAAAGTGATGTTGGTGAAGTAGCAACGATTTCTGCTGTTCTGATGTCAGCTGCAGATGTGAATGAATGGCGAAAGAAAGTAGTTCCTCATACAAAAGGGTGTTTAGACTTTCTATGTTTAATTTTCTTTTTTATATACATGATTATGCCGTCAAACTATATAAATGCAATATTACACTAATAGCAGTGCGATATGGCTGTATATCGTCACTGGTGGGACACACATGCCTCCCACCAGTGCCGATATACAGCCATATATATGCCACATATTGCTCATATATATATACGGTTGAAGTCAGAATTATTAGCCCCCCTGTTTATTTTTTTCCCCAATTTATGTTTAACGGAGAGAAGATTTTTTTTCAACACATTTCTAAACATAATAGTTTTAATAACTCATTTCTAATAACTGATTTATTTTATCTTTGCCATGATGACAGTAAATAATATTTTACTAGATATTTTTCAAGACACTTCTATACAACTTAAAGTGACATTTAAAGGCTTAACTAGGTTAATTAGGTTAACTAGGCAGGTTAGGGTAATTAGGCAAGTTATTGTATAACGATGGTTTGTTCTGTAGACTATCGTAAAAAAATATAGCTTAAAGGAGCCTTCAATTTTGACCTTAAAATGGCTTTTAAAAAATTAAAAACTGCTTTTATTCTAGCCGAAATAAAACAAATAAGACTTTCTTCAGAAGAAAGAACATTATCAGACATACTGTGAACATTTCCTTGCTCTGTTAAACATCATTTGGGAAATATTTAAAAAAGAAAAAATAATTAAGGGGGGCTAATAATTCTGACTTCAACTATATATATATATATATAAATTGATTTATTATAGATACAATAGTGAAATGGGTTCAAGACTTGCCATACCCTTTTTTTAATTTATTTTTTTTTAAACAAATGTTCAGTTAATTTTTTATTTAACATTACACAGTTTTTGAATTTTCTATAACCTTTCTAAAACCTTTCCAAGTTTAAATATGATTTAGACTTTTTATCACTGGATTTAGATGTTTGTGCTGATTGTATGTTTTGTCATCTTTGTGTTTTTCAGCCAATTCCTCAGATGTGTACACTGATCCACTTGATTCGACATTTGTCTGGACCGTAAATTATACAACAGATCCAGTAAGTCTTACCAAAACATCACAGATTTGAAAACTTTAAACAAGGAACTTTTTTTTCACAGTTCTTAAAATTCTTGGCGGAAGTGTCTACTTTTTGTTGTGTTTGCACTGCATAAAGTGGGGATGATTTTAGCTCTAGAAACACCATTTGGTGGAACTAAATTAGCTTATACTTTAGAGCAGGGGATAATCCAGCACAATAGGAACTACAGTGATATTATTATATGCTGATTGTTTGAATGCATGCAATGCAAATCTCTGACACAGTGTTTTACTAACCAAATACATTGAAAAATCTCATATTAGTGCCAGTGTTGCTTTGTCTGCAGAGTTGGAATGCATTATTAGTAGCAGGAAGCTTTTGATCCAGTAAAGAGATGGCAGTTGTTGTCTTGCATTTTATAAATCATTAAGTGCAATTTTTTTGTAAAGGTGACATATTATACCCTTTTTCACAAGATGTAAAATAAGTCTCTAATGTCCCTAGAGTGTGTATGTGAAGTTTCAGCTCAAAGTACAGCGCAGATAAGGTTTTATAGCTCTTTGAAACTGCCCGTTTTAGGCTTTGATCCAAATTGTGCCATTTTGGTTACTGTTGCTTTAAATTCAAATGAGATTGTGCTCCCAGAATATTATCAAAAGAGGGTGGAGCTACAAATGCTTATGTGTCAGCATAGTGGCAGATTCAAAAACAATACTAACATCCTACGCCAGGGCTATTCAATTAGTTTGTCATGGGGGCCGGTTCATGAAAAGCATCCCAAACGGGGGCCTGAGATATGGCTTGCAATATAAGTGATGACACAACAGCAATATAAGAGCTCATATGCTGTATTTTTGCTCTTTAAGACACCCACGTTGACTTTTTCTACATTAAAACGTTAATATGTTGTATTTTGAAACTACATAACATCACTGAATTGTACAATGTGGCTTTTTTACAAGCATATCCAAATGTATGTACACAAAATTAGTGTATTGCTCCAGTAGGCTTCTACTACATTCAGACACATTCATATGTTCTGTTTTAAACTGGGTAACAATTAGGGAAGCAACAATTATAGATTTTGGTTGTACGATATAGTCTGAAGAATAATCATGGTTTTACAGTTATCACCAATATTATGCATTTATTACATTCAAAACACGTCTAGTTTAGAAAATCACAAGAAAACTGCTAATATTTTAAAGTGTTGTTTATTGCTGCTGCAGTAACCAAATAATACAGCACAAAATATTAACAAAAAATAAACAATAGTCCACTTCTCTATTTGGACTTAAAAATAAATGAAAAAGTTTTTGATTTAAACATGAGTGATAATTTTACAATGAAAATAAATGACAGAAAAATTAATAAATAAATAAAAGTAAGAATAAATAAAAATAGTTGTTGTCTAATGTTAATTTAAGCTATATATAAGATAAGAGTTTAAATGAACTGTTGTTATTATCTGCGTTCATACATAATCATTTTAATAATTTTTAATAATTTATCTAGCATATCTTTAGTTTACATTGCACTGAAAGCCACGCAGAACTCTCACCACTACAGCCTGAGATCATTTCTATTGCGCGCGTGTGACAGTCCGCTTTGTGAGCAGTGCGTGCACCACTTCCAATATGCACACGTCTCAATTAGAAACAATGTACTTGCGCGCGGAAAAGACGCAATATGTCAATGGCTTGCTGCTATAGTTAATCTAATGTGCGTGCGTATTGGCATAACTTTAGTTGCAGCAGCTTTTTTCCGTGCAACAGAAATGCGGCGGTGAGAAGCCTCAATGAATAAAAGCAGGGTTAATAGTGAAATCGGCTAATCATTGCATTCCTATTAACGATATCAGTACATTGTACAAAAGGCCTTTTCTACAAACATCTGCTCGCGCCACTCACTTAATGTCAGGTGACCCGCTGCGCAGCCTTTAACTGCAGCTCGTGCTGTATTGAACAGACACACGTCACTTAATAACGATAGCGACCTTTTTTCGACTGAGCTAAATTTATTTTTGATGTTTTGGTTACACTATTTGGAGGGCCGGAACAAATTGCCTCAGGGGCCGGGTTCGGCCTGCGGGCCGCCAATTGAATAGCCCTGTCCTACGCTAATGAGGGCGAGATCATCACTAATGTACAAAGGGAGAATGTCTATCAAATAGTTTCTGCAGTTTTTATCAAGTGGGATTATAAAAAAAAACTTAATTAATTAATTCAAATGTTTTTAATTAATATTAAAAGCATTTTTACCATTAGAAGCTGATTATATTCTCACACGGTTGCCACACAACTGTGTTTAAACGTCTTATAAAAGTGATTTTTGCATAATAGGTCCCCTTTAAAAAAATTATGTTGTACTGAAAAAAGTCATCTACGTCTTGGATGGCCTCCAGATGAATAATTTAAAAATTTTAAATAAATAAATTATACATTTTTAGTAAGTTGACACACCTTTAAGAAAATGTGCCTGATTAAGTTCAGAAAAAGCAATAGTTTCTAAAATCTAAATCTATGCTTCTAAAATCATTTTGTTCAGACCTAGCTGATGTTGTTTTTACCTTCTGCCACCAAAACTCCAAGCTGCAAATAATAGAGCAAGATCTCTATGACAATAAATTCATTCAGATAGTCCTCTGTTTGAGACCATGAATGCCGAAATCCCTGCCAACATCTTTCTGACTCAATGAGCCGTTCCTCATGTGTTGCACCTTTTGTGCAAACCTGAACAGTAACAGAGTCATTGTGCAACTTCAGAGAAACTGAAGAGAACCAGGCATTTGCCTTCAAACAGAAACTAAAAGCTTTAATGTTCTGCATTTCCACTTTAAATTTATGGTCTGGATTCAGGTCAAGCTAAGGGAAAACATTTGTTATTCATTAATGTGTCTAAAACTAGGGGGTGTTATATGGAATTTTGTTTTAAATGTTTGATTGAATCCCCTGATAAGTTGATATTCTGATCATGTGTTTTTGTCTCATTTGTGAAGCGCATGAATGCCACCTGGTCCTCCTTGTCAAAGAAGGAATGTCTGAAATACGGAGGAGAGCTGGTGGGTAAAGCCTGTGAATTTGTGCCCGACATCACCCTCATGTCCTTCATTCTTTTCTTTGGCACCTACACCTGCTCCATGTGTCTGAAGAAATTCAAGACCAGCCCGTTCTTCCCTACTACTGTAAGTAATCACACTGCAACTCTTTTGTGATGGATTCTTCATAGTGTCGCTCTAATCATACAGTATTTATAGAGCATGTGCGGTTTTTTGGTCAAGGCTGTCATTGATCCTAATCAGTACTGCAGTTTATAGGCAAGAGATTACTGATGAAATGCACACCTCTTAGTTCTAAAAAGTTATTAATACAATATTGTTTCATTTTAGGTGAGGAAGCTCATAAGTGACTTTGCTATTATCCTGGCCATTTTGATCTTCTGTGGTGTCGATGCTTTGGTTGGGGTTGAAACGCCAAAGCTCATAGTGCCAAGTGAATTTAAGGTAAGCATCTTTCTATAATGTCTGATGTAAAATGAAATTCCTTCTGGTATATGGTTTTAAAATTGGTTTAGTGCAGACCTAAAGTTTTTATTTTATTTTATTTTATTTTATTTTATTATTTTATTTTATTTTATTTTATTTTATTTTATTTTATTTTATTTTATTTTATTTTATTTTATTTTATTTTATTTTATTTTATTCATTTTCCTTCAAGTTAGTCCCTTATTTATCAGGGGTCGCCACAGTGGAATGAACCAGCTTTATTTAATTTAATTTATTTTGGGTGATGCAATGGCGCAGTGGGTAGCACGTTCGCATCACAGCAAGAAGGTTGCTGGTTCGAGCCTCGGCTGGGTCAGTTGGCGTTTCTGTGTGGAGTTTGCATGTTCTCCACGTTCTTCCACGTTTGTTGCTTCGGTTTCCCCCACAGTCCAAAGACATGTGGTACAGGTGAATTGGGTAAGCTAAAAATTGACCGTAGTGTATGAGTGTGTGTGTTTTCCAGTGATGGGTTGCGGCTGGAAGGGCATCCGCTGCGTAGAACATATGCTGGATAAGTTGGTTGGTGACCCCAGATTAATAAACGGACTAAGAAAATGAATGAATGAATAATTTGTTTTGTTTCATTTAATTTAACTTAGTTCATTTTTGTATTTATTTATTTTATTTTCCTTCAGCTTAGTCCCTTATTTATCAAAGGTCGCCACAGTGGAATGAACCGCCAACTATTTTATTTTTATTTTATTTTTATTTATTTTATTTTCATTCGTTCATTTTCCTTTCACTTAGTCCCTTATTTATCAGGGGTTGCCACAGTGGAATGAACCTCCAACTATTTTATTATTTTTTTTTTTTTATTTTCATTCATTCATTTTCTTTTTTGGCTTAGTCCCTTTATTAATCTGGGGTCGCCACAGTGGAATGAACTGCCAACTTATCCAGCATATGTTTTACACAGCGGATGTCCTTCCAGCTGCAACCCATCACTGGGAAACACCCATACATTCTCATTCACACACATTTACTACGGACAATTTAGCTTACCCAATTCACCTGTGCTGCATGTCTTTGGACTGTGGGGGAAAAGGGAGCACCCGGAGGAAACCCATGCAAACCCATGCAAACTCCACACAGAAACAACAACTGACCCAGCCGAGGCTCGAACCAGCGACCTTCTTGCTGTGAGGCGACAACACTACCTACTGCGCCACTGCGTCGCCTATATATATATATATATATATATATATATATATATATATATATATATATTATTATTATTTTTTTTGTTAGTTTTATTTAGTTTTGCAGTTTAAATGAACAAAAATGGCAACAATTTAAAATAACGTTTAACAAAATATTACATTTTATGGTTTTAGTTTTAGTTAACTATAATTAAAGCAAGAAAATGCAAGTCAAAAGATTTTCAGCTTTAAGAATTACTTTACAATAATGAATGGCTCTGATTATTTTTTTCTGAGATATTCTGCACTTTTATATTTTATCAAAATGTTTACTTAAAATAAGCATTGTTTACTGTATAAATGATAAATAGCCAGTTCTGCATGAACTGCTCGGCATTCGATGTTATTTATGTGTGCAGAGTTTTTTTTGGGACCGTGATCAGTGTATGGGTCAGACCACGGGGTGTTTTTGCTCAGGTGGCCTGATGCTCTGTTTAATAAAAATAGACTTTTCTCAGGAAGAATAAACATCACAGGGTGCACTGGGTGGCACACTGCATCTCACACACAGACTCACAGTATGAGTCAATATCAGTCCAGTCAGATCATTTCTGTTTGTATCCTGTAAACATTTGCCAAGCGCCCTGACTGCAGACTTCTGTGATCCTCAAACTGCTCTCTTTTCATGTCCTCAGCCAACAAGCCCAAACCGTGGCTGGTTTGTGCCACCGTTCGGTGGGAACCCCTGGTGGGTGTACCTGGCAGCGTCTGTGCCGGCCCTGCTGGTCACCATCCTGCTCTTCATGGATCAGCAGATCACCGCTGTCATTGTCAATCGCAAGGAGCACAAGCTTAAGGTAGGCCTGCTGCGAGTCTGCTGTGAGACTCTGTCCCAAGCCAGATGGTTTATCACGCTCACTTTGAGCCATGCAGGACCACAGGAAACACTCGCGGTGCTGTGGGCGACTATATTCGGGATATTTATAGGACGTTTCTTACAAATAGAACCCTGTAATCTTTTGTCTGGAGGTTATGAATCAGCACTTGGAGTCAAAAATAGCATCAATCAAACAGATGCACGCCATAAGGGAAAAGTGTCATATAAATAATGCAGGAGTAATGAAAGGGTTAGTTCATCCTGAAATGACAATTTCTGCCATCATTCACTCAAACTAAACCCATAAGATTCACATCCAGAACACAAATGAAGAAATTTTGTTCCTCCATTCCAAGCTTATTCACCCAAATTTAACTTTTATTCAAATTTACAGATATATACTGTATCAATATAACAATTAATATATATTTTAATTGTTGTATTGATATTGATACAGTATATATCTGTGATATCTATCTATCTATCTATCTATCTATCTATCCATCCATCCATCCATCCATCCATCCATCCATCCATCCATCCATCCATCCATCCATCCATCCATCCATCCATCCATCCATCCATCCATCCATCCATCCATCCATCCATCCATCCATCCATCCATCCATCTATCCATCCATCCATCCATCCATCCATCTATCTATCTATCTATCTATCTATCTATCTATCTATCTATCTATCTATCTATCTATCTATCTATCTATCTATCTATCTATCTATCTATCTATCTATCTATCTATCTATCTATCTCTCTGTCTGTCTATCTATGTCTATATATATATATATCCTAGATTAGATTAATATAATCTTCTAATGTTGAATTAATATCTTATACTGGTTTTGAACAGCACAAGGGACAGTGAATGACGAGATGATTTACATTTTGATCTAACAATGTAATATATATAATATATATATATATATATATATATATATATATATATATATATATATATATATATATATATATATATATATATATATATATATATATATATATTATTACAGTTTTTTTCAGTCGCTTTGGTGCATTTCTCACAACACTATTTACATTTGCACAACAGTTCATGCATTTCTTAAAACAATTAGTGCAAACTGCAAAACCTAGTGGATAACCTGCAAAAGCGTGTCACTTGCTCAAAATGGAAAGCTCATTCCTCAAAAGCAAGTATTCATGTCAATGAAAGTGTCAGTGTCATCAAAATGAAAAGTCCTGACATCATTGTTTATGAACAAGACAGTCAAATGGCTTTGTCATGTTTTCATGATGACAGTTTACTCTCTACATTTTTTTCCAATGCAAAAAAGTCAGATTTTGGTGACACTTTATGAAAATGCTCAAGACAGCACTATATACTATTTGCACAGTCATTTGAAAACTACAGTAAAGTTAGACATCACTGCATTTAGTGAGGTATCTGAGTACAAGACACTGAATATGTCTGTTTCACATTTTTACTGCATTTGCTCTTTCCAATTCTAATTTATTCACAGCATTGTGCAAAAGGATAAATACACCCTTATTTACATCAAGCATAAACTTCCTTTGGGTAGAGCTGTGCACAACTGTAAACAATATT
The DNA here is from genome assembly GCA_903798195.1 of Danio kyathit. Classification (NCBI taxonomy): domain Eukaryota; kingdom Metazoa; phylum Chordata; class Actinopteri; order Cypriniformes; family Danionidae; genus Danio; species Danio kyathit. Next base: position 52,131,440 of record LR812523.1, on the reverse strand, counting down.
GCAGTACATATTGGAACTGAACCTACAATATACACAGGTCTGTAAATCATTCATGAAATTGTACAATTTAGAAGACATTTTCAGGAAAAAAAAAAAAGATTTAAATCTTTTTTTTTTATTTGCTTGACAGATTTTGACAACTAGTTCAACATTTTTGTATATAATGACTCAAGTAATGAAATGAGGACTATTAGTTTTATATGAAATGACTATTCAGCATCCACAAGTTTAGTTCATTTTGACTGACATGACATAAGCAAATGAGAATGTTACAAACAGCAGAGAGTTGTATAAAAGCAATTGATGCATGTCCAAAAGCATTTGCAATTTGTTGAAAGGAATGAGAAACTGCTACTGTGATGTGCACAAATGACTAATTGTTTTGAGAAATGCATTAACTGTTGTGCAAATGTAAAAAGTGTTGTGAGAAATGCACCAAAGCCACTGAGAAAAACTGTATTATTGTAGACTGCAGTAATTGACAGCTATGTTTTATTCTATTTTGATTCTACTGTAAGGGTTATAGGGTTTGTGAATGGATATTATTATTGTATTATTAAATGTATTCAATTTTAATAATTTTTGATAGGGCAAGTGAGAATCTTTTCTAGCTGGGATATTTTTTTTAAAAAATGTCCTTAGCATATAGCCCTGTATAAGTCTAAAATTTCCTTCCTAATGGTCTTAAAAATGTCTTTGAACTGAACTGAAATCTGCAGAAATCCTGGTATTATCTTTCTAATCCTTAAGAGATCTTGTAGGTGACCAGACTTGTATTTTAATAAATATGTTTAATAAAACTCTTTTTGTGTAAATGCACGCACAAATATTGCCTATATTCACTGAGAACTGGATACAAATACTCATTTTCAAAAAGGGGTTTTCTCATTTCTGCTGGGCACTGTATGTGTTATCTTTCAATATTTTCACATTCAATCTTGGTGCTTCAGAAAGTGATTTCATCCCACCAGCACACTGCTGGTCCACAAAGGCCAGATTCTGAATAGTAGAACAAAGAGGGATTGTGAATCAGACAAAAGCAAAGCTTTTATTCTCTTCTGGTCTGTAATGTGAGATTGGCCTCTAAACATTGGGGCCTGGGTAATGCTTCCCCGTGGAAGGACATTGTTGCTATCTCTGTGAAAATTACACTGATGACATATTGTATTGTACTTTTTAATTTATGTTTGAATTCAGCACCTAACAAGCCCAGTTGATTATTTAAAGGGACAGTTCACCCAAAAATGGTTGACTTTGTTGTTCTGGAGTGTCAAATTTACAGTGGCCCTAATTTTTTTATATTAAATGAAATACTATTTTAATGCCATGTTACCAAGAGTTTCTTTAAAATAAAATATAAAAACAACAAGGAACTCTATGGGCATCCCATGACTTCTCAGATCATTGGCAACCATAGATAAATACACTAGATACGCATACAGACCCTGAGCATGCGTCAATAGCACCGCCACATTTGTACAGTGCTCCCAGGACAAAACTCATTCAACCGCACTAGTCAAGACAGTGTGCCAATGTGAAGATGCTGGACTTTAGCGCTGCGTACGGGTGTAGTAACGAGCAAACAAAGAAAACAAAGCACAAAGGCAGAACTTTTCATAGGTAAGATTTCGTTTTTTACGTTTTTGTATGTTATGAACGTTTGTGCTGAACAAGTAACGTTATTGATGATAATACAGTCACTTACTGCACTGACCATAAGGCAAAGTAGCACCAACTTGCGCTAAATTTTAGGTTTATGCTAGTATTGTTGAATAAAATCAGCATACAGTGAAAAAGAAATATTACAACTATGCTGCGGTGCTAAAAACTTGTATTATTGTCGGCATTATGAACGAGTCATTCATAACGAAGATTCATTCACAAACGAATCACTTCTTCTGTTGTGGGGTTGTGTTTCAGGACACGGATTAGATCAAATTTAACAGGGAGGGAGGATAATACATTTCCATGCACACAAACACACGTCACCTTTCCATCGATGTAGAAAAGTGATGTAAAATTATAATTTTCGTAATTGAAAAAAATATTAGCATACTGACCACTGGGAAAACTCCCGATCGTCGATATATGTATATATGTGTGTATATCTCTGGCTCTGGATGGCCAGTCCTCCACTGCCCCTTGACCCTGCATTCATTTCAAAGGAGCGCTACCCTGTACTAAAATGGCGGCTCTATTGACGCATTCCTTCCAATAGACAACAACAGCGTAGGCGACATCTAATGTAAATATCTATGATTGGCAACACTGCTGCTATTAGATGTGCCTCTTTCTATTTGCATGTGTTGTGAGAATTTGCATGCATGTGTGTTGTCAAACTGATGAAGATTTGTTTTCTTAACTTCCAATGTGTTTGATCTCTCTTAGCCACCAAACAGAATTGAATATATAGGCTCCTTTTCCATTTGCATTTAAAGGGACAGGCACAAAAACAGCATGTTTTGTCCCACACACCCAAATAGGTTCAAATTTGACAAGTTATAAAACATTATTTGTGGGGTATTTTGAGTTTAAACCTCACAGACACATTCAGAGGACACCAGATTTTTTTTGGTTGAAGGGGGAAAAAGTTTCAGTTTTCGCAAATGAATCATGAACATTTGATGTGCCGAAGTAACTTTTGCAAAGTAACTTTGATGTGACCTCACATTAAGTATGCATACATTTTAACTAAGTTCAAATTATTTATTAAATGCTGACTTTTAAAATGTAATATGTGAAATGTTGGCATTGACCGTTACAATAAAATATATAAACAAATACACAAACTGTAGTGGTCAGCAAGACATATACTGGTTTACCACTATTATCAGCAATGATTGACAGGAATGGTATATTTTGAGCCAGTTGGGATTAACTGATCATGATTCCTCTGGCATAATATTATCATTTTATAACCCCCCTCTTTTGTTTGTGTGGTTTAGAAAGGTGCAGGCTATCATCTGGACCTTTTCTGGGTGGCTGTTCTGTTAGCGGTGTGCTCTTTCATGGGTCTGCCATGGTATGTGGCTGCTACAGTTATTTCCATCGCCCACATTGACAGCTTGAAAATGGAAACAGAGACCTCTGCCCCAGGAGAACAGCCCAAATTCTTAGGCGTCAGGTGAGTTCTATGGTGTATAAAAGATGAGAAGATTTCATCTGATCTCTGTGTATCTGTATTGTGTCAGTGTAAGACTGCAGAATCTGACTATGACAGTAAAGCTTTTGTGTCTCTCATGGAGTACAGATTTGGGTCCAGCAGGGGGTTTGTTTAAAGGCTGAATGTTAGACTGAACTCCAGGAGGCTTTATTGATGCAGCTGTAAGCTGAACAAACTTAAAAAAGGCTCAGTTGTGCTGAAGCCAGTATTTAGATTGTGTTTTTAACACTTCTCTGGTACAGTTAACCCAAAAATAAAAATTACCCCATAATTTACTCTCCCTCAAGCCATCATCTGCATATATGATTTTTTTTTCTCTATCAGACAAACACAGTCAGAGTAGTTTCAGATTTTATTTGGCTCTTCCATGCTGTATAATGCTGGTGGACGATGGCTTTTATTTTGAAGCTTACAAAAGCACATAAATCCATCATCAAACTATCCAATATGACACCAGGGGGTTAATGAGTGTCTTATGAAGCGGATCAGTGTGTTTTTGTAACATAATTATTTCAATTTTTTAATTATAAGCTTCAATTACTGACTTCTGGCGGAGATGATGTCATGTTATGTGTGACACATACTAGGCGTAAAATCCAAAGCGCAGGGCGCAAAAGCATTAAGGGCGTGCTCGAATCCACTTTTGCCATTTTAAGGATGGAAAATTCCGCTTTGCGGTTCGGCGAATGGACTAACAGGGTTGAGCTTATTCTCTTAATGAGTTATAGGTGTGTTTTGAGAATAAACCAATCAGAGTCTCATCTCCCATTCCCTTTAAGAGTCAGTTGCGTCGCGCCATAGCGCATTTGCTATTTACATGGCGGACTTTGTAAGTGGAAAAACTGAACGCATCACTAGCGAGAAAACAGTTAAACAGAGCATTTGCAGCGCGAGAATGAGCCTCCTCATTCTGTACTTTCACTTTCACTCTCTTCCGTGGATAAGGAAAGGTGTTGTATGCACAGACCTCCATTAGCCTACGTAATAATTTAGTTTGTTAAGCGCAAAGATTTGTTTCAAAACTATTTCTAAATTCAGTTCTAATTTCCAGCAAACGAATAAATGAACAATAATAAGTGTGGTCAAAAAACTGAGTTATTTACAAATACACATGCTATGCCCCATATGGTCTAAAACCTGACAGGTGGGCAAATCCAAATGTGTTTTTAATAAAACAAATATAAATATGCATATAATAAATAATACTACTACTAATAATAACATTATACAAAAGTAAATTGTCATGAATAAAGTGAAAAAGCCCCCCGAGATGAAGAAGGCATGGAGGCAGTGGTTTTTATTTTTATGTAGAAAGTAATAATTTTTGTAACATTTTAATCCTTTAATTCCTTTTCATTTGTAAAGATATTTGCGTATTGCTCTACATCCTGTGTGTATTAAGCAATGTTTAAGCAAAGCGCACATCTAACGCGCTCTGTGCTGGACTTTAGACCTCCTCTTAGCTGGTCTATTGTGCAGATTTTAGTTCCTCAAAATAGCAACGAGCCAACAATGAGCCTCAACACACCTCCTTTTTTAGACCAGAAGGCCTATGGGCGCACATATGAGTGCAAATGCCTTTGCTATTTCAAGAGTTCACACTTAGCTGATGATTGATTATAAGCAATTTTGGCGTGCTGTCCCAGGAGAGAGCCCTGAGCTCAAAGGTCCCTGAGCCCCGGGCTCCCCCCCGTTGCATGGCGAGAGGGGAGCCCTGAGCTCAGGTAGATCTCGAGGACTCGCCCATCGAGGTGATTGAAGATCAGATAGTGCAACTCTTTAGCTAGGTAGATACTAAATAGGGAGCAAGTCTATGAGTTGATTTAGGCAATGATCTAGGTTGCATGTTTTGCGTGGGAGGAAACCGAAGAACCCGGGGGAAACCCACGTGAGCACGGGGAGAACGTGCAAACTCCACACAGAAATGCCTGCTGGTTTGGTAAAGCCTAGAACCATAGACATTCTTGCTGTGAGGCAACAGCGCTAAGCACTGGGCCACCGTGTCACCCGTCTAGAAAAGAGGAGGAGTAGGGGAGGAAGGAGGGGGGTTCTTCAAATCGAAGATGACTGTGGTAAGAAACCCTGGCTCTTTATAGTGAGTCAGGGATCGTCTGATTGGACAATCATGAGTGGTTAACATGTAACCAGCTGTGTTCAATCATAATCACATGCTCCTCTCGAAATTAGATATAATTATGTATATATAATGTATTATACATATATTATACAATATAATGATTGATTATAAGCAATTTTGGCGTGCTGTCCCGGGAGAGAGCCCTGAGCTCAAAGGTCCCTGAGCCCCGGGCTCCCCCCCGTTGCAGGGCGAGAGGGGAGCCCTGAGCTCAGGTAGATCTCGAGGACTCCCCAAAATGCTCTAATCAGGACAGCAGCCGCGTATTTGAAGAACCCCCCAAAAGGCAATATAGAAATGCTATATCCGGCTGCTGGAAATGCACATGTCTGGCTGTAGCGTATGAAGTACTGTGGATGGTACTAGGTTAGATGTTGTACTGTTGTGGTGTTGTAGGGGTGCATGAAGTACGGTGGAGCGTCTCTGTTTAGCAGAGATGCGGTGATAATTGCTAGTGCGAGGTAAGTTGCACTTCGGCGGAACGTTGGACTGCTTGGTGGTGCTGGGTAGTGTGACAGCATAATGACTGAGAAGGTTGTGTAAGTGCTCGGCTGTTGTTATTGTATAGTCAGCAGAGAAAAGTGAAAAGCTCGGTTGAGCGTCTCTGTTTAGCAGAGATGTGAGGTGATTGATAATACTGGTAAATTATAGTGCAGCAGAATGTTTGACTGCTGGGAATGTGTCAAAAGAAGACTAAGGGGGAGAGTAAATGAGCTCGGGTGAGTGTCACTGTAGAGTCAGTGGAGGAGAGGAGAAAAGAGCCCAGCTGGGCGTCTCTGCTGCTGCAGAGGTGTGTGGAGGTCAGTAGACTAAGGAAAATACGCCTCCACAGAGACGTTTAACTGCATAGGCAGTGCTGGTGTGTGTATCAGTACTGAGTGATTATTTGGAAGTGTATCTGTGCTCGGCTGAGCGTCACTGCTGTGGCAGTGGTGTGGAAGTGGGTAAGGAGCTCGGCTGAGCGAGAGGTGTATAGGTGTCAGTGATATAAGGAAAATACGCCTCCACAGAGACGTTTAACTGCATTAGCAGTGTTGGAGAGTGTATCAGTAGTGGATGATTACGTGGAAGTGTGTCTGAGCTCGGCTGAGCGTCACTGCTGTGGCAGTGGTGTGGAAAGGGGAGAAGAAGCTCGGCTGAGCGTCTCTGCTACTGCAGAGGTGCATTGGAGGTCAGTAAAATAAGGGAAATACGCCTCCACAGAGACGTTTAACTGCTTAGGCAGTGCTAGGGAGTGTATCAGTAGTGGATGATTAAGTGGAAATGAAAATGGGCTCGGCTGAGCGTCACCGCTGTGGCAGTGGTGTGGAGGGGGGAAAGAAAAATGCTCGGCTGAGCGTCTCTGCTGTTGCAGAGGTGTGTGGTAGTCAGTAATATAAGGGAAAAACGTCCCACAGTGACGTTTAACTGCTTTTGGCAGTGCTGGGAAATGTATCAGTAATGAAAACGAACTGGAAGAGTATCTGGCTCGGCTGAGCGTCACTGCTGTGGCAGTGGTGTGGAAGGGGGGAAGAAAAAGTGCTCGGCTGAGCGTCTCTGCGGCTGCAGAGGTGTGTGGAAGTCAGTAATATACGTCTCCACAGAGACGTTTAACTGCTTTGGCAGTGCTGGGCAATGTATCAGTAGTGATAATCTAAATGGAAGAGTAACTGAGCTCGGCTGAGCGTCACTGCTGTGGCAGTGGTGGAGGAGGGGGGGAAGTGCTCGGCTGAGCATCTCTGCGTGGCAGAGGTGTATTGGAGGTCAGTAGTAAGGGAAATACATCTCCACAGAGATGTTTAACTGCTTTGGCAGTGCTGGAGGGTGTATCAGTAGTGAAATGACTTAATGGAGGTGTGTCTGGGCTCTGCTGAGCGTCACTGCTGTGGCAGTGGTGTGGAAAGGGTAGAGCTCGGCTGAAAGTCTCTGTTGTAGTAGAGACGTGATAGAGGTTATGAAAAACCCCTTTGGAATGGATGGGGAGTTGTGTAGACTCCTCCCGGAACGTGGTTCCGGTCCATTGAATGGGGGTGGGGGGGGTTGGGGGGGGGTGTAATCTAGCTAGGCTAGCAATGTCTCTGTGTTGTAGAGACGTGATAGAGGTTAGGTAGAACCTCTTTGGAATATGATGACTGTTTTGTGGAGTTATATGAACTCCCCCCGAAACGTAGTTCCGGTCTTATAAACAGGTGGCGTAAGCTCTGCTAGACTGGTGGAGTTAACACTATGGTGTGATGCGTGTGAGGTAGTAGATGTATAATGTGTATACCCGCTGGCCTTTACGGCTGTATTATGGCGGGGAGTGTGAATGAAATGGTATGTAGGATAGATGAGGATGTAAGAGTGAAGAAAGAGAGTAGTAGGATGGAAGTTCCGAGGAACATGTGGTTTGTTATGTGTGTTGGTGATGGCTGCAGAGTGTCAGCTGGGCTTCTCTGAGGTGGTGATGGCTGAGGCGAATGTATGACCTGAAGGCGTTGGAGGACCAACGACCGAGTGTTTGTATCTGTTGTTGGGAGAGGCCGTTGTGAGCTGCTGTGGTGGCTGCTCCTATCCTAAATGAGTGAGCGGAGAATGGCTCAGGAGGAAATCCTGAAATGCGGAGAACCTCCTTAAGGTGGTTTTGGAACCAGAAGCGAGTTACTGGACGGTTAGCGTCGTCAGTAAAAAGTGAGGCGAGGGGGTTTTGGTCTAAAGATCTTCTATAGTGAATGAATGCTAAGAGGGTTTGGAATGGGTGTGTGGGTGAGGGAATGTCGAAAATGTATATGGAATGGCCTTTGCGAATCTGGTCTGTTTTGCTTTGCTTAATAAAGAAAGCCAGAGTTCCTTTATCCAGGATGGTTAGATGGTGGGGTGAATGGAGGGGTTGAAATGAGATGTTATGGTAATTTCGGAACATCTCAGGAATCCAAGAAATGCTAATGTGAACATAGCATCTAGAGTACGTGCTGTATGGGTGGATATATATCCTTTGCGAAGAGTATGGATGCACTTGGTAAGGATGAAGTGTAATAGGCTGTCTGGTGTCTGGGGGGGATGGATGTGTTTTTTGAATGCCTTTGATGAGCAAAATAGTTTGTGAGTTCGTGATAGCGTCTAAAGTGGAACCATGTATCAGTTTGTGAAAAAACTGGATGCCACTTAGGTAGCTTCTGATGGAGCTGGCTTGCATGTTTTTTGAGGTGTGTAAGTAAGAGATGAAAGAGGTGATAGAGAGAAGAGAGAAATCAGGAAAAGGAGTTTTAGACAGAGAATGGAATTGTTTAAAGGCATTCCATGCTGTGAGATACGATTTCTGGGTCCTGGGAGCTCCTGCCTGGAGGATGAGTGAGATGGATGTTTCCCGGAGGTGATGAAGAGGATGGTTTATGGCAATATCGTCTCTGAATAGTGAGGAACAGGTGTTGGATGAGGGTCTGCCTCTGGCGCCAGTAGCCAAAATTTCTGGAAAGAAAAGCGAGACAGAGCATCAGCAATTTGATTTTTGCAACCTGGAACATGTTTAGCAGAGATTAAGAATTGTTTAGTGGCTGCTATCCAAACTAGGCGTCTTAAGAGGGGCATGAGTGACTGAGAGTGAGAGCGCCCTTTTATTAATGCGTTGTACGGTGGCTTCGTTATCACAGTGAATTAGAATGCTGGATGTGGACCATTCTTCGCCCCACAGAATGGCCGCTGCTACGACGGGGTATAATTCGAAGAGTGCGGATGATTGTTCGTTAGGGGGAATTTTAACCTTTGGGGGGGCCAGGATGACGCGAACCAACGACCCTGATAGTATCCCCCGAAGCCGACTGAAGGGGCGGCGTCTGTGAATAAATTAATATCTACTGGCGATGCTATAAGATCGCTGTAGAAAAAGGAACAGCCGTTTCATTGCTTAAGGAAAGAAATCCATAAGCTGATTTCTTCGCGACTGGGTTTAGAGAGAAGAATTGTATCTTCTAAACCTGGGACTGTAGTGGAGAGTTGAAGTAGGTGCGTAATGAAAGGACGGCCTTGCGGGATGATGCGCATAGCAAAATTTAGGTGACCGAGGATGGCAAGGAGTTCGCGTTTGGTGAAAGATTGACTTTCTAGAAAGATTTGGCAAAGGTAAGTAATGCGGTCGATTTTTTCTTTTGGAAGAGATGCTATGAAATTTTTTTTTTTTTTTTTTTTTTTTTTTTTTTTTTTAATCTGACTGGATGCCCAGAAATTCGATGGAAGTGCTGGGGCCGGAGGTTTTTTCCTCTGCTAGGGGGATACCTAGGTCAGCGAAAACTTTTTGGGTGGTCGCTAAATGTTTGTTAGGAGGTGATGACGGAGGAGAGACGATGAGGAAATCGTCTAGCAGATGTATGAGGTAAGGAATTCCGTGATGATTGGATAGTATCCAACATACGGCTTCTGAAAGCATGTCGAAAATTTTGGGGCTACTTTTGCAGCCGAAGGTTAGACGGACTGCGAAGTAGAATTTGGAACGCCAGCGAATGCCAAAAAGGTGCCAGAAGTCTGGGTGGATTGGCATGACTTTGAAAGCAGATGTGATATCGACTTTAGCTAGCCAGGCATTATGGCTGGCGGTTTTGATAAGGGATATGGCTTGGTCTATGTCGTGGTAGTTGAGCGAATATTCATCTAGCGGGATAGTGCTATTGATGCTGGGAAAAATAGAATTATGAGGCGCGGACAGGTCGATTATGAGGCGTTCCACCTGGGTGGAATCCGTGAGTTAGACCTGAAATGAGAAAATCAGAGAAGTTAGAATCAGGGTGATTATTTAGCTCAGGTAATTGGTTGGATGAGGATCCGCTTCTAAGCTGTTTGTCAAGATGTCTGGAATGAGAGAAACAAGAGAGAATGAGACATGACATTTACAACATGGTACATGCATGGCAGAACATAATAAATTGTTTAAGCTGATATCCATGCGAGGCGTCTTAATACGGGCATGGGCAACTGTAAATGGCAGTGCATTTTGTTAATGGGTAGTATGAAAGCTTCCTTGACGCAATGTCCAAGGATAGTAGAGGTGGGCATTCGTCCCCCCCACAGGATGACAGATAGATGGAGAGCTGAGGATGTGGGGCGTGGCTTGTCTGGTGGTCGTGGAAATACCTCTTGAAGACTGAGTAGGTGTAGTGATAGTGGATGGAGTTTAAACCCCTTACTGATAAGAATTTTATGTAAATGTATCTAACGCTTAGTCAATGGATAAAACATTAGAAATATAAGAAATATCTTCTTCCCATTCATATCAAAGCGGGAAGTTTATTACTTTGCCGTTTTCACGTCTAACTGACTTGCCTATATAAACTTGCATATGGCCCTTGTGTGTAGACATATGAGTCACAGTGGCATATTACGATTAGACTTCTATGCTTAATGCATTTAATGTTTTAACTAGCTGGGTAATACTCTTTTCAGAAGAAAAAATGGCTGTCGGATGGGGCAGAGTATTAATTTATATTTATTTGTTTGTTTATTAATAAAATTTATTTATTTGTTTATAAATAAACAAAAAGAAAAAAATCAACTGCCAACTTCAAACCCTGAACTTAAAAGCGATGTCATCACTTAGTATAAACTGTGAAAGGATTTTTTTTTTTTTAATATATATATATATATATATATATATATATATATATATATATATATATATATATATATATATATATATATATATATATGCTTTACTTTAATCCATGAATGACTTTAAAATCTTGATGTGATTAAAACTCACCATCATATCTGGCCTAGTTCATTCACAAATTCAGAGTCTATTCTTAATCTCTCAAGAGAGAGGGCGGGACCATTGGATGGTGATGCTTCACTTTCAGCTATTGGCTCAAAGAAGTGTCAATCAAACAGCGGGCGGCCATTTTGACTGTTGTTATCACTGGAGACGCTACTGGACGCACTTCGGCGAGTAGTATGGATGATAACGGTGCATTTAGTGGATGTTTATCGACGTAAGAATAAGCTGTGGACTAATGTTTGCGGATTGAAATGCCTGGACTTTGCAGTCGAATTACTTCATGTTTTTAGGATGATATGGATCTGTGGACAGGCAGGATGTTTTAGAGGTGAGTTCTTGTATACCCTATCCTATTAGCGCTAGTCTCGTCTATCGAAGATTTATAAAAATCCACTGGCTTGCATGGTTTGGGATCTGTGAAGCTGTGCATCGATTTAATTGCTCTTCAGTGTTTGGACTCTCAGTAGTGATTATTAACCCACACTGACCTGAGCTAAACTGAATTGAACATAATCTCTGAAAAATGAACTGACTCTGATTCAGTTCACTATATTCTTTCGTTTGGAGCTGCTTTGACACAATCTACATTGTATAAGCGCTATACAAATAAAGGTGAATTGAATTGAAAATGTTTAGTCTGTGTTTGCGAGTGGTTGTTTTAAGGCGAGGCTTCCCTTTGGAGCGTGCTATGTACGTTACCACTGATGTACCGCTGGCAGAGAGCGGTGTGGGTTCAGTTTCCTTGCAATGGCTTTGATCGCTGGATGAATGTTTTAGGCTGTGATGTTGTTGTTGTTGTTGTTGTTGTTGTTGTTGTTGTTGTTGTTGTTGTTGTTGTTGTTGTTGTTGTTGTTGTTGTTGTTGAAGATGCAGTAGCAAGTAGCAAGTAGCGCCGAGCAGTGTGTTCTTCAAATCGAAGATGACTGTGGTAAGAAACCCTGGCTCTTTATAGTGAGTCAGGGATCGTCTGATTGGACAATCATGAGTGGTTAACGTGTAACCAGCTGTGTTCAATCATAATCACATGCTCCTCTCGAAATTAGTTTATAACTAAACTCCATTTAAACAGCTTGGTGAAAAACATCAAAACGACCCTTGCGTCAAGCTGAAACTAGCAAACAACATTTGCATCGTGCCTTGCACCGCATTGCGCCGGGTGTATGATAGGGCCCACTGCATGATGCGTGACATAAGACTAGTAAACACATATAAGCAGCATTGTAAGAATAATATACTGTATATCGTTATACAGTAAAGCCAAAGCTTTTAAAATCTTGTTTGTCATCAACGCATTCTGTGATAAACAAACTGTGTGTAAGTGGTTCCCTTGAAACATGTCTATTCCCAGAGCTTCCAGTGATTGTAGTTTATAATTGGAGTGTATTTTGGTACATTTTTTTATTTGCTTGGAACTACTTCCATTTAGAAAAAATGAAAAAGACAATATTTAATCTAAAATGTAGTCAGTCCATTATTGCTCGTCTTTTGCTATTTAACTGCATGTTGTGTTATGAAAATAAAAGGATAATCCCATAAAGGGTTGTTTTAAGTCATATTGTAGACAATACATATTACACAAGCTTATATTTTAGCTAACAGTAATAATTAAAATTGGAAGTCATTATTCATGTTTGTAGAGATGGGATCTAATGGGTTCAGGCTCATTAAATGTCAGCTTATGTCCCTGAACAAGCAGCTAAACTCTTAAGCTGCACCTGCGGGTCTGTCACCCTGATAATTGTACTGCAAGTCAGTGTTGATGAAAGCGTCTGCCAGCTGATGTTTTCCTATAATTAAAACAATTACATGCTGCATACGTGCTTGTCTCAAGATTGTATGGCTCTATGCATTATTGCTGTATGCACCTGCTAGTGGGCTCTGCTGAAAAAGCTAAACCTATTAATTAGAAGTGGGTGTCCACAAATTATATGACTACAACTTTTTTTTTTAAGAAACAAGGACTTTTATTGAGCCAGGATGCATTAAATTGATCAAACAGCTTTCTAATCATATTTATAATGTAAATGTTAAAAATTCTGCCATAATTTTCTCACCCTTCACTTGTTCAAAACCTATTTGAGTTTCTTTCATCTGTTGAACACAAGATAATATATTTTAAAGTATGCTGGATGCTGGGACCTATTGACTTTCACAGTAGGACAAAATACTATGAAGAACTTTTTCAAATATCTTATATATTAAACGTCTAATTCCATAGCTTCCAGCAATTGGAGTTTATAATTGTAGTGTATTTTGGTCCATTTATTTTCTCTTTTTTTATTTCCTTGGAACTATTTCCATTTTTAAAAAAACTAAAAAGACAGTATTTAGTTTTAAACGTATTCCGTCCATTATCTTATAAAGGTTTAAAACCAGATGAGGTACAATAAATTATGAGGTCATTTTATTTTGGGGTGAGCTATCCCTTTAAGAGATTTCTATTTGAAATGAATGCTTTTACTATAGACTTTGTATTCATCAGAGATTTGTGGACAGCAGCCACAACTTATTACGTAAATCAGGCAGTATAACAGTGTTTAATATTGATATTAATATTAATTTATATTTCTTGAGAAAAGCAGCATATTAGAATGCTTTACAATCACAAAAATAAATAACTTTTCCAAATATTTTAACGTAAAACAGTATAAATTGTATTTTTTACTTTGTTACCACAGAGGCTTTTTTTTTACTTTGTTCACATACATGAAAGGCCATTCAAAGAGAACATGTCTTTGCATCTTAAAACTTAACATTAACTGAAGCACAGTTACTGAGCGCCTGCAAACAGAAGATCACAATGCCTCTCCTCAGAGTTCTTCGGATTGGTCCGCTGCTTTGGAATTGACTTGACAAGCAGCAATGTGTGAAATGTTGAAAACATGCTTTTCAAGTGCGAGAGGTTGCAAAAGCTGCAAGATGCAAACATAATGTTCAGGCTTGTGTTTACAATTAAACCAATGCAAAAGTACTGCATTGCAATGGAAACCCATCTTCTGTGTGAATTAGGCATGGGATGATAACCGCTTTTAAGGTTTACCACAGTCAAGGTTTTAAAACCGCCAGAATTTTCTGTTATATCGTTCCTAAGGTGTATGTATGGGTTTTTTTATGTGTTCTTTTTAAATGTGTTTTAAAGAAATCTGTGTTTTTGAAACTAATGAAGGCACCACAAGTCAATGATTGATTTTAAATATTTACCCCGACATGTTTACTGTTCCAAAATATTTTAAATGTTTTTTAAAATAAAATGTATTTTGTTAAGTGTAGGAAAAAGTTTTTTACCCAGACAATTAAAATGAACTTATTTTAGAGCAGTAATCGCAATACCGTGAAACCGTGATATTTTTATCCAAGGTTATCATACCATCAGAAAATTATACAGGCCCATGCCTAGTGTGAATGAGTCATTTTTGGCCAAATAGTGTCAGTTGAAATGTTGAGATGACTATAAATGAAATTCTGTAATCATCTTCTCTTTAGGGAACAAAGAGTCACTGGTGTCATGGTCTTCATTCTGACTGGTATTTCTGTCTTCATGTCTCCAGTTCTCAAGGTATGATATATTTGTTAAACACACCGCTGCATCTTTGTCTGTTCTGAATCTCACAATGGCTTTGAATGGCTGAATGTTTCTTCCTCATAGTTCATACCCATGCCAGTGCTGTACGGAGTCTTCCTCTACATGGGTGTTGCATCACTCAATGGCGTGCAGGTGAGTTACCAACTGTTTGTGCACCATTCAAAATCTAGTTTCAGTTTATTGAATGTAAAATTTAGAATATAAGAAAGTTTAATTAAATCCATTCACATTCTAAATGCAGGATATTTCCATAAACAGTACATCTAAAAAATCTTAAGCTGGGCTAAAAGTGTTTAATTTTGGCCACAATTTGGTTATTTGAAGCTATTTTTTAATGCTTAGATTCCTGTAATTTTAGGATTAAATGTGAAGTCTTTGATCACTGGCTAGATATGCTTATCTATGATGACCTTTGAAGGAAGGGGTTATTTGGTTTTTTAAAAAAAAAAACATTTATGCTGGTTAAAAGTCTCTTTGCATCCAAATAGCACCAATAATTTTAGTGGTCTAAATCTGTAGAAGGTGTAGGACCAAAAAAAAAAACTTGGTTTGATTTTTACAGACAGGATAGGTCATCAGCACATTCCCACTATGCAGACTGACAGGACACGTGTCCACCAAAGCAGCTGAAAATGCCAACGCTCTTCCAAAAATTCTCTGCTGAGCACTTGAGAGCTTATTTCAGCACTGTGTTTAACTGAGTTGAACAATTTCCACCTGCCAGCACATTTAAAAACCACTGGGTGCATGGTGCTACATGTGAAACTGCCTCCTCTTAACACTGTACCTACCAGAATTCAATAACTACTTGAATTACCATAGAGGTCATTCTGAATGTTATCATATTAGAGGTCATATTGTCACATCATATTTACATCCAAAGCTTCTATTGAGATATTAACAAGAATATTTAAATGTCTGTCATATCTAATTATGTCATCACCTTAAATAATTGATATTTTAATATGACAACCTATAAATGTTAGTTATTCTAGACCACCTGCGAATGTTTGTGACCCACTTTAATTTTTGTTTTCTAAAGTAGGGGAGAAGGTTTTTTATTTTAACTGAATATGCTGTTTATCTGAAGTTATGTTTTTGCTACCATAAAGTTATGTTTTTGTTAGCAGGAAGTTGCTAGGCAACAGAGGCATGCATATTCAGAGTCACAGGAAAAAGTAGCAGACAGTGAAATGTATGCGGTCATTTAGACCGATTTGGTAGCTAAAGGTAGATTTTAGATTCCCTGCTCAAGCCTGAGCCCGAGCTCACACTTGACCTGACCC
Organism: Danio kyathit; assembly: GCA_903798195.1. Classification (NCBI taxonomy): domain Eukaryota; kingdom Metazoa; phylum Chordata; class Actinopteri; order Cypriniformes; family Danionidae; genus Danio; species Danio kyathit. The sequence continues at coordinate 52,115,552 of LR812523.1, read as the reverse complement.
GACCCGCGGGCCTGGTTGGGCCGATATTTACTGCCACTATCTTCTGTGATCAAGCATTTGTGGGTTTTTTATTTCAGTCATTACTTAATTAGTCTAATTGGGTGGAAAGCTATGCCATTATTAGAAATATAATACGAATATTTTAGCAAAGTCGGCCTAAGCAACACTTTGGGTCTACAAAGTTGCACAATTCCCAATGTCTGTCATGCGCAGCAATGCTCTAGCTCCTGCAACAGCATCTCCATCACTGGGACACATTCAAACCGCACACACAAGCTAGTTGAAGCAAAACAGTGCATAAAAATCTGTGGATCTTACCAATGCATTTATTGGGTAAAATTGCAAATTTTTACTGTCATTCAATGTATTTTGGTCGTTATCAATGCCACTTTAATTAAGCGTGATCAGCAGCATAGACCCAGTGCCGAAATGATTGCGGCACTGCTGCTTCAGCTCTGTTAATATGGACACTGAAAAAACACGCGCTGCTCACGCATGCGGTGTGAAAGAGACGTAAAAACAAGGACTTCCAGGATGAACAGACACGTGTCAAGAAGCAGGCTTACCATGGTAGAAAAAAAAAGATGATAATCAGCCTTCAATGTCCTCTTTTAATACGATCCATTCTGAATAAACAAACAATGCGGTTTACATGCGTCGTCCTTGTTGCATACTTTAAGATAAATCTAAACAAATTTCTGTAGTTCCAACATCTCAGAATTGTAGTTAAGAATGACTGTTATAACGACAAATGTATTAAAAAATAGTCGGGTTTAAATCGGCCTCTGTCTCATAATTACAATTAGTTTTTTGGGCGCAATCTAAGCTCTAGTTAAAGGTAGAAATACTCAGCTCTTTCGTGTTTTGTAATTTTAATAAAATAACAATGTTAGAAAGAAATATACATATTCAGTCAGGGTATTATAGATATATCTGTTTTATTTAAACAGTTATTATATTTCAAAAATTAAAATGGTCAAAATGACTGCCTTAGTAGTTCTAGTGCTTAGAGCCTCATCTTACTACTGGCATTCTAAACAATGTGCCAATTTCATAGAAAGTAGCAGCCTTGGAAAAAAGGGCTTTGATGGAATTTTTACTGTAAAAGGCTGGAACACACCAAGCTGATGGTTGGCCGTTGGTCAACATTGATCCGGCTAGTTTGTTTGGTGTATTCCATAGGTGGCCTATCCAGATGAACCTCAGAGAAAATTGGCCAAATTCAGCATTTAGAATTGGCATCAACCATCAGCTAAAGGGAGCACTCAGACTGGTTATCCAGCAACAAACCAGAGCGCATAATCAAAAACTGAAGTGAAGTCAAAAGAAACAGGAAGAAGCCGGCTGTAATTTTGCTGCATTTCTAAAATATTTGCAAACAAAATAGATTAGTAGATTATCACAAATATTTGCACGAGTGAATGCCTCTACGCTGAGTGACAAGTACTGTGATAATGGTACGAAAGGCTGCTTTGTTTATGGTTTGTACTGTATGTGCACATCGCAAGTTTTGGTTTTCCTTTGTGGAATGGGAAAACAGACTACTGCTCCCACGGGTGCAGAAAAACACATACTCTCGTTTTAGTCTGCTGCTGTCCGTTTGGTGTGTTCACCAGACATGGCCGACATGAGCCATGGGTGCTATTTTTTGGCATGTGATGCACTCTAATATTACTAGCTTTGAACTGTAGTGTTTTGTCTCTGGTGAACAAGACATGAATCTTTCTTACTGGTCTTTTCACCTGATCCTCAGCTCTGCCTGTGCACATTCATGTTTCTTGAAGGAGGCATGGCTTTTGGACAGTGATTGTCCCAAGAGGGCAAAATCTTTAGCTTTAGCAACTGCTTGCATCTCTGAAATCACCCTACCTTCAAAGCAAGAACCAATAGGGGCAGCAAACTTGATGATGCAATAAGCAAGACAACTTCAAATCACCTCAGGGTAAATGTTGAAGCAAGTCATGTGGACAGTACAGCAAGAAGAGAATTTCAGAGAGTTATAAAGTGAAAAGGACTGTTTGTATTGCAGCCCACTGTATCATGAATGGGCAAACAAGAAATACACATTTCAAATACAGTCACTAATTCTAAAACATTGGAGTGAATATGTGGGGAATTCATTTAAAATTCTGATATATATATGACTTTTATTGTCATTAATTTCATGTTGACTGATGACAGGAATGTTCGTGTGTATCTATTTTCATTCCTGATAGACATACATTCTTACAGTGTGACATGAGAAGTCACAATAGTAAAGAACTATTAAAAATCAAATATGAACCCGGCTCTAGTTAAAATAAGTGTACCTGTTGTAAAAAGTATTGCTCTTTGGTTCTCAGTTTATGGACCGGCTCAAACTGCTCCTGATGCCTGCCAAACACCAGCCAGACCTGATCTACCTGCGGCACGTTCCTCTGAGAAAGGTCCATCTCTTCACCTTCGTCCAGCTGCTCTGCTTGGCGCTTCTCTGGGTCCTCAAGTCCACAGTGGCGGCCATCATCTTTCCTGTTATGGTAAGTCATCTCTTGTAGCCATTTCTTCATCTAACAAACATCAGCTGTGGCTACACAACTGAAAGCTCCAGGGCTTGTCAGTTAATTACTATAAGTCCACTAAAAAAGGAACAAAGCTACACTTACAATTAGACCTATGTTGATTTTCAATTATTCAATATATTGATTATACACAATATTGCGCACTTCAAAATACCTGGGAATAATTTTAGCATGCTTTTTGACAATGGCAAATGTTTAAAGATGTAATTGGTTTTCTTGATACTTTTTATATATATTGACAAAAAATTCTCTCTCTAGACTATTAATACAGATAAAATATTAATTAAATTACAGTGTAATAAGGCTCCATTTTGTTAACATTAGTTATTTTACCTAAACTCATGATGAAAACCTCAAAAGTTTTTCCTTATCTTAGGTGTTGTTAATTTTTTAGTTAAAGGGCACCTATGATAAAATCATCTTTTTTAAGCTGTTTGGACAGAACTGTGTGTAGCTATAGTATGTCCACGGTCATATTGGGGTGATATAAACAAAATAAGTCTCTTTTTTTTAATTTCCTGACGTTAAAATAGGATCCAAATCCCTCCCATTTTGAGGCCCACCGCAACGTGATGTAGGAGTGCAGTTTCCTTGGCCACCGAATTGATTGACAGCCACGTATTAACATGTCTCCATAGTAACGCATATAATCATATCAACAAGACAGGATGTGCGCAAAGCAACTGGGATTAAAAGATCTGTTCAGCTCTCTGTGATCATCAGTCATCATCAAATGTGATCAAGAATGAGTTTTACAATTTTAACATGTTTTTAAAACAGTGCATGTTTGTAATGAATTACAGCGTTTTTACCGTCTTTACCACAGCCACATGTCAGTACAATTATAAAAGAAGATGTTTCAATCCCGGTTTGTGGACGTTAAATCAGGTTTATTTTGTACATTAGCATAACAGATATCCATACAGCAGTGGATATTAACATGTATCCAGTCACATTTGCGTGCAAAGGTAAACGCATGTGAACTTTGTAATGATATTGTGTGTGACTTATCATTGCAACTCAACAACAAACACATCACATTATAATCATTGGGAAAATTCTTACTGTAGTATTTCTCACAAACGTTACGTGAGATCTGCTTCCTTCATGTCTGTCACTGTGCTGTTTATCTGAGGCAGCCGAGGCGGAGACTGAGGCACACTCTGACAGGCACGTGGGAACGGTGGGTGAGGAGAACCAGCATTAAAGGCACAGGCCACAAAAACACCAACAATGTGTTCAAAGCAGATAATCCAATATTCTGAAAGGTATAATAAATAATCTGATGGGTGTTTTGAGCTGAAACTTTACAGACACATTCTAGAGACACAAAAGACTTATCTTAAATCTTGAAAAAGGGGTAAAATAGGTGCCATTTAATGTGGGTGTTTATGCAAGACTTGATTTTACATGTACTGTATAGGTGAGTGTATGTGGGTGTATACATGCATCAAGTTTATATGTATATAAGCAAGTTTCATATATATTGTTTTGAACATCCAATAGTATACTGTAGGTACTTTTACAAGTAATTTATAGGTGTATATGCACATGTTTTATGTATGTGTTGATAAGCAAAGTTTGATTTAAATCCTTCATGACACCTCATAATTATTAACATAGCAACTGTACTGTTGATTTCAATCCATTAACTAAAATTTGCTACTGAGATTTTATTGTAAAATTGTTGCCTATTGTACTTTATAATACATTTGCATTTTAGTTCCTTTGAAACATTTGTTTACTCTGAACATGTATGCACAAAAAAGCAATGCGCTTAGTATTTCTTTGGTTATTATACAGTACCTGTTAAAGTACCTTTTTTGAAGATGAAGTAACTATAATACCATATATCATGATAAAAGCTTCAACAATTAATCGCATCAAGAACATTTGATACCATAATAAGCTTACTTACATTATAAGTCAGCAATAATATCTACAGACACTGAGGTGCAATATCTCTGCAAACCACATCTGTTGCATTGTATGTGCCAGCTGAAAGGTCATCAATTGCTGTTGTCATTGGTCAGATCTTGGCTCTGGTAGCTGTGAGGAAGGCGATGGACTATATGTTCTCTCAGCATGACCTCAGCTTCCTGGATGATGTCATACCCGAGAAGGACAAGAAAAAGAAGGAAGATGAGAAGAAAAAGAAAAAGAAGAAACAAGGAAGCATAGACAGCGACATGGAAGATGTGAGTGCCCTGAAAAATTGCACAAGCTTTGGATTTTGCATTCGTTTTGACACTTTATACTTTGGAAAATGTGTTCATTTCTTGGCTTTAAAAGGTTAAATGAATAATTCAGATGTGGTTTAGAACGATATGTAAATATGTGCTGCTGCTGGTTATTCTCTATCAAAATAAGCACACATAAAACAAAATAAAATGACAGTGTCAAGAAAGCATCTGCTCATAGTGATGTTGATGTTTGCACAAGCTCTGCAATTCAACATCAACATGTTGACAGATGATTCAACAGATGATTGATTTTACACAGTTGATTATAGCAAATAACATTTAAGTATATTTGTGACCATGGACCAAAAAATTATTTGACTTTAGCCAAATATACATTCTATGAGGCAAAATAAGAGATTTTTTATTTAATCCCAAAAGTCATTAGAATATTAAGTAAATATACTGTTGGATGAAGATATTTTGTAAATGTGCTGTTCTAAATAATCTAAACTTTTCAAACTGCTTTACTAGGAACTTAATTTGGTTTATGTTATTGTTTAGTTTTTTCAGACTTTCAAATAGTTATATCTCGAGCAGATATTGTCATATCCAGTGCTTAATTTGTAAATGAATAATTTTCGGAACAAAACCAGGAAATACAAGTTACCGTGATCAACGTCCGCCAAACAATTTAAGTTTTCCCGGAACACAACGTTACTAAGCGGTTATAGTGAAAAAAGCATCACATTTCTGAATGGTCTCTAATTATTTTGTGCAATATAACGTTATGGGTTAACCATGGATAAAAACAAACAAACATGTAGCTACAAACATAAATCGTATGAAACATGACTATTCAGTTTACTAACACCAATGACATATATTTCACTTCACTATTACTGTATGTGCCAAGAGAAAAGCCAAGAAGAGCCCACAGTTACCTCTTCCGTCATGTTTTCTGGCTGACCTGACTCGCTTTGCTTCTGTCTCCCAATATCCTGATTCAGAGGTGCAGTTTCATCTTCTCTTCATCAGGATCATTATTAGATTTACTTGTGTTTAAAAAAATAATTAATAATAAAATAAACAATAATAATAATATATTAATATATTATAATATTATATTATATATATGCTTGACTGCCTCTGGCATTTTGAAAATATGAATTTTATTTAGGTAGGCCATTATGCCATTATTTATTTTCGCTGCTCACTGTGCGTGTAACAATCACCAACTAATGAGAGTGATTGTAAACTTAAGTAAGCTGATTGGTCAAAAGTGGCTATCTTTATGTGTGCGCGCGCACACAATAAACACAGCTTTACTCACTGTTTTCCACTCATTCACATTCTCTTTCTCTCTCACACACACACACACACATGCAGGTATATTCACCATGCAAAAGTTACTGCCGGATCAATTAAAATAAATACCAGAACGCAAAGCACAAATATCGGACATTTCCCGGAACAGGATCCGACAAGATCCAGCTTAAATTAAGCACTGGTCGTATCCTAACAAATTATGCCTCAATGGACAGCTTGTTTGTTTAACTTTCAGATAATGCATGAATCTCAGTTTCCAAAATGTTTAACTTATGGCTGCTTTTGTGGTCCCTGGTCAAATTTGACACTACATGATTTGATAGACAGCACATGAAATGAGGGTTTTCTTTTTTGAAGATATGTTACAAGCTGTTTACACATGGGAATAAAAATTTGATTTAATGTTTGACATTGTTTTACAAAAATATTACATTTATTTTGATGCTCTGTTATTTATGAATGATGGACAGTATGTTCTAATGACATTTTTTCTTATTTTTTTTTTTTTTTATAAAATTTTATTTTTATACAATGTTTTTCATTTTGTGTTTGAACAAAAAAAATCTGGACAAAGTACAGAAATCAGGTTCTTGACTAAAAGTACAAATAGTCTAAACATATGACTCCAGTAAAAGTATAAACTCCTTAATTTCAATATTACTTGATTCAAAGTACAAAAGATATTGATTTGAATACAATTAAAATCAAAAACTCACTCAATTTAATAAAATTAAGTAACAAAATTAAAAGTACTTACTGATGTATGATTGTTTTGCAAGAAAATTTATTTCAAAACTTGTCAAACTCCGATAACCATGCGGATAATTTAAGTGAAAACGTGAAACGACGTTCACACGCTCAAGCCCATTCAAATCAGTTTGTAAAATCTGTGAATCATTTACCGGAGACTCTGAATGGATAATTTGAATCAATGAGTCGAATTTACAATTTTTTGTACAATTTGTGATTAATTTAAAGGTTACATTTATCATATTCAACTTTATTAAACACACTATCACATTTATGATCAGCTGACAATTTTCCCCTTCAAAATAACTTTTTATTCAGCTTTATTCAGAAAATATAATGTATGATAAAGTACGTTATTAGGTTTTGGACTGTAGTGAAGTAAACAAAAATACTCTGATAGAGAGCTGATACTTAAAATAAGTTCTTACAGTAGTGAAGTAAAAATACTCACAGTAGTTACTGTCCACCACTGGAAAATATTTCAGTAACAAAACAGAAAGATTACAGTAGGACGAAAGCCTTAGCAGAAGAAGAAAAAAGAACTTCCAGATTGTTTAGTTTAGTTTAATGCTTTAAATGAACCTTTGGGAGAAGAGTTGTTGTATACAGGTACAGATTGTAAAGCTCTTTGTGACTGTTTCTCCCTGCACAGTCTGACTATCCTTACAATGAGAATGTCCCCAGCATTAAAATCCCAATGGACATGATGGAGCAGGAGCCTTTTTTAGGAGATAAGGCCTCTGACAGTGAGTAGCCGGGACCCGGGGCCTCAGCTCGACCTGCAGCTCTTTAATGATTCAGCATGAGTGTTTGCTTTCTCTTTCTTTTGTATGCGGTGCACAATGACACTTTGCTCCTGTCACACAATGCCCCTGGCGTTTGTCAACTGATAGCTTCATTACCTCTTCCTGCCCTGTCCTAATCTTTTGGCTTTACTTTTGCTTTCTGGTTTACTTTGACTCCTTGCTTATGCCTCTATTGTTTCTTGCTAATGTGAATTTAGAGATCCTTTTAATACTTTTGAATATTCTTTTTCAAGAGGATTATTAACAAAGCCAGTAAACATCAATCCTTTTCCATTCACCAAATCTATTTCGTTGATCTCGTTTTCTTTACTAAATCCTGTATCTTAATTTGTAGTTGTATTAGTCCTAATGATTCACAAATGAAAATGCTAATTTAAACAATTCCATTAAATCCCATCACTCACAAGAAATAAAATCCTTGCATGTTTTATTTATTCATCAGCAGTTCTGTTTTTGGTGTTTGTTGCATGTATCTGCTGTACAAACTGTGCTGGTGCTGTTCATCTAAATGACATGGATGAATGATGGTGGTGTTCAGTTCATGTGTTGCTAATGATGCACCATGTGTCCCTCTTCCAGGAGAAAAGTCCGCTTCAATCCTGGACCGATATTCATCGTGCTGAAAAGCGCCACTACTTTCAGTCCAGTCCAATGTCAAGGTGCGCATCTTAAACTGTTATGATGTAGTAGGGATGTAATAATTGAAGGATAACGCTCAGGATACTTAAAAAGTGAATTAGAACATTTTAATGAAATATACACACTACCGCTCAAAAGTTTGGGGTCAGTATTCTGTTGATCAAGGCGGCATTTATTAAATGTAAAAAAAGAAATGTTAAATTGTTAAATATTTATTACAGTTTTTAAATAACTGCTTCCTTATTGTTTGTAGTTTCAAATGAAATCATTACTCCAGCCATTATTGCTTTTATTACTATTACAATTTAAAATAATAATAAATAATAATAATAATAACAACATAATAATTAATATTAGAGTGATTTCTGAAGGATCATGTGACTCTGAAGACTGGAGTAGTGAAGCTGAAACTTCATCATTAAAATCACTGAATCAAATAATTCATTCATTCATTCATTCATTTTCTTGTCGGCTTTGTCCCTTGCGGGGTCGCCACAGCGGAATGAACCGCCAACTTATCCAGCACGATTTTACGCAGCGGATGCCCTTCCAGCCGCAACCCATCTCTGGGAACTCAAATAATTCAATTCAATGATAAACTACTTTTGAACAGTTATTTTATAGTGCAATAACATTTCACAATTGTACAATTTTTACTGTATTTTTGATGAAATAAATGCAGCCTTGGTGAGTAGGAGAAGCTTATTTTAAAACATTTAAAAATCCTACTGACCCCGTACTTGACCAGTAGTGTACATCTTACAGAGAATAATTCAAAACATAGATGGAATAGATCAAATCCGTTTAAATTTTCACAGCTTTCCTTTTTTCGTTTGTGTTTTTTTGGGGGGGACAACTTAATCGTTTCATGTTCAATCCACTTAAATGTGTAAAAACTTAAAAGGTTAACTTAATCCCTTCATGTTGTCTCGTTTCAAATTGATTATGTGGAACCCAGCATTTTTTACAGTGTGTTTCATCTCAAGTTAAGTAGTTTGAACAAACGGGAGTCTAACTCTGTGTGGCATCAACATTTTATCCAGTAACTTTAGATTTTATATTTGTTTACACAGTTTAAGACATAATTATTAGCCCTATGGGTTTTTCAAATATTTCCCAATTGATGTTTAACTGAGGTTTTTCATTCAATCATTTTAACAAATTTCATTCATTCATTCATTTTCTTTTTGGGATATAATTTTTTAATTAGGGGTCACCACAGCGGAATGAACCACCAACTTATCCAACATATGTTTTACGCAGTGGATGCCCTTCCAGCTGCAACAGATCACTTGGAAACACTCATACACTCTCATTCACACACATACACTACGGCCAATTTAGCTTACCCAATTCACCTATAGCGCATGTCTTTGGACTTGTGGGGGAAACCGGAGCACCCAGAGGAAACCCACATGAAAACGGGGAGAACATGCAAATTCCACACAGAAATGCCAACTGACCCAGCCAGGGCTCGAGCTAGGGACGTTTTTACTGTGAGGTGATAGTGCTACCCATTGCGCCACTGTGGCGCCCTCAACTAGTTCAAGTCGCACTTTATTTTAATGTACAAATCATGCTATTAAAGGGGAAATGAAGCACTCAGTCAAGTTTACCTTATTTTGTACATTGTATTCCACTTTAATGAAAATATATTAAACAAACTCGATTAATGTAACCATTTAGCAGAAAACGGCATGTTTTACTGTAGATTTTAGACCTAGGGCGCCGCCATCTTGGAGTATCGCTGTGTCTGACGTCACGGGGTTGGTTCGCTGTGATCAGCTGAACGGACACAATGGAAGTAAAGGAGTGAACGCGGAGACTGGAAAGCCTAATTTAACCCAATGCGTGAAGATGTGGGCGTGGAGCTGCTGCAAATACAAGCATCAGATGTGTGTCTAATATAAAAGTATATAAATGTATTCTATTTTTCTTTTTTTCTCCTTTAATTACCGATCATTTGATGCGCTTTGATTCACTCTCTGTATTACTCTACCTGACTGCCTGTCTGGGTTTCAAACATGACTGTAACGGACTAAACACGGACACTGGACAGCCTAATTTAACCCAATGCATGAAGTTGTGGATGTGCATCACAGAGCTGGTACAAATACACGCATTTAAGAGTCTTGAGTTGTGTATTTTTCTTTTGCTAATACCTTTCGTTTGATGCGCTGTTCTGATCTGAGTTAGGTTTGAACACGAGCAGAGGCGAGGGGGTGCAGCGGTGAAAAGTGAAAGTACCCGCCCCCATGACGTCAGTAATGATTTACTCTCCCAATAGCATGGTTTTCAACTAGGTCCGGTGCACTGCTCGTGTTCAAACCAAACTCAGATCAGAACAGCGCATCAAACGAAAGGTATTAAATGCGTGTATTTGTACCAGCTCTGTGATGCACATCCACAACTTCATGCATTGGGTTAAATTAGGCTGTCCAGTCTCCGCGTTCACTCCTTTACTTCCATTGTGTCCGTTCAGCTGATCACAGCGAACCAACCCCGTGACGTCAGACACAGCGATACTCCAAGATGGCGGCGCCCTAGGTCTAAAATCTACAGTAAAACATGCCGTTTTCTGCTAAATGGTTACATTAATCGAGTTTGTTTAATATATTTTCATTAAAGTGGAATACAATGTACAAAATAAGGTAAACTTGACTGAGTGCTTCATTTCCCCTTTAACATACCATTAACTATGACTTTTAGCTCAATTAACTGCTATTTAGCTGCTTAATAATAGTTAATAAGATAGTAGTTGCACTGTAAATTTTTAAGCTGAATCAAATTAACCCTATGAGTCCATTGAACTTATGTTATGTTAAACTGACTTAAACATAAATTATCAAATTAAATTAGAACATGATTAACTTAGTTTAATAAGTTACAATTAACTAAAAACATATGCTGTCATGACTAATTGTTCATACTTTGATCATACTTTTATAAGTGCTAATAAATCGTTAAGATCTTAATAATAGGTCGATAATAAGCCAGTAGTAAATGGTGTGAGTTGTCACTTAAACTACAGTGTTACCCTAATTTTAATGAGTTTCTTTTGTCTTTGCCATGATGAAAGTATGGAATGTTTTACAGGATGCTAGTAATCAGCAATTTAAAGGCTTAACTAAGTTAATTAGGTTTACTAGGCAAGTTAGATAATTAGGCAAGTCATTTCACATTAATTCTAACCAGACTTTATCCAGAAGAAAAATATAACAGCAAATACTTTGAAAAATACTTTGTCCTTGCTCTGTTAGACATCATCTTGTGAAATATTTGAAAAAATATCTGTAAATAAAATTACAGAAGGGCTAAAAAATTTGTCTTCAGCTGTAGTTAGAAAGTGGATTAGCTCTATGTATCATAAAAATAATGATTCTGACTAAAGCCCCTTTAACCTATTTGTTTTTTGTTCAATCCACTTAAATTTGTAAAAATGATCAAGTTAACTTGCACCAAGAAGCAATTATGTTGAACCCAGAATTTTTCTCCAGTGTACAAATAATGCATTTAGAGATCTGAATTTAAATTGTTTGGGAGAAAAAAACTGTAGTGAATTTCAATTATTTAACAGCATGTTAGGAAATTGATTTGATTTGATTTATTTTTCCAGTTCAGAGAGACTGCCGTTAAATGTGCCTCAGATTAAAATAGAAATGGACCCAGATGACAACAATGGCTTCTTCTGGAGGAGTCGAGGGTCCGAGACGTCCATCTAACTCTCCAACTCTTCCCATCTGCAGAAAGCCATTTGCCAAGGGACGTTTTATAAAAGACTGTTCCCCAACACAGACTCTTTCTGTGAAGACTGAAGAACGGCTGAGAAACAGCTGCCATCTGAAATTTTCCTCTAAAATGAACATTTTTCTCAGCCTCCTGTGTTCATATTCAGCCATTTCACTTGAAAGGCAAGGATAGTGTTTGTTATATAAGTGAAATGACTGAACCTACACACAGGAGCCTGAGAAATCATTTAGGAGACAATTTTAGATGGCACTTAGAGGTTTTTGCATCTGAACTCCTCACTTGTCTTCCACTCAATTAATCACTTCGGTTTGCAAGTTGTCATCCTTAAACTACTATGCAATTCAGTTCATTGGTTCACTATAGAGAAATGCTGTAGCTGCTTTCCCATGAGTATTCCCTCCATTGTCCATCCAATATAATACAAGTCTCTACCAAATTCACTTAACATGCCACTATTTTCTTTTCCTCTATTTTTTGGCTGCTCTACCTCTTTTTCGACATGGTAGGCATTATGTAAAGAATAATAATAATAATAATAATAATAATAGCTTTTACATTTTTTCTATTTGTATTTTTATTTGCACGGCATGATATTTTAATGTTGATCTTTTTTTTAGTGTACATGAAACTACACACTTCTGTTATAATGAGAGAAAACAACTGTGACATAATATATTGTACTATTTAACTATTTTAATGATTAACTTTTTTAATGATGGTTAATGCTATTAATCAACATTGATCCTGCTGTTTAATATCTGGTATCACATTTCAGTTGTCTGCTTTCATAAACTATGTTCATGCTTAATTATCCAAACATGGAGTTCACCCAGAAAAAAAATCGTCATCATCGACCACATCAGTTTTAGTTTCTTTCTTTTGCTGAACATCAATGAAGATATTTTGAAGAATGCTTTAAACATTTTTCTTAATATTTATACAGAAAGAAGAAACTCATAAAGGTTTTGAACCACTTCATGGGGAGTAAATGTAAAATTATTTATATTTTTACTGAACTATTCCTTCAAATATGTCTAATAATTAGTTTTTAAAACTTGTTTTCATTTGCTTTCTCGCGTGCTTATGGAAAACATGAAATGTCAACATGTGTAAACCTCATGTACTTCCAGGTCGGTTGTCCTGCAAATTATTTACTGTACCTAAGTGGCTTAAACCTGAATTGCAATAATACATAAAATTCCTTTAGGTTTAAGATAGTCTCATGTAAATCAGATCACTTTTTTTTTATTTGTGCATTATTTACGTGATGTCTAGTCATTGAATGTCATATTACAAGTTGTGTCGTTTGTATAAAAAAGGAGAAAAAAAAATCAAAAAATCAAGTGTGGTACATGAATTGGACGGAAAATGAGACTTGAGGTGTGGATAGAAAAATGTGTCATACGGTGTAATGAACAACCCAATATCATGTTGATTTCAACTAATTGTTGTCATTTTTCTCATCTTCCTGTCGTTTTTCTTACTTTTTTGGAAAAAAAAAAATGGAAAAAAATATATAAATCTATACAGATAGTTTATGGTATTTTCAGAATCAGTTTCTTTTAACCTTGTAAGTATAAGATTTTTAACTTATATTTTTGGGGGTACATTAAAAACAGATGAAATATATTGTGAAAGCATGTCTGGGGAAATTCTTGAAGGTTAAACAATGCTACATATTAATTGTAGAAAGTGTAACACTGATACATTTTTAATCAAGTTTTGTGACTTTCTAGAACAAAACAGCTGAAATTATTTTAGAGTTTATATTTTTCAAATGAAATGAACATTAAAAAAATGAACATTTTATTAAATAGTCTCCTTGTTTCTATCAATGTGTGTGTGTGTGTGTTTTATGTTTGTTACTTCTATCAAATTTGTTCTAGGGGAGAGCAGGGCACAAAGTAACACTTTTTGGTTTTGGTCAAATAATGAACAAAGTAATAGGGTTAGACAAACCATATATTTTACCAACAACACACAAGCCTCTCCTAGAAATGAGCACTGAAATTATGATCGCCGGACCTATGGTTTCTGTGCAGTATTGCCAAAAGTGCCAGGAGTAAAAATGTTACTATTTACCCCGCCTGCGGGGCAAGTTGTAACAGCCAGAGGGTTAGTTGTAGCATGCTTATAAAGGCAGATTTCACACAATTAATTTAAATTCAGTTTATTTTAAATAGTAGCTATAATTCCTCAGTGATTGGCTCATTTCTTTTTTATTCTGCATAGCACAGTATGTTTATTTTTTTGTTTATTGGATAAACACATTTGAATCTATTTGCATTATTATCCATTTATCCATTATTATTCAACGCATTTATTTGCATTATTAGCAATAAAATATTTTTTCTATAAAACAATATTTTCTATTAAAAAACATTTATTTATTATTATTTTTTTAAGGTTCGCAACATTACACTCAAAATTTAAAAAAAAAAAAATTGTTAGTTTAGTTGGTGTTCAACAGTGTGTGGCTTAAATGTAACACCCTGTTACAGCTAACCCCGCTGTGTCATGTTTTACTCAAAACTGGCTAGCATTCACTGTGTGTTTTATACATCTTTCAAAATGGTTTCATCCCAGCCGGCACACGACCGACCTTCAACGTTGAAATATGGTTGAAATAAGGTCAGGTGTGTTTTTAACGTTGAAATAATGTTGATACAACGTTTAATGTTCAACGGTTGAAAAACTTCCTGCATATGACCAGGCTTCAACGTTGAAATGCGGTTGAAAATACGTCAGTTGTTGTTTCAAAGTTGAAACAATGTTGAATGATAAATGGTTGAAAAAAGTTACAGAAATCATTAAACAAGTCAACGTTGACATTTTTTAATCGTGATCTGTATGTTGAATTAACGTCGTGGCTTCACCCTATTTTCAACAACGTTTTTGGTGGTTACCATGGTATCATCGGAGGACTCGGCGCACGCGGCCACGCGCAGGGCTTCATGGGAAGTTTGAATCGTAATTACGGACACCTGCAGTGCAACAGAATTCAGAGGTAAGCATGTTTTTCGATGCTTTACATGTTTTATTTATCCCCAGTCTTGTTTTACGCACAGTTAATCTTGAAGGTGACTTTTGAGTTGTAGTGTTTCGAGTTTTGAAGCATTTAAAACTTTCCAGTTTGGTTTTTAGTCTTGTTTGCGCTCCGGTGACGCAGCAGCTAATCTCGAGCTAATGCTACATGTTTAACTTTAGTCTATATTAGTGTTTTTACCTGTTTTAATTGGCAAATTCAAATCGATAAACTCCAAACGCGGTTTAAAGTTACTGAGCAACGTTATAAGACAATATCTTTTTTATACGCTGTATTGTTACTACAAAGTGAACTGCTGTCGTTTCACTGTTGTGTTGTTGTTTACTTGTAGAGATGTAACTTACTCCAGAGACGCTCTAACTTGCACAACATTGAATGGAAAAGGCTTTGTCCATATGCAAGTTTACTAAGTTATCTGTTAAAAATCTTGGTGCTTCGGTTGGTGATATTCTCTTTCTAATCTGTTTGTTTATTGATTGTTAGGCTATGTTGTGTGATATTATATTGTTATATTGATATTATTATTGTGATATTATGTTGCAAGGTTATGCTATGTGACAATATTATGGGACAAATATGTATTTAGTCAGAAATGAATGCTTGAATTACACTTTGCACAGTAGCAGATAAGAGGTGTAATGTGTTTTAACTTTCTAGGTCCAGTTGAGGGCATGAAGAGCATGCAGATGGCCTAAACCTGTCAGCCAGGACAGACTGCAGTTCTACACCATGCCAATGATTTGTATGGATGTCTGACTACTACGGTGTTCTCTCAAGGTATTACTGGAGCAAAACAACAGCACCCGTTACATTCATTCTTAAAAAAATAGTGCTATATGTGTAGCAGCAGTACATGTGATGTCATTGAGAAGTCATAAAAACAAATAAACATGCTATTTAAAAAAAAATCTAAATATTAAAAACTTGAGGATTAAGATGACAAATGAAACGCATAGTCTGTCTTGTGAAAAGGGTCTACATAAGATCTCTGGTGTTTTCAAACTGAAAGGGATAGTTCACCCAAAATTGAAAATTTACTTACATTTTACTCCCCAAGTGGTTTAAAATCATTATGAGTTTAGTCTGTTGAACACAAAAGAGGCTATTCTGAAGAAAGCTAAAAACCTGTAAACATTGACATCCATAGTTGGAAAAAAACAAATACTGTAGAAGTCAATGGTTATAGATTTCCAGCTTTCTTCAAAATATCTTCTTTTGTTTAACACGTAACATGATTACAGAATTTAAATTTTGAACTATCCCTTTTCTCTGTCCTACATGCAGGCTTTTGCAAAAGTGCTGCTCCTAGAGTTTCTCTCAACCTGTATGTCTAAAAAGCTTTAAACAGCTTTTACAGTACGTGTAATGGTTTACAACAACTTGTAATTATTAGATGTGGTGAATGTTTCATGATTCTTTACTGCAGCCAAGTAATTTTTTCGAGATTCTGAAATCTGAATTCTGGAAAATGCTGGCACCGGTGATAACTAAAGGCTTCCTGATGATATCACACCTAATTTTTCACTTCTCTTAGTTCTTCGAGTCTCTTATAGTTAATATTTTTTCTTCTCCAACTTTTTGTTTGCTGGTTGCAAATTCCTCTTGATAAATCTTATGTATGACTATAGGAATTATCCTAAAAAAGCTGGCTACACATTGTGACTTTGAGAAACAGTTATCAAATAACCTTAAGTTTTTACTGAGCAATGTTATCAATAATATATTAAACATGCAATATAATAATTATTATAAAGTGAACTACTGTTGTTTCACTGTTGTTGTTTCCTTTTACTTTAGATATGTTCTCCTAACTAGAGGCGCACTACACAGCATTGAATGGAAAAGGCCCGTATGTAAGTTTGCTAAGTTCATTTTATGTCAAGTTTCTTTTTTCTTTGGTCGGTAAATAATGTTCTGTTTATAATTGCCTGTGTTCACAAACCAGCTTTGTCCTCGTTTCTTTATTGATTGTTATACTATGTTCTGGTGTGTGTTTTGTTTTCCTTTGTGTCTGTTTGTCTCTCTTGTATACTGCGGTTTACTCGTAGCAGTACCTAACTGTGTGTGGTTTGTATGTGCGTTCAATTTAAAAATAGAAATTTTGCATCATTAATCTTATCAAATTAAATGTAAATGAAACCCAAACAAGATCAGTGAAGTAGGAATATTCAGATGGATGAGTCAAAATTATTGAATGTGACGATTTTATAGGACAAATTTGGATTCAATTAAAAATAAATTTGAGTTTGAATTTCACTTTGTATAATAGCAGATACCAACTTGGTTGTAACCTAGTATTTCATTTATTGCAGGTTTTCTGGAAGCTCCAGTTGAGGGTATCAAGGACATACCGATGGCCTAAACCAGTGTCAGCCTGGACAGACGTCTATTGCAGTTCTGCTACACCACACCAAACTCTCTGCTTTTCTATGGATGTCTGACTACGGTGTTCTCTGAAGGTGTCACTGGAGCAAAATAACAGCACCTGTTACAGTGAAATTTGTGTTAAAATTACAGAGAAAAGTTATTTTTAGAATTTGCAAATGTTTTTTCTTCCTCCCTTCTCTCTCTCCAAACTAAACATTGGTTTGTGCCTGTTTTGGTGATTTCGATGTGATATTTGACTCATTTGCCATGAAGCTATAGTTTTCTCTTTCTCCATGTACAGCAAGGGTCCCAAGATGTTCAAAGTCCAGAAAAGGAACTAAAAACTTTGTCAAAACATTGCTTCTATCTTCAGTGGTTCAACTGTAATCATACAAAACTCAAAAACACATTTGTGCATCAAAAGTACTGTAAAAATAACTTGTTTGCCTCTGCCACAACAGGTCAGGGTGTGTGCTTACTGCTCGTAGTAAACACACAACAGGTTAGGGTGTGCGCTTACTGCTCGTAGTAAACACACACGCTGATCTAATGTGGGAGAGATATACGCAAACAATTTTGTATTTACTGTTTTGTTTTGCCTCACTACAGTGTTGTTGTAGCTTGGCATGTTCTCAGTTGAACTACTGAAGTCACATGGAATGTTTTGACAATGTTTTTTGTGCCTTATCTGGACTATGACCATCTCGGGACCATTGCTGTCTGTAGAGGATGAGGAGCATTTCATCTAAAATATTCTAGTTTGTGTTCTGAAGATGAACAGGTCTCTGGGATGACACAAGTAATTAATAACATAACTTATGTGAATACTTAATGTGACATTTTTTTAAAGACCAATGTAATAATGAAATTTATCTACTAGGTGAATAGTCCTACATTCACAAATGTGAGCCATCATTGTAGGACCCATGTGAACATGCAATTTTAATGATACTAAAAGTAATGGAATAACAAATTACTGTTGTATTATTTAAGTTATAAGCTATAATAAGTCAAATAGATGTGAACATGTCAAGGTGTAACTGTTGTGTTTGTGAGAGAGAATCCAATCATATATTCTACACATTTTCTTGATGTTCCACTGTCACAGGTGCTCCGTTTTGCTGCAGTAATGCTAAACACAATAGATGTACTTTATGCAAAAAGACAAAAACAACTAAATATTTAGCATGCAGACCTGCAAAGTGAAGGTGCAATGTCAGATTTATAGATTATAGCAGGAGTTTTCACTATTGTGAAAGTGAAGTCATTCATTCACAATGAATTGGAGTGGCAAACCTCATGGATTTTGTAGGATACTCACCTGGTGTTTGAAAATAAAAGATGTATTTAACTGCTAGACAGATATAGATGTTTTTAGTGTTTTACATTTAATTTTTTGTCCCCGGTGCCAGCTTTTACCTCAAGCATTTCTCTCAACATATAAAACCTTAAACAGATGTAATGTATTTTACTTGTGATTCTTAGCTGTGGGTGATGTTTTATGATTTTTTTTACTGCAGCCACTTTAAAAATTTGTATTTTGTAAACTTTGTAAACAGAATTGTATTTTGGAGACTGTGTTGGTGACAGTTTAGTTATTTAGTTAGTTATTATCTGTCTTTCTGAAGATGGTAACACTTTACAATAATGTTGTGTTAGTTAATCTATTTACTAACATGAACAAAGAACAATACATTTAAAACGTCTTTCATATAAAGGAAATACAGTTCATGTCAGCTCAGTGTATTAATGTTAACAAGCATACATTTTGATTTTAATAGCATTGGGACATACTTTAATTAAATGATTAATAAATGCTGTAAGTATTTATTCTTTGTTCATGTTAGTAAATATGAACTAACTTCAACTCATGCAACCTAATTAAAAAGTGACCATTTAAATGTTTGTGTATTTGAGTGTACTGCATGTACAGTAACCTGCATGGTTTTAATGAACGATTGTATGCTGTAAATGTTGCTGTATATTTAGAATAAATGATAATGTGGTGTATTGAATAAATTGATACACAGGCTAAGTTGTGCATTTGTATTGTTTTTTTATTAGTAAAAATTTGTTTGCTATATTTATGGACTTTGTGTTATATGTAATTTCTATTAAACTTACGTTGAAATGTACGATGGTGAAACAACGTCAAGGTATCAACGTTGATCCAATTTGCAAAATCGAAAGGTAATTCAACCTTAATTCAACGTCTACAAAACGACCAAAATTCACCCATGAAGAAGGTAAGAGTGAAACAACGTCGTGATTTCAACGGTGAATCACCGGTGGTGATCCGACGGTGAAACAACGTCACTATATAAACGTTGATCCAATTTGCAAAATCGAAAGGTAATTCAACGTTGATCCAACCATAGACCTGACGTTGATTCAACGTTTAATCACCGTTGAAATGCCGGCTGGGATCTTTTAGCCTAGAAGACGGTGATCACGACAATATAAGATTTTACGTACATACTTTCACTGATATTTTTAAAATAAAAAAATATCGACTATAATAAAAAAATACTTTTATGCTGCAAAAATGTCTGCCGACACTGTGGCGAAAACCTCGGAAGCATGCCATGGTTAACCCTGAGCAAATACCTTAAAACTCCGTGTTACATTTAACCCCGCGTTGTGCCCCGCGCTCCCCTACATTGTACAAATCACATAAAAATCACACATGTATGTGCTTTATAGCTTCACATGTATTAATCTATACCACTACTTGCTATTATATTAACAAAAATCAGATTTATATTGCTTCAAATAAGAATGTAGTAATGGCATAAGTGGGTTTTTAGCCTTACTGTATATTTTGTGACATTTACCAATAATAATAAACACATTTAATTTATATTAATTGCAAAATATTTCACGTTAAACATTATTCATCTGTAAGATCTTGGCAAAATGATGTTCGCGTGATGTAGATGAGTGGTGCTGTATCTGTTGAGTGCATTTTACATCTCGAGCGGTTCACTGAAGATGGCGCAATGTCACCATCAAGTGTTCATCGTCAATGCTGCACAGAGCAGAGGAATTATTTCTTTTTTTTTCTCACAAACATATTCCAACTTCTTAATATTCTCAAATGTCACATTGGATGACAAATTGTTGCTTTCTTTCCAAACTCCTGTTTTCATAAAATGGTATTTTCATGTAATTCAGATTGTTAAGTGACATGCGTCGGTTTAAGGAATAGCCCCAGACAGCACACATACGTTGGGCCGACGTCGGCCGAAGCTCAGAACGTCGGCCCCTTTAATTCTAACATCTATATATGATCGGCCAAACATAGACATGATAATTCGGTCGTGTGTTCTACTGTCCCAGCTCATCAAACGTCGGCTCTGCATCGGTTAACGACCAGAGGCCGACGAAGCACTTCATAAGCACTTCTCGTGCCCATGAAAGAATCCGGCAACATATTGTGTTTACAAGTAAGTTTTCGCGTGCATATTAAATTAACCAAACGCGACATACATGTCTATTGCGTCGGTCGGTCCAGCTTTAAATAACCTACATAAACGCATTAAACCTGAGCAAAATGCCTTCAATACAGGATTTCAATTCATGTCATATAAAAAAGTTTTTTTCATTGTTGTTTCACAGTTTTTTTAATAATGAAAACGGGGTTTTTTTCCCCGGTGTAAACTGCTGTTTTTCCTAGTGTAAGTTAAAATCAAAGTCTGTTCTGCATTTAGGCTGTTTATTTAAAATAAACACCTTTTTAGAGAGTGACATATTTATTTTATAAATACATGCATTTATATTTATTGCTTATTTATTTTAAACAGTGAATCTGAGGCACAAATAAGTGTGACTTTGTTTTATAACAGTTTAGTAGGCTATAAAATACTGTAAGCTTATTTTAAAGATGCTAGGTTATATAAAATAATTTAATATAAAAAGTTATTATTTAAATTGTTTATGTAGTGATCATGTTTATTTATGTAAATACTGCATGACTTTGACGTGTGCGCGCGCGTCTCACTGGAGCGGGAGAGGTAGTTGCTAAGGGAAACGAGGCAACGACACCTGAAAGGGACAACAAAACTTCTCTCACGCTGCGGTTTTCATTGTTTTCAGGTAAGTTTAGTCCCCAAAACAAAGCAAATACTACATAAAACTGTTCCTCACACTTTTATTATTGGTAATTGATGTATATTCTGTTGAATATTTATGTTATATAAATGGTTAGAATTCGTAAAAGTCCGTTAGCATCTTAGCACTGGAACGTTAACGTCGGGATAACATTACGTTAACTTACTCTTGTTAATCTTGTTTATTAAAGTTTTGGCTTTTATTTCTTCGTTATGCGTAGATGAGAGGTTGTCAATGTTTTATTTAAAGTACTCTATTTAGCCTAAAATATGCATTGTACTGTCAAGGAGCGTGAATCAAAAGTTCAATCATGTTTTGATATTTCATGGTATCTTAAACAAATGTTAAGTAAAACAGTGTTCTGTGGTTTCAGGAGTGACAGAATAACCCCCTGCTACAGAAAATAAGATACAAGATTTCTACATTTCTGAAGGGAGCTGATCACAGAGATGGAGGAAACACAGGTAACTTTAAGCAGAGGATTAATTCATATGAATTTCCATTGCATATCTTGATGTACGTTACATGTCTATATCATTATGCATCTGTTACTTGTCTTTATTGCAGTTATTTTAGGAACGTTTTAACATTGAAACAAGTGAGTGGTATTAAATCAAGTCACATGATTCTTCAGAACTTATTTAATATGCAGATTTGCTGCTGATGAAGTAATATTTGTGATTTTCATTTTGTTTTATTTTGTCATGATTCATAGATGAATTAAAAGTTTAAATTGAACAGTAACAATATATGAAACAGAAATCTACACTCTCACTTCTGATTAGTTTAATGCATTCTTGCTGAATATAAATATACATTTCTTAAAATATCTCACTGACTGTAGTAGTGTACTTGACCATTTAAGCTTTGTAGTCTATTTAACAATAAATCTTGGGAAAAAACGTTTACACATTTTTTTTTTGTCATCACATCTGTTTTTAGCATTGATAACAATCAGAAAATGTTTCTTGAGCAGCAAATCAGCATCATTTGATAATCACTGTTATATTAGTTCAACCTCAAGCACTAAATCAACATATTAGAAAGATTTCTGAAAGATCAAGGGACACTGAAGATTTGAGTAATGATGCTGAAAATTCAGCTTTACATCATAGCTATAAATTACATGTATATTTACACTGCCGAATGAATACAGTGCCCTAAATGAATACATTTTGATTTGTACAGGCATGATACCCAGTGATGTTTTGTCTTTTCTCTTTTGCTTTTGTTTTCCACATCAACTAAAAAGGAGGTCAAAAATTAATCTAAGAGCCATGTAGCTGCTGAACATCTTTATATGTAAGTATACTTTTGACTGATTGCCAGACACTTGTCAGACAGTGATGAGCAAAAGAGGGGCTGTTCTTCATCAGTTTGACAACACACACAATCTCACAAATAGCACAGACCACAACAGAAAAAGTGACAGCTGTCTGCTTTGCCTGTGTTTTATAACTTGCACATTTGCCCTCTTGGCCACTGTATGTAACAGTGATTAGTATAATGTAACAGTAGAGAGATGAGGAATGTGAATATGTACTTTAACTTTAAGGAACGTTACTACCGTAACCATTTTTTGTACAAATATATATTGGTATATTCAATTTGTATTGATTTACCTGTTAAAAAAACATATTGCAAAAAATAAATCATAAAGTAGATCAGCTCCTGACAGACATGTTAATAGATCAGTTTAACTCTTATTAAATTATATTTATATATTGTTGTCTTTCAGTAGAGATTATTTTGGGGAAGAAAAAATATTTTAAAGCTCTCACAAACTACAATATGAGAATTAACTGCACAATTACTTGAAATGTGTGTATGGGACATTATACAATTTGCATACATTTACATTTTTATCGTTATCATGCATGGTGTGAACAGGCCTTTAGTTGTTGAAAAACCTTAATAAATACGTTTTTGCTCCTAAATTTTGTGCTAATTGTAAACCCAAGTTGGGTTTCTCTTTGTTTGCAGTTTTGGATGCCTGATTGCAGTTTAAATCCAATCTCAGTTGGACCAGCTGATCAATGTCTTCGGTATTCCCAGAAGCTACCGGGCAGATATGTGGACAGCTATGAGCCAAACTCGGGACGTTATTATTCAGTGAGTTGCTGATAAGAAAAGACGCTCATTGCTTACCATCTTATAGTTCAGATGTTTGCAGTTTAATTTATGTAAAAATACCATAATTTTCCCTTTTTTATCAGCAGGTTGAGAGACTGTCTTGGCAGCAGAAACAAGACAACTAATCAAAGTTGAGTCGAGATTAGTATTAATAACTTTTACTAGTTTTGTTTGCTGACTTGTTCAATTCTGAACAATTTGTATAAGTTACAAGATCAATGGCCCTGCTATCAATGTTTCTGTAACTTAAATTCATTACCATTTAGACACAATCAAATGTCCAAACCATCTCTGAGTGGATGGCAGCATAGATCCAGGATTAAAAACATCATTCATCATAGACCGTTTCATAGGTAGCAGCACATCCTTTATGAAAAATAAATCCTTTCTGTGTCATCATCACTTAGGCAAGACAAAATACATTTCAACTGATTTCAGCTGGTTATATTTTTCAGGTCATCCTGATCATTCTGTTGTTCTGGTTGTGAGGATGTGCAGAGGCTCTAATTATCAATGTTAAAAGACTTGTGCAGCTGTATCCAGACATACAAGCAGCCTTCCAGGACCCACAAGACAAAGGGCTCTGGAGCAGGACAGACAGGTACTCCACAGTGGCTACACAGCAAAATCCGCAGAGTAAAATTTACCCAGTTCAGAGAACATTTGATCCCTCTCTAAATTGAGTAAAATTTACTCAACAGCAGAGTTAAAGTTAATGAGAAAGTTAAGGGATTAATTAAGCGATGATTGAGCACTGATGATGAACACCTGCTGTTAATAAGAAGAAACAGGAGAAAAACAAAACTACAACTGACTTCAGTCACAGTCGTAGATGAAATAAAACACCTTGAACCTCTTAAAGTTTCAGCAGAGGATCATTAAGCAACTCCACAAACAGCAGCTTTACTTATTAACAACCTGTTTGGCCTTATTTATGCCAGACTCTACAAAATTCCATATAGTGATATTATTAAGAACTAACTATAAGTAATTTTTTACAATAACAATAAAAAAACACCACTTTTTGTAAGCTGTCACCATTGAGGAGAACAGTAGTTGCTTTACTTGTGCTCTGACTCGATTTCTAATGTTAATTTCTCTTTGTTTGCCAAATAGTGTATTGTGGCAAATGTTGAATAGAGAGAGTAATTGTGCTCTGGATAATTGATTCTGTGGTGATTTAGTCACTGGTCAAATCAGCAAAATTTGTATTGCCACAATAAGTTTGAATAGTGTTTTATCACAAATGTAGCACTGTATCAAGAAAATAGAACTCAGCAATACTTTTATCAGATCATAAAACACATTGAACATCTGAAACACTCAAAACACACAGACATAAAGAATCAGCGTGTGCTTCTCAACTATGGTTTTTTCCCCCCTACAGTGCATGCTGGGAACTATGGATGAATGTTGTATGGTTGCATACACTGCAGCCATAAAAAAAAAAAATCTCTAACCACTGTTGAGATAGATACGCTGATTATTGATGTTTGCGTCTCTAAAGTGATTCAGATGCTTAATGTGTTTTTATAAAAATGTATAAAACCATAGCTGAGGTTCATTCTCTTTAAAAACACTGAATTTTGTTTCTTAAATGATAAATCATCATTTATACATCATTTACAAAGTCAAACATAACCTCTTATACTGTATCTCTTATAAAGAATAAGAATCAATACAGGATCAGTCAACCTGATCATATTTGCTCTCTTTACACTTGTAATAGCAAGCAAAGAACAACCAACAATAGAAGTCGAGTCAAAGAGCCCAAGTAAATCAACCACTTTTCTCCACGATATTGACATTGGGGGAAAAAAACATGTTTTCTTTTTTGTAAAATGTAACTAACTAAAACAGTTAAAGGTGCTGTATGCAAGTTTTTGACTCTTCTAAAGCATAAAAATACCATAATATGTGTGCAGATATTTAAGAAACATCCTAAGTGAACATACTTGTTTACCTGAAAATAGTAATGGGCGATATAAACGATATGCGATATAAACGATACAAAATTGGCCTACGATAGAGATTCTAATTCTATTGCACTATCGCGATAATACATATTTGATGACGCAATCTACCCGCGAAATTAAGAGCAACAGCAACAACAGCACTAAGCAACGCATGGCACCGAATAGCGGCGTGTCGCACAGCTTGCGAGCCTCATGCATGGCATATTGTGGCTTGTCTAGTGAACATCAGTGCCTCCCACACAGATTGTACCTGGGCGGCCGATATATTATTGGGGCGGCCCGGTTCTGTGTTCGCGAGAAACTGAGAACACTCTGCCACAGACTCGCTCGCATGCTCTGCATGCAGACCCACAGAGACGCGCTGTATCGCGCTGGATACAGATCTGTTTTCCTGATTTGGGAGCAGCTTTAAGAAGAGCGCGAAGACTAAATAGACTGATCCAGCTCATTTTTTGGGGTGACAATACATTCTCTTTTCCCCGGACATGTCCGAGAATCTGCTTTCGCTTTCGATATTAATTGTATTAATTTTTGCATTACTTTATTCGCAACCATTGTCTGGTGCGTCTCAATCTCTCAGCAGCTCTACAGCAGACACAGAGAGAGAGAGAGAGAGAGAGAGGGAGAGAGAGAAAGAGCAGATCAAGAGACCAGTTTTAATTTCATTAGGAGAACAAAATGTTTAAAATCAAATGTGTTACCTTAGGCTGCAGGTTAGAAATATGTTTTTATTTAAAGTATCTGCAATACACAATTTTATTTGACTAATTTAATACTGGAAGTAATTTCAGTACAGTGTAAGTTCCTTAACTAAACACCAGTTTTTTTGTTCTCTGCAACTTGGCATTTAGGAACCAAGGACTTAAAAGAAAAGTCTTTCTTTCTGAAAGGCACTACATTTAGTTTATTTATCTGCAACATTGTGTTGTTTAATTACAGTTTTGCTTTTGCACAATAAATGTTCTCAAAATGACATGCAACGTTTCTTTATTTCTTTAACAAAAAATAGCAGTTTGGCTTTCCTAAGGGTCTATGTAACCTTTTCTGAAATGGTTCTATTATAATTTATATATCGCAATATATATCGTTATCGCAAGAGGCTGCAATGTATATCGCAATATGGATTTTAGGCCATATCGCCCATCCCTACCTGAAAAACAATGCTGAAGTCAGATATTCTGCTTTGAAAATGTTTTTTCCGTGCCGGAACGCTGTCTTTGTTTAGGTAAAGTTAACTTGCAGAATGCCAGTTTAGCCAATTATATTTCAGCACCCCGGGTTGTCTTGTTGGAAAACAGCGTATTTCATTCATTCATTCAGAAAGGCTCTGAAAGCATGCGCCCGTGACCGAAATGGACAGTATCAGATGTCGAAATGAGACAGATTCAGTTTTACATCAGGTTAATAATTAGCAAATGATATAAATATCACGAACGTAAACATTAGGTGAGCAGGTTACATTGTAATCTCATGTCCTAGCAACACGCAAACAGCAGTTTGGCAGTTTGCACCAGACGAAACACGACAGAAATGTAAATAAAGCCTTTCAGAAGCTCAGAATATGCACTCACTCACGAAACGGTAAGGTTTAGAATCCATTCAAACTCACATTGTTAGCATTTAGCACTAGTAAAACACACGAGGCTTACCTGAGGTGCACTATCATAGGTTTCACATGCTCAGCTGTGAGAAATAGAAGCCGTTTCTAATATATCAATTCGAGGTGTTGGTTAGAACCAAAACTCCCTTCAATATGGAAAATATTCCCTCTATCGCGTGTCGTTGCTTTTATTTAAAACACGGTTTAAATCATTCGCTCCTGTACTCAATCTGGCAACCCGCGTGTGTGTTTATTTTGATCCAGGAGTGCAATACCTAGTTCAACCACTGGGTGTCAAACTTACATACTGCACCTTTAATTCTCAATAAATCTCATATGGACTTTTGTGAACATCTGACAGAAATAAAGTCAAACAGGTAAGCAACGAGCGAAGCCACTGCTGTTTCTCTTCTGTTTCTGCTTATTAACAGCAGGTGTTCATCATCGGTGCTCAATCATCACTTAATTAACCCCATCATTGTCTCATTATCTTTAAAGCCGAAGTCACACTAGAGTTTGAGCTTGCGAAATTCTGTCGTATGGCGCTGCAAAAAGGGGCGGGATTAAACAAGAGGATTAGACATTAAAAAAAGCGAGCGATTGCTCCATGTTTTAAATTTCTGTACAGAGAGGTCATGTTTTGATCCTGGATTCGTCTCACACAGTCAAGTGATGCGATTTCGCAGGTCAGAGTTCATCAAGCTTGAACGTTGCACTGCAGCAACCTGCGAAACTCGACGCATGGCCCTGCGTTTCCGGTCTGACGCATTCGCGTGCGTATGAATGGAAGTCTATGGGGAGTAAAGTCCAGTGTGACCGCGGCTTAACTCTGCTGTTGAGTAAATTTTACTCAATTTAGAGAGGGACCAAATGTTCTCTGAACTGAGTAAATTTTACTCTGAAGATTTTGCTGTGTAGGCCAGAATTTTATACTTGGGTGGCCAGAGAGTGGCCGCGCTATTTTGGGGGGTCCACATAAATACACTAGTGTAAGCTATACTCGTACACTGAAAAAATTAAATTAAAAGCATTAATTAGTCGGTTGAACACAAAATATTTTTAAAGAAAGCTTAAGTATCAAGGTAATAATATACAGTGTACAGTAATATACAGTACTGAGATGGCTAATACAGACTAGTAAATGTTGAGTTGTGGAGCACTGACAGATTAGTTAAATACTAAATCCTATACTTGAGACCTGGCGCATATGCAGTTTTAACTGAACTGAATTTAACTAGAGCTACACCAGCATTCCCAGTGCTCTAGACTAACTTTTTGCACTGGTGCGCCAAAAATGTTTGACAGCATTGTGTTTAACACTGCAATTTTACATGTTCATTTTTTTAAAATCACTATCCATTAGGGGTGTCAAAATTAATTGCTTCTTAGGTGCACAGCGATGCAGATGCGGACAATTTGGTATCGGTTCAGTAATAATCATAACCGGTTATTATGTATTGATGTCATTTATCTCATATGCGCTATGTCGCCGTAGCTTACTATAGCGAGGGAGACGAGCGCGAGTATTTGCAACGCTCCAACTACTTAAACTCTGAAACTACTCAGAAACTGTGCACAATTTCACTGCGTGTGTTTGCTGGACTGTGTTTCACTGACACAGCAGAAACCCCTATTTCACTGAGATTTAGAGAATAAAAGTAATCTCCATTTCTCTCTCTCTCTCTCTCTCACTGTGGCCCATGAGTGCATCTGTGAAGAGCGCCAGCCTGTAAGAGCCAATCACAGCCCTTTCTGTAAGCGCGTGACCAATCAAAGGGGTGTAAAAAAGAACTTGGTAGACAAGACTCAGAAAGCGAGCTGGATATTTATATTTGTTTATTTGCTATAAATGCTCGTGTTGTTTAAAGGTACAGTTTATATATCTGACTGTTTGTATTAAGGGACCAAATGGTTTTACAAATAGTAAATATAAATATAATTATACATTTTAATACAAGAATTGCTGTGCTGTGAAGAAAATATAAAACTGTGTATGGAAATTCAGCATATGCTGGTAAGGTATGTTTTGATGCAGGTATGCTGGTCTTGCTGGTTTCAATGCTGGTTTTGCTGGTCTTGATGCTGGTCTTACTGGTTTTAATGCTGGTCTTGCTGGTCCTGCTGGTCTCAATGCTGGTCAGGACCAGCACTCAGGCCAGCAAGACCAGCATTGAGACCAGCAAAACCAGCATCGAGACCAGCACTGAAACCAGCAATACCAGCACTAAAACCAGCAAGACCAGCATCAAAACATACCTTACCAGCATATGCTGGTTTTTTCAGCAGGGAAGAATCCTCACTGCACCGTGATGCACCGAGATATCGAATTGAACCGAATCGATGCCATGATAATCGCAACCGAACCAAACCGTGAGACCAGTGTAGGTTCACACCTCTACCAAGGTTTCCGCTACATTCATTCATCCGTGGCGGGCCACCATGCCAAAATTCATCCCGCCACGGCTACATTACAGCTTCTTATTTAAAACATTTAGTCGCGTTTTTTATAGCGGATTATAATCGCACCAAAACATATTAGAGATAAACCGCGCAAACTTTTCTGTAACCGTAGTAGTGCTGTGCGCTATTTGTTCAAGGTGACATGCTGACTGACTCTCTGACAGACTGACTGACAGGTGCGTGAGTCTAGCAAACACCGCGTAGCTTTCAGTTAAGATGAACACAGTTTCCATAAGTATACTTTATTGATAAAGGTCAATGGCTTTGCATACAATGACTTTATCTTGCTGGAGTTTAATGCCGTTTCACTTTACTTCAGGACACGTTAATGTCGGAAAACGCACAAAAACGCACTAAATCGTGCTTCAGCAGCGCTTACTGGAGAGCGCACAAGAAGATCTGCACTTGAACGTGTAAATTTGAGTGCGTGCAAGAAGTTCTGTGCTCGAACAGAGGAAAACGGCGCGCAAGCAAAGAGAGTCGCATGCTCGTATTACATGAATGCTATCTCGACTTGTAATACTGCGTGTAATATTTGTCTTTGAAATAGTTGGCAGATCTGTGTAAAAAAAAGTCCTGCTGCCACAGCTGGAAAAAATCCTAGAGTAAACACTGTCTACTATCCATATAGGCAATATAGACTTGTAAATGATTAACTAAAAATCTGGTCAACTTAAAGTTCTTTATTTAAAGCACAATTCTACAAGAAAGGTAACTTACTACCGCCCTTCACTGTCTTTTGATTAAAAACGCATCCTTAAGGTTTAACAGTCAATTTGAGCATCCCTAGTATATAGTGCATGCGGAAAGTAATCATAGCGCTTCACTTTCTCCCCTTTTTTATGTTACAACCTTATTCCAAAATGTATTAAATTTATTTATTTCCTCAAAATTCTACACACAATACCCCATAATGACAATGTGAAAAATTGTTTTTTGAAATTGTTGCAAATTTATTAAAAATAAAAAAGCTGTAAAATCACATGTACATAAGTATTCACAGGCTTTGCCGTAAAGCTCTAAAATGAGCTCAGCTACATTCTGTTTCCACTGATCATTCTTGAGATGTTTCAGCAGCTTCATTGGAGTTCACCTGTGGTAAATTCAGTTGATTGGACATGAAAAGGCATACACCTGTCTATATAAGGTCCCAGCGTTGATTGTGTATGTCAAAGCACAAACCAAGCATGAAGACAAAGGCATTGTCTGTAGACCTCCAAGACAGGATTGTCTCGAGGCACAAGGCTGGGGAAGGTTACAGAAACATTTCTGCTGCTCTGAAAGTTCCAATGAGCACATCGGCCTCCATCATCCGTAAGTGGAAGATGTTTGGAACCACCAAGACTCTTCTTAGAGCTGGCCGGCCATCTAAGCTGAGTTATCGGGGAAAGGGGCCTTAGTCAGGGAGGTGATCAATGGTCACACTGTCTGAGCTCCAGCATTCTTCTGTGGAGAGAGGAGAACCTTACAGAAGGACAACCATCTGTGCAGCAATCCACCAATCAGGCCTGTATGGTAGAGTGGCCAGACGGAAGCCACTCCCCTCCTGGAATTTGCCAAAAGGCATCTGGAAGGACTCTCAGACCATAAGAAACTAAACTCTCTGGTCTGATGAGACTAAAATTGAACTCTATGGAGTAAATGCCAGGCGTTACGTTTGGAGAAAACTAGGCTCCACTCATCACCAGGCTAATAGCATCCCTACAGTGAAGCATGGTGGTGGCAGCATCATGCTGTGGGGATGTTTTTCAGCAGCAGGAACTGGAAGACTAGTCAGGATAGAGGGAAAGATAAATGCCGCAATGTACAGAGACATCCTGAATGAAAACCTGCTTCAGAGTGCTCTTGACCTCAGACTGGGGGGACAGTTCATCTTGCAGCAGGACAATGACCCAAAGCACACCGCCAAAATATCAATGGAGTGGCTTCACAACAACTTGTGAATGTCCTTGAGTGGCCCAGCCAGAGCCCAGACCTAAATCCTATTGAACATCTCTGTAGAGATTTGAAAATGGGTGTACATCGTCGCTTCTGATCCAACCTGATAGAGCTTGAGAGGAACTGCAAAGAGGAATGGTATTGTGTGTAGAATTTTGAGGAAATAAATGAATTTAATTCATTTTGGAAGAAGGCTGTAACATTAAAAAAAATGTGGAAAAAGTGAAGCGCTATCAATACTTTCCGGATGCACTGTATGTTTTTTTACATGTTATCAAAGACTAAAAAAAATAGGCCAACATTATCTACAGCAGCAAAAGATCCTCCACATCAAAAGCTACTGGTCAGCTCATGATTCAGCAAACATCTGCAAAACAAAATGCTTATACTTATGCCTTTACCAGAAATCAGTGTTTTTGAAACTAATGAAGATAGTACTATTTAATTCAATTATTATTTAGACTGGCATGTTTACTGTTCCAAAATATTTTAAATGTTTCTTAAAATATAACATATTGTGTAGGCGAATGGTATGATATTGTTAAAGAGGTGTATGACATGGAAGTACTGACATTTTCCTTGAGACATCAAACCTATAAAATTTCTGCATACTGGGGTAAATGGTTGAGAAGAGATGTATTGTTTTAATCTTATTGTGGTGCTTCTACTTTATATGTATATATAGATATATCTGAACCCTGTTGATCTTTGATATGTAACCCTTAACAAAACTTTATATAGCAACATTTTATCAACGATAAATAAGAATTTAAATAAGATTGTATTCGGTGACCTTTGACACTTGTACTGTATATCTTTCTATGTTCTTTTAAAAATGTTTTCTTTTTATTATTTTTATTTTTTTTAATTATTATTTTTTATTATTATTTTTATTATTTCTATTGTTGTTTTGTTAGTCTTGTTCTGAACTGTTTTGAAAAAAGGAAAAAAAATAAAATATTTAAAAAAAAAATATATAACATATTGTGTTCAATTGGAAAAAAGTAGCTGTTTTTTACCCAGAGATTTAAAAGAACATATTTTAGGGCAGTAATACCATAAAACTGTGATATATTTATCTAAGGTTATCATACCCTCAGAATCGTATACCTGCCTATGCCTAGCCAGTTATTAAAAGCAGAGTTTTCATTTAGTAGCCTAATCTAAATTTAAGTAAAAATGATTTAGTGCAGCCCTCATTATTTTATTATTTTTATTCAGTTGGCCTGTATTGTTTTTCTATGTTTTTGGAAACACTGCTGTGCGTGAAAATTTGACCATATATCCAGGTTCTTTTGTTAATTCTGTATGTTGTTGTTTGCGCATCTTAAAATAAATCAATATTTAAAAATGCAATATTTAGTGTGTCAGACACAAAATAAACACGTCAATTCATTTATATTAATCTGATTCCTTAACAGTTAATATTAGTATAACGAGCAGCAGGTGTCATTTGGGTAAATTAACCATTTGAGCATGCTTAGTTTGGGTTATGTTGTGTCATTAAACTGTACATTTCTATTCTGTTATCTCAGCAGTAGTACAATGGTTTTATTTTTTTTCTTCTGCATATTAAATCTGCTTTAGCTTTTTTCTCATAAACCTGGAAATATAATATATATTTTTATATAAATAATTTATATATAAATTTTTTTTTTGGCTTTGTGACAAATTGCTTATTTTATCACTAGATTGGTCTACGCTGATGGTCTGCTGACCATTTTGCTGAGCTAAAGGGACCCTCCTGTCAGACAACCTCTCCAAAGTACAATAGGACTAGTAAGTAAAATCTCAAACATACACTACTGTTTCATAGGTTTTGGGTTGGTATGGTAAAGTCTCTTCTGACAGCGTTACCTTTGTTTATTTAATTAATACAGTCAAACAATAATCTTGTGAAATTAATATAATGTATATAATTAATAGTGTCACATGATCCTTCAGAACATTTAAAATAAACTTAATATTTTTCAGGATTCTTGATGTATGAAAAGTTTATTTTTAAAAGCATAGTATTTATTTGAAACAAAAATGTTTGCTCTTTGATGATTGATAACAATCAGACATGTTTTTTTTATTTTTAACAAGAAAGAATTTGTGCAAAAAAGTATTCTCACTAAGCGTTGTCCAAGCATGGTCCAACACGTCATTTAAGTTTTCAAATAAGCCTAAAAGACTTGATTTTCTGCATCAGGTGCATTTAATTAGAGAATTGAATATCCAGATGCATTAAATATCATGTAACCCTTAAAGCATTATTAAACAGAATATCTTTTTTTTTATTTGTTACATGTACAGGCAGTGCAGAATTATTAGGCAAATGAGTATTTTGACCACATCATCCTCTTTATGCACATTGTCTTACTCCAAGCTGTATAGGCTCGAAAGCCTATACTACCAATTAAGCATATTAGTTGAAGTGCGTCTCTGTAATGAGAAGGGGTGTGGTCTAATGACATCAACACCCTATATCAGGTGTGCATAATTATTAGGCAACTTCCTTTCCTTTGGCAAAATGGGTCAAAAGAAGGACTTGACAGGCTCCGAAAAGTCAAAAATAGTGAGATATCTTGCAGAGGGATGCAGCACTCTTAAAATTGCCGAGGTTCTGAAGCGTGATCATCGAACAATCAAGCGTTTCATTCAGAATAGTCAACAGGGTCGCAAGAAGCGTGTGGAAAAACCAAGGCGCAAAATAAACTGAGAACTGAACCATGAACTGAGAAAAGTCAAGCGTGCAGCTGCCAAGATGCCACCTGCCACCAGTTTTGCCATATTTCAGAGCTGCAACACCATTGGAGTGCCCAAAAGCACAAGGTGTGCAATACTCAGAGACATGGCCAAGGTAAGAAAGGCTGAAAAACGACCACCACTGAACAAGACACACAAGCTGAAACGTCAAGACTGGGCCAAGAAATATCTCAAGACTGATTTTTCTAAGGTTTTATGGACCGATGAAATGAGAGTGAGTCTTGATGGGCCCGTGGCTGGATCGGTAAAGGGCAGAGAGCTCCGGTCCGACTCAAGACGCCAGCAAGGTGGAGGTGGAGTACTGGTTTGGGCTGGTATCATCAAAGATGAGCTTGTGGGGCCTTTTCGGGTTGAGGATGGAGTCAAGCTCAACTCCCAGTCCTACTGCCAGTTTCTGGAAGACACCTTCAAGCAGTGGTACAGGAAGAAGTCTGCATCCTTCAAGAAAAACATGATTTTCATGCAGGACAATGCTCCATCACACGCGTCCAAGTACTCCACAGCGTGGCCGGCAAGAAATGGTCTAAAAGAAGAAAAACTAATGACATGGCCTCCTTGTTCACCTGACTCAAACCCCATAGAGAACCTGTGGTCCATCATCAAATGTGAGATTTACAAGGAGGGAAAACAGTACACCTCTCTGAACAGTGTCTGGGAGGCTGTGGTTGCTGCTGCACGCAATGTTGATGGTGAACAGATCAAAACACTGACAGAATCCATGGATGGCAGGCTTTTGAGTGTCCTTGCAAAGAAAGGTGGCTATATTGGTCACTGATTTGTTTTTGTTTTGTTTTTGAATGTCAGAAATGTATATTTGTGAATGTTGAGATGTTATATTGGTTTCACTGGTGAAAATAAATCATTGAAATGGGTATATATTTGTTTTTTGTTAAGTTGCCTAATAATTCTGCACAGTAATTGTCACCTGCACACACAGATATCCTCCTAAAATAGCTCAAACTAAAAACAAACTAAAAACTACTTCCAAAAATATTCAGCTTTGATATTAATGAGTTTTTGGATTGAGAACATGGTTGCTGTTCAATAATAAAATGAATCCTCAAAAATACAACTTACCTAATAATTCTGCACTCCATGTATATAGGCTATACATTTTTAGAATTTCATACGCTCACAAAAAATCTGTCCTTTATGTTAGCTCATTCTTTCAATTGATTTGTTTTTTCAGTTACCCTGTCTGCAAGATCAAATAGTTTTTAGTCATTGTTTTGCAATATTAAAGAGAAAAGTAATGTTAAAATCACTACAAGGATTAAAGGGAATTGCACTTTTTTCCATTAAAAAAATCAAATTATTTCTTCATATATGCTCCTCTATAGCCTACATATATGTAATGTGATATCTGAAGGTCGACATCTGTTTAGATACACTTTTACTAACACAAGGATACTAAAAAAAAAAAAAAAACATTATGATTTCAAAGGGAATTTAACTTTCAAATGGCTTTTTTGGAAATTAAAGCTCAGACACACTCTTTAAGTTTACATTTAAATTAAATTACACATTTTAGCTAGGCATTTCCATAACACATACTCCAGTTATATGTCATGAAACAAATATTTTATTTGTCTGAGGTAATATGAACTGCTGCAATGCTAATCTGTCTCCTTTTGGTTTGCTTTATTTTAGGGTTACCACTCCAAGGTTTAGATTTGGCTACTGCAATCCCGCTTTGGGTCCAGCCTCACTTGTGAAGACTAAAGATGAAGACAACATACAAGAACACTTTAGATGATGGCGACACACTTTTTTATTCCACCTATTTATCCCTTTTCATGTGTAAGCACCATTCCACAAGATATTACAAAATTAAGTGACAGGTTATTTAATAAATATTTCTTTTTATTTTGTCTGTTTTCTCGGAACACTGTACACAATTTACAACCAGTTTTCTTTTTTAAATATTTTCCAAATTATGTTTAACAGAGCAAGGAAATTTTTACAGTATGTCTGATAATATTTTTTCTTCTGGAGAAAGTCTTATTTGTTTTATTTCAGCTCAAATAAAAGCAGTTTTTAATTTTTAAAAACCCATTTTAAGGTCAATATTATTAGCCCCTTTAACCTATATATTTTTTTCAATAGTCTACAGAACAAACCATCATTATACAATAACTTGCTTAATTACCCTAACCTGCCTAGTTAACCTAATTAACCTAGTTAAGCCTTTAAATGTCACTTTAAGCTGTATAGAAGTGTCTTGAAGAATATCTAGTCTAATATTATTTACTGTCATCATGACAAAGAGAAAATAAATCAGTTATTAGAGATGAGTTATTAAAACTATTATGATTAGAAATGTGTTGAAAAAATCTTCTCTGCGTTAAACAGAAATTGGGGAAAAAATAAACGGGAATAATATAATATATATATATATATAAATAAAATGACAAAATCTGTTCTGTGTTGTGCATTTTTAAAAACGAACTGGTTATCTCTGAGAAAGTATTGTTATTTTATATTATTGATGTGTTTTTAGTTCAGAGGAGATTGCAAATTGTTGAATGACATTTATAAAAATTGTTTTTAACAGGACACATGACTACAGACTTTAATAAGATTTTATCAGAAAATAATTTTAATTTGTATGATTTTATTTACTACTGTAAATATAGTTTGCTTTGTATTTATTTTGTGTTTGTGTACTCTTTTATTATTGTAACTCCCTGAAGAAAATCTTTTAGATACTGAACGCATAACCGGTATTATCTTATATTTTAAAATTATAATCTTGGAAAACATGCATTTTCTTTAACACTATTTAAGAAATTATAAGCATTATGAAATGTGCTTACACAAGTTATTTGTGTTTTTACTATAGTAAAACTGTAGCCACCATGAGTGTACATGTTTTGAAGTACTTGTAAATATTACTATGGTTCTAATGTAAATGCTGTAATGGATTTTGTATATAAAATCTTTATTGCAACAGTAATTCAGCCATAGTTATAGTAAAACTGATTGATTTTGTTTTAAACGTGGTAAAGCATGGTTATGTGTGATACAAGTATGTTAATCTATTTGTATGTTTGTAAAAATATTAATAAATCTTCAACTGTTATTGAGAGTGGTGTTTCGTTTTTATTATAAACCAGCAGCAGCTGCAGCTGGTGGTCCATAAGTATGAGCAAAACGCCGGTAAAGCGCGTCCCCGCGGAGCGGCCGGTATTTCCGGTTTCGTCGTCCCGACATCGGCCGGACATCATTTCCGATTATATGCCGACGTTGCGGCGACATATTGCCAATTAGCAAACGCTCCCTGAGCTACATCCCGCCGATGGAATTTTGAAAATCGGCACGACGTCGGCCCAATGTATGTGTGCTGTCTGGGGCATGTATAAAGCTTTATATAGTCTCTCCCCAGTTCGATGACATAATGTAATTTAAAATAACACGCAAATCAATTAAATTAGCTTCCATCATTAAAGTGAACCAACTCATTTGATTTCTGTATAGGCGGTTTGGCAGGACTTGAAGTCTAATTAAGTCCGAATTCTCTCAAAAGCAGTGACTGTCAGAGATTCTCACCATTATCATGTCCTCCCCTGCAATGTCTTTTGGGATATACCAGGTGTCTTGTCTTGGCATTGTGGCTCTTGTGGTCTTATGAGGTATAGCAAGAAATTAAAAAGTGATTTCATCAGTTGATGGTAGTTTGACTGTATCCGAAAACCATCAAATAGTGCACTAGTGGTGTCTGAAGACTCATGTACAGTACACTCAAAATCAAGATAATGCGCATAATGCACTGTTTAAGAGTTTGTGCACAGAATTAGTTTCCGCGTCTGACCACAAGATGGCATCCACAACGGAATCTTATTGGTGTACATTTTATCTAATGGGCTATATCAGGGCCATTCAATTAGTTTGTCATGGGGGCCAGTTCATGAAAAGCATTCCAAATGAGGGGCCGGAGATATGACTTGCAATATGAGTGAAGACACAACAGCATAAGAGCCCATACGTTGTATTTTTGCTCCTTAAGACACCCACGTTGTATTTTTCTACATTAAAATGTTCAAATATTGTATTTTAAAACTACATAACATCATTGCATTGTACAATGTGGCTTTTTTTTTTTTTTTTTTTTTTTTTTTTTTACAAACATTCAAATGTTGTATTTTAAAGCACAACAAAAGCAGTGCATTGCTTAAGTAGGCTTCTTCTACATTTAGACACATTCATATGTTATGTTTTGAACTGCATAACAATTATGAATGCAATTATAGATTTTGGTTGTACGATTATATTTGAAGAATATGTCTGAAGAATAATCATGGTTTCACGGTTATCTTGTCTAATGTAAATTTAAGCTTTATATTAGCTAAGTACTTAAACGAACGCTTGTTATTATCTGCGTTCATACATACATAATCATTGTAATAATTTGTAATCATTCGTCTAACATATCTTTTGTTTACATTACACTGAAAGCCACGCACAACTCTCATCGCTATGGTGAGAGTGTTTTCTATTCTGTGCGTCTGGAAGGCGCGAGTGCGTCGCTCTGCTTGCACATGCATATTGCCATATATTCTTACATTGGAAATAACGAACTTGCGTGCGGAAAAGACGCGATATGTGAATGACCCGCTGCTATAGTTAATCCAGTGTGTGTGCGTATTAGCTTTTTTGTATAAGCTCTGAACTTTAAACTTGTGCACAGGTGGCATAACTTTGTTTAGCTGCAGCGGTTTCGTTCCACTCAACAGAAACGCTGCACTGAGAAGCCTTTACGATTACGTATCCAAACGTTTTCGGCTGCTCGCACCACTCACTTAATGTCACTTGACTCACTCTCTGCGCAGCCTTCAACTGCAGCTCGTATGGTATTGAACAGATGCACGTCACTTCATAACTATAGCGGCCGTTTTTCGACCGAACTTAATTTATTTTTGATGTCTTACTTTTGATGCCTTCAACTGCAGCTCGTACTGTATTGAACAGACGCACGTCACTTCATGACTATAGCGGTCGTTTTCAACTGAACTAAAAAATGTATTTTTGATATCTTGGCCACACTATTTGGAGGGCCGGAACAAATTACTTCACGGGCCGAACAGCCAATTGAATAGCCCTGGGCTATATGCACACCACAGCTAGTGTTTATCAGCCAATGATGAACTTCTAGTAAAAGTTTTATGTAACTATTTTTAATTTCATAAGGTTCCTTTTACAGCATCGATGTTGTAATGTAATGCTCGAACTCATGGCCCACGGAGGAAGGGGGTCCTTGATTGGCTGATGAATTAGGGCGTACTCACACTATGTACAGTTGCGTTGAACTGGGCCAAAGCACGCTTGTCCCCCCTCCCGTCTCCCCCGATGGCCCACACTCACATTACATTTGGGCCTGGGCACGCTTACGTCATCGATGACGCGCTGTTCAGTTTAGGAAGAGAAGCGCTCTCGCTCAGCACAGTGGAGATTTCTTTAGTTATATCGTTTTAGTCGTTTGATATGCGGTGACACGCAGTCAAATATTTCGCCGAACAGATCAGCCACTTTTGACGCTCATAAAGTCCTCGTGCTGCAGGAATTAGGAGGTTTGCTGAAGGTGCAGCTGTCGTGCAGTGAGGGGTTTGCGTATAAACTACGACAGTTTGCGTTCATTGAACAGCACGAATGATAATTAATCCATATGATACAGTCCCTTAAAGTCACGTCTCGCTTTCAGTTTCGGGCTTAGGCACGCTTGCACTCATACTGCAAGCATACCGCGCCTGAGCCCAAGTGAACCGCCCTCAGGCCCACCTCTTCCGACCAGGCCAGGGCCGGCCAAGTGAACCGTGCTTGAGCCCGGTTCAGAGCACTCACACTTCTCAAACGATCCGGGAAACGGGCCTGGGCAAGGTTCGGATAGCATAGTGTGAGTATGTCCTTAGTTTGCGCCATGATGCTGGGAAATAGCTCTTTGCATTATGGTTTTGCATGTTGATAATGTGAAGTATTCCTTTTAGCTTGCTGATTTTCAAAAACAGTGATGGGGCTCATGTAGCCCAATCAGAGAGAGAGTACATGTAGCCCAATCAGAATTTAGAACATAATTTAGTGTACAGCACTTTTTAGGAAGTATTGCAAATGGATTTTTGCAGCCTGTTTGAACCCCCGGGACCCCTGTTATTTGTACCTTTATGCCAGAATGTAGATTACATAACATTTTAGTTTGACTTCTGATTTTTTTTTATTTTTAAATATATTTTTACTATTTTGCTATTTTCCCAAAATTACATTATATATAGCCTATAAGTTATTATTGTAATATAATATCAGCATTTGGTACATACTTTTAGTATAACCTTTGCTTAAAATGACACTATCTAATCCTGTTAATATGAAATAAGCCTGCTCCCACACAGGATTGAGCTACTAGACCTCTTGTTATGCCAACAACTTGATTGTGTCAAATCGTCAGTGACCAAATCCAGCTAAATGGGTAATTCACATACAAAGAGCAGACCCCAGGATCATGTCAAATTGTCAATAACCAAATCCTGCTAAATGGGTAATCAATGTACAAAGAACAGACCCCTGTTCCGAGGCTGTACTTTAAATAACAGGGTACAAAGAACTATGCAGTTCATAAACCCATCTCAGTGGCATTATGCACCATCTGACAAAAGCCCAGCTGATTATGGTTCACACTCTGTTCAAGCTTCCACACTTCTCACTACCACTGTCACTGCTGAATGTTACAGTACAATGAGGAGTCAGCTCACTTACAGCATTTAAATATTAGTGGCAGTCACAAAACACACATCTAAACATCTAGGAATGAGAAACGTATTTTTTTAAATTTTGCCTTGTTTAAAGCAAATTTGTTCTTGTTTAAAACAACAAGAACCCTCTGGTAAATGTCATGCATGATGAATGACTGCCAATACACAGTGACAACTAGGCCTGTCACGATATCTATTTTTTATTGTACGATATATTGCAACAAAATATATTGCGATAAACGATATTATTGTCATTTTAAGACCATTTTATGCCACTCATTATATAATGCCAGAATGACAATATAATAGCATC
The DNA here is from genome assembly GCA_903798195.1 of Danio kyathit. Taxonomy (NCBI): domain Eukaryota; kingdom Metazoa; phylum Chordata; class Actinopteri; order Cypriniformes; family Danionidae; genus Danio; species Danio kyathit. The sequence goes on along the minus strand of LR812523.1, from coordinate 52,074,106 downwards.
ATGATGCAATCTTTCAAAGAACACATCCTATTTTATTCTTAGAAATGAATAATAACTATAGTCATTTAAAAAATGTAATAATCACGCATTGGAATCAGAATGTGAAAACGCATATCCTACATAAATAATAATAAATGTTAACAAAAAGGTGCCCGTGTTTGCGTAGGTTCTCTCCGGGTGCTCCGGTTTCCCCCACAGTCCAAAAAACATGTGCTATAGGTGAATTGTATAAACTAAATTAGCCAAAGTGTATGTGTGTGAATGTAAAGCTTGGTTTATACTTCTGTGTCAAGTGATCGGCGTGACCCACGGCGCAAGCCTCGAGCGTTGCCGTGCATTTATACTTCTCTGCGCTGTTTCTGTTTTTTCTGCAATACACTTCTGAAACGCTAGCTGGCAGTAGGTGTTTATGTTCCTCTGTGTCGAGTTTCTTCGCTGGTGTTTGTTTTTTTCTGAACACTTCCTTATTGTACAAGTGGCTAAAATTCACACATTTTTAGGCGGGAACCAGCGGACGTGCAACAACTTGAATCATAAGGTAAACACAAAACAACAGTCTCCATCCGGAGCTCCTTCACCTGATTCCACACTTGTAAACACTCGCTGCATCAGGTGCGCGGCTCTCACCTCCGCCCACACTCGTCAGCGCTACCAAGCAGACCAATTACAGAGCTTGCGCTACGCGTACGTGTTACATTTTTTGGGAGGTGCGCATCAACGTCGCCGACGGCCACGGCGAGGGGCTATGCGTCCACGCGTAGGCTGCGCCGTAGCATACGCGTGCGCTTGACGCAGAAGTATAAACCAGCCTTAAAAGTGTATGAATATTTCTCGGTGTTGGGTTGCAGCTGGAAGGGCATCCGCTGCGTAAAACATTTGCTGGATAAGTTGGTGGTTCATTCCGCTGTGGAGACTGAAAAGTAATTGTATGTATGAATGAACAAATGGGTGCAAGGTAAAAAGTAACAGAGGCTGTGATATCTGCTACCAGATCTGTTTTCAGTTGTCAGACACACACATAAAAATATACTATAGTAATTTATAGTAAATACTATAGTGTTTGTTTAACCATACTGACACTGACACCTCTAAAAGACATAAAGATGTTGCGCAATCAGCTAAAATGTTGCTAGAATTGGTTTTTATGTATAGGCGATATGTACTGCATCACCAAAAATGATTGTGGTCATGTCCATGTGTTGTGCGATAAGTCGATATATTGATTATTGTGACAGGCCCAGTGACAACATCAGTGCTTTCAGGATTTCGGTGCATTAATTCATGGGATAGTGTTGATTCAATCCAATTATCGCATATTATAATGCATAAAATGTAGCTTCATAATTATGTATGTGAAATGTTCCTCTGAGTCTACTCTTACCGTGTCATTGTTCAGAGACATTGCTCATCAGTGCCTACACAAAAGTTTTGTTTTAGCTTCTCCACAATGCGTGAATCAGGAGGGCCAATGACCAAGATAGGAGGAGCCAGGAGGGACAGTGGAAATGGAGGTGCAGAAGAGATGGCCAGGATGGAGTAACAAGGCACAGCTGGAGAAGTGGAATCCAGAGGTATAGGAGTGGACATGAATGACCAAGCTGGAGCCAGAGGGACAAGGGAGGTTGGTAGAGCTGGTGGGATGATGGGCCGCTGTGGACATGAGGGAGGCATGAACCAAGGTGGAACAAGGTTGAAGGATTGAGGTGGAGGCTTACTGGGAACAACAGTGATGGGTCTGACTGATTGGCTGCCGGAACTTAAGCAGTTCATAAATTGCCATAGGGAGTGGAGGAGAGAGAGGGCTCTTTGAAAAGCTGCTCATGTCAGGAGACTCTATGCTGTCTGGAAACACATAGCGTGCTGGAGAATATGTTGTCTGGGAACAGTGGGAATGCTTATGCTGACTAGAACCCACTGGTACAAATGTGGTGTTAAGACCAGGGAGCAGGAACATGCTCAAGCAGCTGTCTGGAAAGGTGGTCAGATGTGACAAACCAAGAAACTTCTCCAAATGTTCCTTAAAGGAGTGGTTCTCCTGCTCCAGACAGAGCAAGGTGATGGTGGCGAAGTAAAACACTAAAATAAAACTCGGGGGGAAAACAGGGGGAAAATGGTCTGGTCTTCTGACATGGATGTAATGACAAATTGCAGACATAAATCACACAACCAAAAATCTAGATTCTAAGAAATGTATAGAACCAGGATAGGAGGTAAAGGTGAGAATGGAAAGTAGTCAAAATTGCCTACTACTGTGTAGGTATCACGTTTGAATTTACTACACAAATTGTGAGAAAAGTACTTTCTATGTAGTATGAATGTGAAAGGTATGAATGTATCTTGGATCTACTACATCCTCTATTTGTTTGCATCGCTTTAATCCCATTTATAAGTTCTATCATGGGGCATTATGGCTTAGTGTAGTATCTACTTCAGCATGTCATCAGAAGTAGTGGGTATGTCTCGAATACTGTTTTTCAAATTCTATGAAATGGGACATACTACTTGGCTCGCATACTGTTTTTAGCATACTATATAGTATGGAACTAGGAGCAGGTGTTGAGAATAAGGTCAAAATGGTTCTCAAACAGAGCAAAGGAAACACTAGAAACACATGAATCACATGACACACACACACACAAACCTTTCCTTCATTTTGCAGTGATTAATCTGAGGACATCCTCTGTTTAAAGCTGATAATGAGGCATTCCCAGTGGGTTATCCAGTTTGTCAATACTCATAATTGTGTTTAGAGCATGTTGTGTTACTTATGTGTATGCATTTGTATTTTCAGTTACACACCATTAAAATTGTTGTATAAAGGTGTTTAACTCACTTGATAATTGAATCTGGATTCATTAAGGCCAGTACAGGGAGACCTGAATAAGTTAGTGACATTGTAAAGATGCAGTTTTGCAGAACAAATTTTTTTATGATTTTTATTTTGTCTACTCATTCAGTCATGATAAATGGTGGTAAACAAACTTGGCCTGCTGTCTTCAAGGGAGGCTCGAACCTCCTGTCCTTGAAGGGGACTCGAGACTCGACTTGAGCTATGCATACAAATCCCCCTATGAGTGTACTTCTGAAGAGGAAGTCTAAGTGATTAGAAGGAGGATAATGGGAGGTGGTGAAAACAATTGTCAGCTGATTTTTTGTGCATTGTCTGCTGCTTATATATCCATGTGATAATGATTGACATGCTTGAATAGGCTAGTCTGGAACCTATGTTGTGAAAAATGACCTGTTTACACTTGATTTCTTCCTAGCAATATTTTACTGGTGATTTTCTGGAATAAATCTATGTCTGATGGACTTTAGACAGTTAGGCCTATACAGAATGTCATAATGTTAAATAGAATGTTAAATGTCAGAAAATAAAGGAATTTACCACCAGATGCTAGATTAACATCCATAACTGGGAGGAATCTGAAAGTTTTCTTTAATTTTGGTCAGCTGTCTTTTTCAACCATCTCATTTAAGATTTTCCAGAATTTAGGCCTATGCAACTAAGGGAATATGTCTAAAAAAACGCTTCTGTATTCCTCAAAAAGGACTAAGCAGTGGGTTGGAGGTTGTATAAACTACTACCCCAAAACAGATTATTATTTAATTTTATTGTTTTTTTTTTTTTTTCAAAATAAACATATTTCAATATGTGTTCTTGCAACACATTTCAAAAAAGTAATGTTGTAATGTTGCTACCTTGTCCTTTTCACAACACTTAAAAGATGCTTAGGGAATGAAGACACCAAGTGACGAAGTGTTTCAGGTGTCAACAAGCTTGCCCCCTCCTAAATTTGGACGTGTATTTTTGTGTCAAAATGTCACGGAGAAGTGATATCTGCCATTGGCGGGTGTCATGAGAAATCGGGTCCCCCTTGACAATTGGGTCCGCCAAGGACCCTGGGTGATCCTATTGGTTCACTGGAGTTGTATTAGGTATAGTTTGTAGCACCTGATTAATATATATATATAATGTGGCATGTGTTGTGGCATGGAGAATTCGTCTTTCGTGCTTTTATGTTAGATAAACTTGCTACCATTTCTTATGTAAATATATAATGTTACATATAAATACATAAAAACATCAAAAAGGCTTCATTAAATGTTTAGAACCGTTTCAATTATTTTAACTATGCATGTCTTTAAACTTGTACTTACCAATAATAATGTTATTAATATGATAAGTGTTGTTAAAATAATGTTACTAATATGATAAGTGTTAAAATAGTGTTACTAATATGATAGGTGTTGTTAAAATAATGTTACTAATATGATAAGTGTTAAAATAGTGTTACTAATATGATAGGTGTTGTTAAAATAAAGTTACTTATAGTATTATATAATATAATAATTAATAATAATAATAATAATAATAATAATAATAATAATATTGACTATAAAAAGCACTTTTGATCAGGCATTAAATGCAGACGACCTAAGCGGGGTCCTAAGCGGACTCGATTGCAGGGGGGACCCGATTTCTCAGCGGCAAAAGTAAAGTCTAGATCGTATACGCGGCCCGGCCGGAAGTGTGATATGCACATTAATATAGCGACATTTTTTTATGACACTGTATAACAATAATGAATATTTTTACAGAACTGTGACGGCTGGGTTTACGGTTGAGGTGGGGGTAGGGGTTAAATAATACAATTTATTGGGTAATTTAATAGATAAGATAAATAAAACTCGATACAACTACTGTTTTTACGCTTCTGTGACGGTTGGGTTTAGGGTTGGGGTGGGAGTAGACGATAATAAAATACAATAAATCAGAAATTTCATAAATAACATAAATAATTCTCGTTAACTTCCGGCCGCAAACGTATCCGATCTAGAAAGAACCAGATATGACTGGGGCCTCTTTCGCGTGCTCTCGGTCTCGCGCGCACTCGGTCTCGCGTGTACTCCCTCTCTCTGCTTTCGCGCGCTCTCTCTGTCAGTGACAGTGCTGCGCACATCAGTTCACCGCATTCCTCAGAAGTTAACCCCCAAATTGACACAGGTAATAAAAAAGATTCAACTTCAGTCATGTTCATGTTGTGAAAAATGTCCACTGTTGATTATATTAGACTTTGGTTATCAATAGCGATATTAATCCTTTTAATATAGGAAGTCCTCGGCTATGCAGAGGCTTTGATCAGAAATTGAGTGTACATAATGCAGTCTTGAATTTACAAACAGTCGGCAAGTACCGGAGAACAGATGTAGCACATTGATAAAAAAGTTTTCAGTAACGTTGAAAGTAATTTTCAACTCGTTTAGTTTTGCCTTTATTCGTTTTTGATGTCAGTAGTGACATAAAGCACGAGTCTTTAACACATGATTTATTACAACACGTTTTTAAACATAATAGTTTAACTAACCAATTTCTAATAACTACTTTTTTATCTTCCCATGGTAACAGTCAGTGCATAATATTTTAGTTATTTTGCAAGATAGTTGTATTCAGATTAAAGTGTAATTTAAATACTTAACTAGGTTAACTAGGAAAGTTGGAATAATTAGTCAAGTTATTGTATTACTGGTTTGTTGTGTAGACAATCAAAATTATACAGAAAATAATTCTTAAGAAGGCTAATAATACTGACCTTAACATTGTATTTAAAAAAAAAATTAAAAACTGCGTTTATTTAAGAAATGAACTAAAGAAATAAGACTTATTATCCAGAGAAATTATTTTTGTTTTACATGAAATACTGTGAAAATCTCCCTGGTTTGTTGAAGATCACTTGGAAAACATTATTTAAAATTAATGGGAGGGCAAAAAAATTGACTTCAAAGTTTACAGGTGTAAAAATGTGCCTTGATGCACACATTCTGACTTTGTAGCAGACAGGAACGAATCCCAGATCTACAGATGGTCTGTCTGTTCATTTATGAAGTAGAGGCAGAACATGCTTTTGGACTTAAAATTATATATATATATATATATATATATATATATATATATATATATATTCTAGATAATTCACATGATGGTTCACAGACTTCACACACTCTTTACCCACAGTGGATCAACATCCAAACATTTTGAACGATGCATAGCATTTCAGCATTAGGTTGCATGCATGAACTCAATATGAAAACTACTTTAATTCTTTAAAAACTAAAACTACTTTCAGTCCTAAAGCAGCTCAAGATCACTCAAACTGAGATAAACAGATGTGAAAAGAGCTAAGATTGTCTTTTTACTGCAGTTTGAACTGGGTAAAAGAAAAAAAAAATACTGAAGCTGAAGTCTACTTCTGTACTGGTGGAGCAGCTCGATAAGAAAATGTTCCAAGCCTGCCAAGACCCTTATGGGACCAAAACAAGCCCTGAGCACCTCGAATGAGTATTGTATGATGATTGCATAAGAATACCTTTGAGAAAAACAACATAAAATGTCTTTGTGTTGCTGATGGTGTGGGTGAAATGCAGTATCTATAAACCCTCCCTAAATGTAAAGTTTGTATGGGGGTGTTCAGAAGCACATGCATTAATGGATGTATTCAAATGAAGTTGTAACTTACTGTAAGTAGTATATCAGTGTGCACTGTTGTATAGTAAAATGTATTTAAATCATGATGCTGTAAGGAAGTCTCTCCATAATATCAGACCCTGAAAAACTGTTACGTATTTCCACGAGGCAAGACCACGAGAATTGTCAGGCACAAAAACAGCAAACTTCATAATCTCAGATGAAGATCAGCTAGGAAACCAGTTGTTCAAATGACTAAAAAGTCATCCACCCTGAGCCCCTCTCTCTGCCCTTTACTTTACCTTCTCCACCAGAGCAGGTCACCAACACACAGAATCTCCACATTCTCAATATGGTGTATTTTGTGAATTTAGAATTGTTTCCCTTTCATGTTTGGTATTATTTTAAATGTATCTGTGTGGTTGGTAGAGTGGTATAAATTCACAGTAATATTATTTATATCTGTTAATCTGGGTTTCAGCTTTGGTATAATCTTTGCCAGAACCTCCACTCTGGAAAATGGTTTACGCATCAACTTATTACCAGAAAAGTGTCTTTGTGAAGCTTTTATTGTCTTGAATTTATGGCTGTTTGTTCTGAGTTGAGTAAAGGGACTAAGCCGAAAAAAAAAATTAATGATGATAACTGAAGTGTATGGGACCAGATATAAATCAAAACTCTAAATTGAGTCATAAATGATGAATGTGATCCGTTCTTACAATTAGAAATACATTCTAAATTTGACGGTCACTTAAAATTGGTGTCAGATCAAATTTGGGGCTAAAAAGCAAATATAAATAAATTCTAATAAATAACAGAATTCTTTTCAGAAGCACTAGAAAAGGCTTACAAGCATTTAACCTTCGACCATGCTGTTAGTTTCATCATTGGGCTAATAGATGGACTTTTACAATGCATTTAACACACACACACACACACACACACACACACACACACACACACACACACACACACACACACACACACACACACACACACACACAAACAAACAAACACAGGGGTTAGACAATGAAACTTTGACTTTTGAGATATTGTTTTTTGACCTTGTAGGCATACCAGCTTTACCTTGTGTGTCTGCATATTTTGACAAACCTTATTTTTTTTATGTAGCGTGCCAGTTTATAATCCCACACACTAGTTAGTTTATTTTTTTAATTGTTTTGCCACACATTTCAGAACTCTGATGTCAATTTTCAAAACTCAAGACACAAAACTCTAAACAGTCACTAATTTTAACACAATTTTGATTCCTTAAAGAAGTCTTGCATTTGCAGAATCATTGGTTCGCATAATCCTTTTATCATACAAATACTACAGGAACATAACTTTATGTTCCTGTAGAATTTGTATGATAAAATGATTATGCTCTAACCTGCCTAGTTAACCTAATTAACCTAGTTAAGCCTTTAAATGTCACTTTAGGCTGTATAGAAGTGTCTTGAAAAATATCTAGTAAAATGTTATTTACTGTCATCATGGCAAAGATAAAATAAATCAGTTATTAGAAATGAGTTATTAAAACTATTATGTTTAGAAATGTGTTGAGAAAATTTTCTCTTCGTTAAACAGAAATTGGGGAAAAAGATAAACAAGGGGCTAATAATTCAGGGGGGGCTAATAATTCTGACTTCAACTATATATATATATACTTAATTTAGTAATGAAAAATAAATCATTAACAAAGTATGAAAGTACAACTATTACTGTAAGTACATTACAAATGTGCTTAAAAGTCATTCATTTCAAATATATATTCGTGACAAATATGTACATACTTGTAATTCTAACTGTTGAAAAAATGGCAATTTTTGCTGTATTTTGACATGTATGACATACATTTTATATGTGTGAAATCCAAATGAACTAGTAAGTCACATATGTAATTTGCATATATTTCTATATATCTATTTTTTTGGGGATCTGTGTGTCCATCAGTCTGGTCCTGTTGATTTGGCCACAGGTTCTCCCCTTCACATCACAGTGGTGTTTTTATTAGTCAAAACTCTTGGAAAGAACCTTCTGTCAATGCAGATCCAGGCTTGACGTTGGTCGGCTGTGATTGGGCTTTCTTACATACAGTAATGTCAAGTATGAAAACACTGTCTGTAAATATACCATATACAGTTGAAGTCAGAATTATTAGCCCCCCTGAATTATTAGCCCCCCTGTATATTCCCCCCCCCCCCACCCAATTTCTGATTTTTTCAACAAATTTCTAAACATAATAGTTTTAATAACTCATCTCTAATAACTGATTTATTTTATCTTTGCCATGATGAAAGTAAATAATATTTGACTAGATATTTTTCAAGACACTTCTATACAGCTTAAAGTGACATTTAAAGGCTTAACTAGGTTAATTAGGTTAACTAGACACGTTAGGGTAATTAGGCAAGTTATTGTATAACAATGGTTTGTTTTGTAGACTATTGAAAAAATATAGCTTAAGGGGGCGAATAATTTTGACCTTAAAATGTTTAAAAAAAAATTAAAACTGCTTTTATTCTCGCCGAAATAAAACAAACAAGACTTTCTAAAGAAGAAAAAATATTATCAGACATACTGTGAAAATTTCCTTGCTCATCATTTGGGAAATATTTAAAAAAGAAAGAAATTTCAAAGGGGGGCTAATAATTCTGACTTCAACTGTATATGGAATAAGGATGACATCTATAGATAATGTATTGCAGTCGGGTCATCTTCTGTGGTAATGTCATTTGATCTATCCTGAAACTCGTCATCTAAATATGTAATATTGTACATCAGTTTCCATGCATCAAGAGTAATAAAACAGTTATTATTATTTTGAGTGCTTGTATCAGTTGATAGTTACATCATGTTAATTAAAGGAATACTCAGTTATTTCAAATTTAATGTGTGAGCTGCATTTTGAAATGGGACCAATTTGATGTTTAATTGCATTCTATTGAAAAGGTGATTTTAGTTCAATGAACAAAGTATCTTTGACTAATGTGTATTGTATATAAGCATTTGAAAAAAGAATTAGGAGTTTTGCGAAAATGTGCAATTTTGGCAACGGTTTGGAATTTTGTGTCTAGGTTTCTGAATTTGGTGGCAAAACGATTGTAAAAAACTACAAACAAACACCCTTTGGCTCCGCCTGCTGCAGTGGCCACACCCAAAACTCTTGCTATTTGTCTTTTAAATAAACTCTCTGTTTACATCAAGACTGAGATATTTACAACAGTCAATGAACAACAACCGGGTAAAATAATTAGCTGCTAATCACTTTAATAAGGAAAAATAGTAAATCTAATGTGAATGTGAAGCGCACTCTGTGATGAAACACCATGGCAACAAACAAAGCCATCTTACTGTGGACGCTGTCATGCTGCTAGAAAAGGTTATTCATACAGAAGCATAATACAATTACACTGCAAATGCCACAAGCCTCCTGAGCTAAAAGAGCAAACTGAACAGAGAAAACAAACAAACACTCTTTGAAGCAAGTGGAAAGTTTATTTAAAGAGAATAAAGCATCTCAGATGGTGAGAGGCATGACATTTCCTATTGGAGGGGGAATTCAGACGATCTCTTCATCCAGCGCAATTGCTGGAGCTCAAAAGGATCTTTGAAGAGCGAGTCTTTAAGCGGCACTGTCATCATCATATTTAATAACCTCCTCTGTCTGAAACAGAAAACATGAGCTTTAATCAAACCTCGGCTTAATAACTGTTTGAAAGTGTTAAATTAAAATCATCATTCTGAAACCTCATCTGATCTTTTTGCCCTGAAGATGAACCTGATTTTGGGTTTAAACTCTGGGTGCTTCGGCTTCCCCCACAGTCCAAAGACATGCACTATAATTGGAATTGGATGATCTAAATTGGCCGTAGAGTGTGTGCTTGTGTGAATGAGAGAGTGTATGAGAGAGGTATTGGGTTGCAGCTGGAAGGGCATTCGATGTGTAATACATATGCCAGAGTAGTTTGTGGTTCATTCCGCTGTGTCGACCCCTGATAAATCAGGGACTAAACAGAAAAAAAAATTATGAATGAATATATACTGTACACTCACTTTATTAGGTACATCTTACTAGTACTGGGTTGAACCCCCTTTTGCCATTAGAACTGCCTTAATCCTTTGTAGCATAGATTCAACAAGGTACTGGAAATATTCCTCAGGCATTTTGGTCCATATTGACATGATAGCATCATGTAGTTGCTGCAGATTTGTCGTTTTTTTTAACTACAACATTTGCAGACATCCCGTTCCACTACATCCCACCACATCCCAAAGCTGCTTTATTGGATTGAGCTCTTGTGACTGTGGAGGCCATTTGAGTACAGTGAACTCATTGTCATGTTCAAGAAACCAGTCTGAGATCGTTCGCGCTTCATGACATGGTGCATTATCCTGCTGGAAGTAGCCATCAGAAGATAGGAACACTGTGGTCATAAACGGATGGACATAGTCAGCAACAATACTCAGGTAGGCTGTGACATTGACACAATGCTCAATTGGAACTGATGGGCCCAAAGTGTGCCAAGAAAATATCCCCCACACTATTACACCACCACCACCACCAGCCTGAACCGTTGATAGAAGGCAGGGTAGATCCATGCTTTCATGTTGTTGAAGCCAAATTCTGACCCTACCATCCAAATGTCGCAGCAGAAATCGAGACTCATTAGACCAGGTAACATTTTTCCAATATTATTTTGTCCAATTTTGGTGAGCCTGTGTGAAATGTAGCCTGTTTCCTGTTTTTAGCAGAAAGGAATGGCAGCTGGTGTGGTCTTCTGCTGCTGTAGCCCATCCAACTCAAGGTTGGACGCGCTGTGTGTTCAGAGATGCTCTTCTGCATACTTCGGTTGTAACGAGTGGTTATTTGAGTTACTGTTGCCTTTCTATCAGCTGGAACCAGTCAGGCCATTCTCCTCTGACCTATGGCATCAACAAGGCATTTGCGCCCACAGAAGTGCAACTCACTGGCTATATTTTCTCTTTTTCAGATCATTCTCTGTAAAATCTAGAGATGGTTGTGCATGAAAATCCCAGTAGATCAGCAGTTTTTTAAATACTAGCCAATACTAATGCCAGCTCCACTGGCAACCATGCCACGTTTAAAGTCACTTAAATTACCTTTCTTCCCCATTCTGATGCTCCTGAGCAGCTGCTGTGGTGGTCATGGAGGAGTGGAGAGCATGAGACTGATTCCTGTGATGCTCCAAGGACAGACGAGTCTTCACAGAGGTCCAGCATTCTCCAGCTTCCGGCGCCTAGACTGCAGCTCTGCACAAGACGTTTGGCCATAGGAGAAATGTTCATGCCCAACTGAGCCTGGTTTCTCTCGAGGTTTTTTAAATTCTTCACTTTCGCCAATTGGTGAAGTTTTTTCCTCCCCGCTGTCGCCACTGGCTTGCATGGTTCGGGATCTGTAGAGCCGCGCATCGATGGAATTGCTCTTCAGTGTTTGGACTCTCAGTAGTGATTATTAACCCACACTGAACTGAGCTAAACTGAACTGAACTTAATCTCTGAAAATCGAACTGACTCTGTTTCAATTTACTATAATCTTGAATGTGAAGCTGCTTTGACACAACCTATATTGTATAAGCGCTATACAAATAAAGGTGATTTGAAAAAAATTGAATTGGTTTGAATTGCAGCAGATTGTCTTGACCATGTCTACAGTCCTAATTGCATTGAGTTGCTGCCATGTGATTGGCTGATTAGAAATTTGCGTTAACGAGCAGTTGGACAGGTGTACCTAATAAAGTGGCCAGTGAGTGTATATATATATATATATATATATATATATATATATATATACATATACATACATACATACATACAGTATATATATATATATATATATATATATATATATATATATATATATATATATATATATATATATATATATATACATACTTTCATTCATTTTCCTAAAACATTTTACTAAAAAAACAATAATTCTAATAACCATGTATAAATAAATGTGAGCTGTTATTTTGTTATTTGACGTTGTATGCTGAAAATAACAGCATTTAGATGCTAAACAGTATGCACTAATACACGGAAAAAAAAAAATCATAGATGATTCCTTGGATTTATAGTTTTTTTTTAAGTTAGGTGGTGGTAAACAATTTATTTGGGCTGAATTCAAACAAACAAATTAAGTTGAAAATTAGTAGATCTAATTTGTTTAAATTAAAAACATATAACATACTGTACATTCAAAACATGCAACAAATTAGCAGAAATAATTTTTTTCAGTGTACCATTTTGAGTGTAAATGAGTATCAAATGTATGACATCTTATTGCAACAAAAAAGGCATCCCTACACCAATTCATATACATTTAAAAAAATGTTTTTAAAACAAATCTCCGATCTGTTATGTGATGTGAAGAAAATGTGATGTGTTTGTTGGACACGTGCCCTAAATCAATTTGATTGTGATCAAAATTATCATGTGCCTTTTATTCCCTACAGCCAACTACTGTTGCTAATAAATGGACATTATTTGCAACTTTGACTCCTAACCATGCACTAGTGAATGAAGTCAGTAAGTGTGCTAATTGCACTCAATGTTAACAGACACTTCCTAACTTCATTACAGTACTCAAGTGACTCATGGCTGAAAGTTTTCAAAAAGTAGTAGTAGTTATTCTGCTCACCAGTTTCTGACACAGTTGTGCCGGTGAGAGCTTGGAGCAGCAGGACGAGGCCCAAGAAACCCATGCTTGTTTGCGAGTCTCTCCTCCCTCCTTCTGCATCCTGCAGGACATCAAAAGGGTAAGACTTTACAATAACAGTACATGAATAATGATGTGTTAATATGTAAACTAAACATTACTTAGTTATATACTAATGATGAGTTAAGGCATGCGCTAATCATAAACTAACTTTAACTACAACATGAGTTCATGTGTGAATAACAGCTACGTTAATCTTCTATTACTTGTTAGTACATGAGTGTTTGTTATTTAATGTATAAATGACCACATTAGTTTATGCTTAATTTAACCATCATAAACTTGATGATATGTTAATGTATAATTATATCATGTAATGTAATGTAATGTAATGTGTATTTATATAGCGCATTTATAGTGTATGGCCATACACCCAAAGCGCTTCACAATAATGAGGGGAGTCTTTCCACACCACCACCAGTGTGTAGCATCCACTTGGATGATGCGACGGCAGCCACAGGACAACGGCGCCAGTGCGCTCACCACACATCAGCTATAGGTGGATTGAAGAGTGTCAGAGTGTCAGAGCCAATTCAGTAGATGGGGATTATTAGGAGGCCATGATGGGTAAGTGCCGATTGAGGGACTTTGGCCAGGACACCAGGGTTACACCCCTACTCTTTACGAGAAGTGCCATGGGGTTTTTATAATGACCACAGAGTCAGGACCTCAGTTTAACGTCTCATCCGAAAGACGGCGCCCACTGACAGTGTAGTGTCCCCTTCACTTTTACTGGGGCATTAGGACTCACGCAGACCAGAGGTTGAGCGCCCCCTGCTGGCCTCTCTAACACCACTTCCATGAGTTTACTTGAAGGGGAACATTATCATTAACCCAGTACTCATGAACTCCTTATGCACATCCATCTAGTGTGTTTACACTGAATAACAATAGAAAAGTATTCTGTCAACATCAACATCACGTCAACAATTAAGGATGATGTGCCCCTCCAAATAGTCACGACATCATTATGGTGGCTTGAGAAATCCAACATATTATACTACATAAACTTATTCTTCCGTCTCCTTCTTCTTCTTATACTATTTTAAGAACGCATCTCCTCCTAGACCGTTCATACTACAACCACCAAACCAACTCAAAATCTCCAAACTATACTGAATTAAGTTGCTATATCTTTTCCAACTGATCCCACTTACAGTTTCCCAAAACTGGAAATTCAGAAAAGTCCCATTGACTTCACATTGGACCAAACTTTGTGACCTCATAACTTTGTGCCAGACTTTCATACAGACTTAAGATTGGGCTCATTTAACTCAGACTACCAATCTGCCAATCACTGATGACCTTTTAACTTACTAGCCAGACCCTAGAAACCACTTATGGCACCCTAGGAACTGTCCAATAAACATCCGTTGTAAAAAACTGCTATCAACTTTACATTGGACATACTAACAGCATACTAATCCATACTAGAAACATAACGAACGTACTAACAAATATACTGACATTCTAGAAACCTACTAATATACCAATCCATACTAAAAACATCCTAACAAACATACTAATCATACTAGCAACATGCTAATTCATACTATATTCATGCTAACACCATGCTAGTTTATACTAGAAACATGCTAGCAACATGCTAATTCATGCTAGAACCATGCTAATTTATTTTAGCAATTGCCTAGCAACTACTCAGAACACCTTAGCAACTGCCTAGCAACCACTCAGAACACCCTACCAACCACCTAGCAACACCTTAGTTACTGCCTAGCAACCACTCAGAACACCCTAGCAATGCCTTAGCAACTGCTTAGCAACCACACAGAATACCCTAGCAACACCATAGCAATGACCTAGAACATCTTAGCAGCCACCTAGCAACACCATAGCAACCACCTAGCAATGTCTTAGTAACACCTTAGCAACACCTTAGCAACCACCTAGCAACACCTTAGCAATCACTCAGAACAACCTAGCAACTCCCCAGCAACCAGTCAGAAAACCCTAGCAACCACCTACCAACACCTTAGCAACCACATAGAACACCTTAGCAACCGCCTAGCAACACCTTAGCAACCAATTATCAACCACTCAGAACACCTTAACAATCACCTAGCAACACCTTAGCAACCACCTAGAACACCATATCCACTGCCTAGCAAGAAACACGCCAATCCTACTAGAAACATGCTAACATATATGTACTTATCTATCTCTGCCAACTGTTTTAAACTTCTTTAAACTACTTCAAACTGTCAGACGAGGCTTTCTCAAGCCACCATGTTTTTCAACAAACTTTACTTTTCTAGTTATACATTAACATTTCATAAGTTCATTACATTTAGCTTAAACTTAAATGTTAATTAATTAATACATTAATTAACAACTAACAAGTAATTAAGGTAGCCGTTATTCACACATGAACTCATGTTGTGGGTAAAATTCATGATTAGCGCATGCATTACCTCATCATTACCTCATAATACTATGTAATGTTTAGTTTACATATTAACACATCATTATTCATGCATTGTTATTGTAAAGTGTTACCAAGTAACCAGCTCCTTCATTTCAAAGCCCTTGCCATTAAACTACATCTACAGATGATGCATTTTTCTAGTCTAAAGGCCTGTTCACATCAGGCACGATAACTATACATGTACATATAACAATAAATATATTTGCATCCACACTGTCAAATGAATAAAATCTGAAAAAAATAAAAATAAAAAAAATAAATAATATTAAGTAAAATTAAATAAAAAAAAATAAAATTAAAATAATTTTTTTTATAAAATTAATAAAAAATTAAATAAATAAATAAAATAAGTAAATAAAATAAATAAATTAATAAATATTAATTAATTATTTTTTAAAAATCTTTCTTTTTAACGTGTGATTTAATTCAACATTACCCCCTTGTAAACAGCAGATGTCCTCAGTGTGTTACTAGCCCATGTGACATGTGAATCTTTATTGAAAAATGTATTAATCTGATCAAAAGATTATAGTGATCAAAGTGGAATGAAAACAACAAACTATTTTCCTCGACATTTTCAAAGGAGGCAACACAAACTGGATACTAGTAAATACATTAACTAATAAAACCTTTTTGTAAATTGTGAGCCGATTCTGACTGGCTGTCATTGTTTTACCATTTGTTAGCTAAGAATAAAATAGTTCTGAATAGGCTTGGGCGGTAATATGGTATACCGCGGGATCTAAACATAGCAACAGTTTCAGTTTCAATACCGTTATACCGTTATAAAAAACAATGCACTTATATAGGAGACAAGTATTAAATATGAAATATGATTTATTTAATGCCTAAAAATGCGTATGCGTGATTGTCATCACAGGACAGTGTGGAGGAGAGAGGTGAGGTAAGATGGCGAGTCGCGCACCAAGTGACCTGGTCTCGAAAAAGAACACAACCTCTGCAGTTTATCAGTATTTCAGGTTTCGACCGAACGAGAAGGGAGACGTGGTAAATACGAACTAGAGGTCTGCCTTCCCGCTGCTGTACCGCGGGAGCTGAGCAGATTTCTTGCGGTGCGGGAATACATTTCTGAATAAACCGCGAGAGCAGTCGGTAACTCTGGTGTAATTTGAACAGGAGTGGGCGGTCTAACAATATTGCTCCCGAGCGAGCATGCTGTTTATGTGTGTATGTGTGTGTGTGTGTGTATGTGTGTGAATGTGAGAGAGCGTGATGCTGTGCGTCGCTGGCTTGGTGCTGTCTATGTGTGTGTGTGTGTGTGTATGTGTGTGAGTGACAGAGCATGGTGCTGTGTGTCTATGTGTGTGTTTGTTTATACAGACAGCTTGTTATAGGCTCTCTGGACTCTGTATCATCTAGCTGGGTCGTTTTTGGTTTTGCTCTTCTGTTCGCGAACACATCACAACCACCCTGCGCAGATCTCTAATACGAACAAGACAATTTGCAAATTGTGCAACAAACAGGTGACCACGAACCTAAGGTCGCATATACAGTATTCAGTTTCTGAATGGTTTAGGCACAAACCAACAGTTTGGTAATGCTGTCTGAGCCTTACATCTTAATTTTTTTTATTATGCACCTTAATACCATATACCGAGGTAAAATAGGGAGAAGGTTTGACGGAATCAAAATTTGCATACCGCACAAGCCTAGTTCTGAAAGTGATCCAAATGATATTGTTCCTCTACATCTTAATCGTTATAGTCGTGGTCTGATTGCTGCTGTTGTTTTACAACCCGAATGATTTTAGGTTTAGAACTCTTGCTTGATTGTATTCTTTATAGTTATTGTGCTTGGTGTGAATGCACTGCAACTGTAACTTACAGAGTTGTGAACGCTGGCAAGTCCAGTTTGGAGTACTGCGAGCAAGTGTCATCCAACTTGGACAGAAAGGCCGTAGTCTTTTTCAATGTGCTCTCCTGTTTGATCAAATTTGAGAGAGGGCGAGAGAAGAAAAAAATGAAAGAACAGTTTGACCAGTAATACAACCTCTTAAAACCATTAATGTATCTTCCTCGCCAATGTTCAAAGCAGCTCAAGCAGTGGGAGAGAAGATGTGAGAGTAACGTGTCGCTGTTTGACAGTTTGGGTTTGGCTGGCACTTGGTGGGTACAAAGAGCAGCCTGTCGCTCTGAATTAATTAAAATCTTGCACCGCTGTCTCAGCTGGCGAACCAACTTGGTTGGTGCATGCTAATGATGTGAGTTCGTTTTCAGGGTGTAGATGAAGTTTAGTCCCTTCAATTAGATGCTTACACCAGCCAATCTTCTCACTTCACCATTTACTGCATACCTCAAACAGAAGGGAATGGATAATTGGAGGATGAAAAACGGCAGCATGCTTTAGATCAGGCTGCCTGTGAGATATTATCATCCTTTTTGAGATTAAAAAGAAGTGCTACAGTTATGACATTTAAGATAAGGTTTCTTTAAAGTATTTTACTCAACACTCTGTACGAAACAGCGTTTCTTCATGTGGCTTTTGTATTATTGTCAAAAACGCATTGGAATCCATTAGCATAACATCTCAGAGCTTTGAACAAAGCAATCCCGATCTCAAAAATGAGATGAGGCTTCACAGCAAAATTAAGGCGCTCATTGTCAAGTCAGAGTGTCATTGTGCTGGCGAATCATCTAGACATGCATCAGAAAGATTGAAGCATCTCACAATAGCCATCTACCCAGGGTTTCAGCTATCTTACAGTTAAATAAGCAATTGAAATCTGAAGAATGGCTTGGTTGTGTAATTCCAAGAACCGAAACCTGCTGCTAAACACAAAACATTTCCAAATCAGCTTGTTATGAAACAAGCTCTCCTGTCTTGGATCACAGACTGGTACAGAACATGTCAGTTTCAGGCAAGTCTGGATCTATTTGGATGCTAGAGAGTGAAATGAAAATAGGAACAACAACGGTTGAAACTAATGATCCCTTACAAAAAAAAAGAACTAGAAATACTTTCATAAATACTTTACAAAGGTACTTTTTCAGAAATACACTTTAAGAAATAATTGACGAAGGCGACGCGGTGGCGCAGTGGGTAGCACAATCGCCTCACAGCAAGATGGTTGCTGGTTCGAGCCTCAGCTGTGTCAGTTGGCATTTCTGTGTGGAGTTTGTATGTTCTCCCCGTGTTGGCATGGGTTTCTTCCGAGTTCTCCGGTTTCCCCAGAAGTCCAAAGACATGTGCTATAGGAATTGGGTAAGCTAAATTGTCCGTAGTGTATGAGTGCGTGGATGGATGAATGAATGTTGTTGCTGGAAGGGCATCCACTGTGTAAAATGTATCGATGTTGGATAAGTTGGCAGTTCATTCCGCTGTGGCGACCCTAGATTAATAAAGGGACTAAGCTGAAAAGAAAATAAATGAATGAAAATACTTGACAAAAAATATTTGATGTATACTTTTGCTCAATATTCTGACTGAATTACACAGAAAGTATAAGTGAACGACAGAAAACGACAGTGCTGTCAGTATTTTTTGTTTCTAAAAGAGCATTTTTATCAGCCTTCTATGTTTATCTTCAGTGATTTCACTTTAAAGGCAATGAAAAGAACACATTTGTCACCATAAAAGTGAAATTACTAAACCTACACATGGGAACCTGAGAAAAAGGCTGATTTTAGAAAAAAAAAAAAAAAATGGCAGTAAGAGCCTTCATCTGGGGCATTAGATGATTACGCCTTTGGTGGTGCTTGTGCGCTAAGCTACCCACTTAGCATACATTGCCCTAAATGCAATGCTGAACAGATTCAGCTTCTGTGGCGCTTTATATGCATATCCCCTAATGTCATTACAACATAACTCGTAGTGAATTACTAATATGTAATATCTCGGTTACAGATATAACCCAAGTTTTCTGAAGGAGGGATTTGAGACGTTATGTCTCATTGCCACAGAGGCTGAACAGCCAGCTAAAGAAGCCTGATGTGTCATCTTATATGTGCACCTGATTATAGGAGTGGCTGCCCATGCAGATTCCTCTCGCTATTTTCATTGGCATTTCATTGGTCTATTTTCATACTATTCAGAGTGATTTTCTTAATGTCTGCGAATAATGAGTGAATCTCTTAATGTAATTTTAATATAATGTCTCCGCTCATTCCTTCAGGGAACAAGGGTTACATCTCTTTCTGAGACTTTTTTTTCATGCAGCCACGAACTCAGAAAAAAAGGAGTTGTTACTGGGGCAGTACAAAAAGTACTTGTGCCTTTATGGTTTTAATACACATGTTTTTGTAGTACCAATACAGGGTAAATAAGCTACAAAATGTATCTTTAAACTTTTGTGCTTTGTGGTACCACTCTAATGACAAATCTTTTTGACGTTTTTTTCTGAAACTACACTAAAAAAGCAGTGCAAAAATGTAATCGTCAACATGCAAAAGGAACGGCAAGTGCATTTTTGTTTTTGTTTTCAAGTTACTTGTTCCAAGAATAAGTTGTCCATATAGACTGATTCAATGTGGTGATGTCATTTCCTGCTTGTTATCAAACTATTTCATAACTGAAACAAGGGGCAATTAAATGATAACTTAATGTTAAAACAGCTATCATAACATTATCTATCAATATGTGGCTCTTTTTGCATTCTCGGAAGCTGTAGAAATTAAAAACACTCTCAAAACAGTGGAGATGATAGTGGATTTTAGGAGAAACCCCCCTGCACTCCCCCCACTCACCATCATGAACAGCACTGTGGCTGCAGTAGAGTCATTCAGGTTCCTGGGCACCACCACCAGGATCTGAAGTGGGACGTTCACATAGACTTGTGAAGTAAGCCCAGCAGAGACTGTACTTCCTTTGTCAGCTGAGGAAGTTCAATCTGCCACAGGAGCTGCTTGTTCAGTTCTACTTAGCTGTCATCCAATCCATCCTCTGCACTTCAATCACTGTCTGGTTCAGCTTAGCTGCCAAAACCGACCTCCGTAGACTACAGCGAATAGTTCGGACTGCTGAACGAATCACTGGCACTACCCTTCCTACACTTCAAGAACTGTACTCTTCCAGAGTGAGTAAAAGGGCTCGCAAAATCACTCTGGACGCCTCGCACCCAGCACACTACCTGTTCGAACTGTTACCCTCTGGTCGGTGCTACAGAGCACCAAGCACAAAAACAGCCAGACACAGGAAACGTTTCTTTCCTCAGGCCATCTACCTCATGAACAGTTAAATATTCCCCTACTGTGCAATAAACGTGCAATACTTTCTCATACGCACTTGTACACAGCACCTTATAATAATATACGGTAACACTTTATAATAACTACACACTATGAATCATTTACTAAGCATTAGCATCTAGTTAATTCATTATTTGTTAAGCATTAACTCTACATTATTAAACGTTAGTAAGCAGTTTATAACTGCAGCTACAAATGCTGTATTCTTGACTTACAACCACCTTTATAATGTGCTTAATAGCTGTACTTTCATACTTTACTAATGATTTATTTTTCATTACTAAATTAAGTATTGCATTATTAACAAACCAGTTGTATTTATGAGTAGTTGGAGGTTTTTAAGATCATTCAGAATGAGTTAGTAAATGATTAATAAACTATTGAAATCAACGTTTATATATCTTATTATTCAGGCATATAGTAATGCTTACTATATATGTTAATAAATGATTTATTAACTCAACTTCATCCAGTTTTGTGACCTAATCTAAAGTGAGGACTATTTATGCTTTATGAATCCCTTATAAATGACATATAAAGGCTCAGTATCAAATGAACAATAATCTTTACAATCTTATCTAAAAAGTAAAGTTACTGTAAAGTTTAAACATTGCGGAATAACGGGAGTGTCAAAATACACCAAAATTGGATAAAATACAACAATATAATAATTTAACAATATAATAGGATGCAATGTTTAAATTGTACAGTAATTTTATTTTAGATACGCTTGCAAAAATTTATTTTTCATTTGATACAGTTTGATTTGTGTATCTTTAAACGAATAGGAATGAATAATGTCGTTTATGTTCTTTTTTCCTGTTTAGAATTTAACTGAGCCTTTAATTGTCATTTATAAGGGATTTATAAAGCATAAATAGTCCTCACTTTAGATTAGGTCACAAAACTGGATGAAGTTAATAAAGCATTTATTAACATATAAATTAACTATTACTATATGGCTGAATAATAAGAATTAAAAATGTAAATTTTAATAGTTTATTAATCATTTACTAGCTCATTCTGACTGATCTTAAAAACAACTAACTATGCTTAAATAAATGGTTTGTAAATAATGCAATACTTAATTTAGTAATGAAAAATAAATCATTAGTAAAGTATGAAAGTACAGCTATTAAGCACATTATAAATGTGGTTGTAAGTCAAGAATACAGCATTTGTAGCTGCAGTTATAAACTGCTTACTAACGCTTATTAATGTAGAGTTAATGCTTAACAAATAATGAATTCACTATTTGCTAATGCTTAGTAAATGGTTCATAGTGTGTAGTTATTATAAAGTGTTACCTAATATACAATGCAATGCTTTCTCCATTCGCATTGGTACACAACACCTTATAACCTGTATATTAACAACAAATCTGTACATACAATTCAACATCCAGATCTTTTTGACTAACTGCATTTCTGTTTAATGTTTCTTGCCTTTTTCTTTTCTCATATTTATTTTGGGTTGTCACTTGTCACTTTATGTTCACTGGAAGCTTCTGTTGCCAAAACAAATTCCTTGTGTGTGTGAAGCACACTTGGCAAAAAAACTGATTCTGATTCTAAAAATGTAAAACAGGAAATAAGCTGGGACTATTGTTTTTGTTTCCATCCCTCGAAATGGTCTATAAATGTGGAACACCACAACTGCAGAAATCCAAAAGTTCAGTCTGTTAAGCTAAACATGTGCAGTGACTTCTTCTTATGCGGTTTTATTGTTGGGTATGCGAACCAGCTTACCGCCACCTACTGTGATGGAGGCACACAGAGTGAGAGCTGTTCATATGAATAGCTGATCTCATCTAATTAATTAGATTATTTCTTCAATTTGTTTCAAACAACTAGAATGAATTATTTAACAGAACTAAACTCGTTCCATTCTTTTCCATGAGACATATTTGTATTTTGCAAATCGAGCAAGTGCTTGTTGACCTTTTTGAGTGTATAATGACGCTGCACTTTTGTAACATTGTGACATCATATAAATTGTTGGATTCACTTTTAAATGGACATGACAAAAATATTATGTCAAAACAGAAGCTAAAGCACCCTTTCAAAATTGAGAAGCAACCTCAGTGATTCTACAGAGGATTAGTGTTGTTTCCTGACCTTCTCTGTTAAACATGCAGAGGCATCAGCAGATGAGCAACAGGCCGTCACCGTGTCCCTGATTTGATCGAAGATGGTCGTCAGCACAGGCAGAGAAATAGTGGCATGTTTCACTCCAATCAGAAACAAATATCTGGAAACAGACATATGGAACAACACACACGACACTTGAAAACAGGCTGTTTTGTAATTCCCCTGCTCTGCCTTACAATATGATTCTGTTCCTCTTCACTCAAAAAATATTTAGGCACAACAAATAAGACATGTATTCTGAATGCATATACAATTTCAATCTATTTGGATTACATACCTTTAACATAACTGAACTAATAAACATTATGTGATTGATATTTCGTCACCTTAGAGTTATAAGGTTCTATCTGACATTTTTGTCAAGATTGAGTTACTGACATATTCTTATTAAATGACAACTTATTTAAATTATGGGATGTTTTTTATAAGTTGCTTATATTGTAAGACATTTTATTTCAAAAACAAATGTTACACACATACTGTTTGCTATGGAATGCAAAAACTTTGAAGCTCAATATCTCAAAATCATTTAGAACGCAGATAGAACCTTATAATTCCAAGGTGATGATTTGTTAGTTAAACATAAATGAAACAAATAGGAATAATATTTATGTAATAATATCAATAAATCCAATGTGTTTTAAATGCTTCTTATTAGTTCATCTATTGTGTGGAGTATGAAGCTGGGTCAATTGTCCCTGAATATTAAGCAAACAAATCTCATAGAATTTAACTAATTGGATCTAGCTTTTCTAAAGCAAGATATATTTATACCATATTCATATCTTTGAACTGATTACAAGTAATAGTGTTCGATTTGAGCAGATTTAAATTGATTCTAAAGAATCTGACAACAAAAAACTGACAATTTGTGATTGTGGAGGCCATTTGAGTACAGTGAACTCATTGTCATGTTCAAGAAACCAGTCTAAGATGATTCACGCTTTATGACATGGCGCGTTATCCTGCTGAAAGTCAACGTCAGAAGATGGGTACACTGTGGTCATTAAGGGATGGACATGGTCAGCAACAATACTCAGGTAGGCTGTGGCATTGCCACAATGCTCAATTGGAACTAAAGGGCTCAAAGTGTGCCAAGAAAATATCCCCCACTCCATTACACCACCAGCCTGAATCGTTGATACAAGGCAGGATGGATCCATGCTTTCATGTTGTTGATGCCAAATTCTGACCCTACCATCCAAATGTCACAGCAGAAATCGAGACTCATCAGACCAGGTTTTTCCAATCTTCTATTGTTCAATTTTGGTGAGCCTGTGCGAATTGTAGTCTCAGTTTCCTGTTCTTAGCTGACAAGAGTTGCACCTGCTGTGGTCTTCTGCTATTGTAGCCCATCTGCCTCAAGGTTCGATGTGTTGTGTGTTCAGAGATGCTCTTCTGTTGTAACAAGTGGTTATTTGAGTTACTGTTGTCTTTCTATCAGCTCTCACTGGATAATTTCCCTTTATCGGACCATTCTCTGTAAACCCTAGAGATGGTTGTGCGTGAAAATCCCAGTAGATCAGCAGTTTCTGAAATACTCGGACCAGCCCGTCTGGCACTAGCAACCATGCCACGTTCAAAGTCACTTAAATCACCTTTCTTCACCCATTCTGATGCTCGATTTGAACTGCAGCAGATCGTCTTGATAAATGCATTGAGTTTCTGCCATGTGATTGGCTGGTGAGTGCATGTCGTACTGCAGTGTAGTTCAAATCAGATGCAGTTTGTGTGTCAATAATTAGTTCACTGGGATGTCAGGGTCAGTGAGCATTTGACCCATTTTTCAATCGAATGGCTGCTGGAAAGAATCAAATCATTAGAATGATCGTTAATATTGGTAGCACTTTATTTTCACAGTCCCCCTTCAGACATTTTGCTGAGTTCTATGTCAACTTTCAGTCTGATTAATATATGCTTTTTATTTTTGTTTATATTTTTTCAGTTCAGGGCTTTCATCTAATGTTTGGTCCCACTGTATATTCTAAATAATAAACAATGATATGGTTCAGTGTACTTATTGAGCTCATGTTATTTTCAAATAACTTTTGCTGCTATTGAGGTTTGATATGGCTAAATTAGGAGCAAAATCAAAGTTGGGATTGTTGGTAAATGTAGGTAAAAAAAAAATATATATATTATTAATTAGTACAAAAATCAAATCAGTTACAAATGAGCTTACTGTATCGTAAGAAAAAATGAGTAATAACTGCCATAAATCTACTTCTGATTTATGTAGTAATAGCCCACTACTTTCTTTGGTAAGTACACTGTTTACATCAAATGCCGTTAAATTAAGTGCAATCAGATGTAATTTCAGAAAGCTTTTTATATATAAGTACAATGTGAACAAGTGTACTGTATCAAATGGTTTATTTTAAATACACTAAAGATAAAGTGGGTCTGGGACAATTCTGTTTTGCTTTATTCTTGTAACTACAATAATTATATAATACCTGAATTGTTTCAATACTCAATCTGCCTCTTAAACCTTAACTCATGTAGTTATTGTATACAACCTACAGTTGTAATTTCTCAGGAAAGTAATTTGTTACGTCACAAAAGTACTGTCAAATAAAGTGCAGGAGTGGTTCCATTTTTATTATATTCAACTGTATTTAAAAATAATGAAAATTATCATTAAATATGGAGGAATGTAAATTATCAAATGCATTTGCTTATATTGCAAAACATGTATTTTCAGGTCCATACAGATTCCAAAGGCAGATTCTGATAAGATCAGGGCCTGGTTATGACGTCTGAGGACTTTGAAGGTTTTACGATGAGGTCACATGTTGATTGGCCAGTTTGTATGTCTCAGTATTTGGACTTTAGTCACATGATCGACGAAGAGACAAAATTGGATTGTAAACTTTGCTCTTTCACTTTTCCTGCTCTGCTGTTTTACTATTCCGATCCTCTCTTGCTCTGGAGTCTATCTTCTCTGGCTCTGCTGCTATCAGGCTCTCTTTGGGTCCTACTCTCTGTTCTTTGTCTCTTTCTCTCTCTCTCCCAGTCTCTCCCTCTCTCAGGTAACTTTATTTTACATTTAAGCTAGGTACAATTAATATCAAGTTTCTATCATTTCATGTTTTATCATTTTACACAGTTATTTTGTACCTAATTCAGTTGTAACCATAACAAGTTATTGTCATCCAATCATTTATTTTCAAGTGTTTGTGAATTACTTTTGATTTAACATTAACACTTAACTGCTCCATATTGCAATACAATACAATCACATAATAGCAACCCATATAGCAAAAGTTTCTTTGGCCCAGATCTGGCTTACACAATCATCTTTTGCTTGGCCCACTTGCCGCAGTGAATTATGGTACATGATTGCACCTAGACTGGCTTCCATACAAGGTCCAAACATTGACCATATCTGGGCCAAGTCTCAACCAAGTTAATAACCCATAACTGGGCCTGAACTGGGCCAGATATGTTGGTACGTCACGACTGCAATGAATTTGATAAACCCATGAAGCATTTTGCTTTAGGCATGCTATGGGTGTAATTTTTCTTGAAACGACCTGGGGTGCGTTTCCCAAACAACGACATAACTCGCGGCTGAACCATCATAGTTCGATGCATCTTTTGATGAAAGAACGATAGTGATGAGTGTTTTCCAAAACCCCTAGTTTCTCTGTCGCAGATACATCGCTTGAACCACGTTAGTTATAACGTAAAACGCCTATAATGATGCTCTAAACGGGGTGGAGTAACAACTTCTTTAGAGAAGAACCCCATAATTTCTTTGTCCAAATTATATTGTTTTACACACACATGCATTTAAAATAAAATCCAATATTAGTTTTGGTAAAAACATGCACTCGTTTTCCATATTAATTGAAATATATGTAAATGGCACATAGAGGGTCTGTGTTTGCTTTACTAATGTTATTGAGAACATTACATATTCTATTCTAAAACATAAAATCACTTACAAAAGCTAACACGTATTCTAATATCATATATAAATCATATAAATAAATAAATAATGAGGCTATTTATTATAAATATATTTACTTTAATAATAATATTAATAATGATGATGATGATGGTTATTATTATTATTATTAAGTAGGATATTGTTTATTTATTTAAAAAAAAATATTTTGAATCTACTTTTATAATTTGACACATGCAAACCACAGCAGAAACTTCTAACCAGCAGGCCCATGTCATATACAGTACAGATACTTATTAAATAACCTACTATAAATTAAAAGCAGGGGCAACGCAGTGGCGCAGTAGGTAGTGCTGTTGCCTCACAGCAAGAACGTCGCTGGGTCGCAGGTTCGAACCTCGGCTGGGCTGGGTCAGTTGGCGTTTCTGTGTGGAGTTTGCATGTTCTCCCTGCGTTCGCGTGGGTTTCCTCCGGGTGCTTCGGTTTCCCCCACAGTCCAAAGACATGCAGTACAGGTGAATTGGGTAGGCTAAAATTATCTGTAGTGTATGAGTGTGTGTGTGTGTGGAAATTCCCAGAGATGGGTTGCGGCTGGAAGGGCATCCGCTGCGTAAAATCGTGCTGGATAAGTTGGTGGTTCATTCCACTGTGGCGACCCCGCAAGGGACAAAGCCGACAAGAAAATGAATGAATGAATGAATGAAAATTAAAAGCATAACGTATGCTATGTTTTTTTATTTTCACAAGCTTTGGAGACGTAACATAAACTCCGCTTTTAAATAATAACTCTTTCGCCATGAGGCTGTGTTCAAAACGACATCAAAGTTTTCAAAGTGTACTGCGAGGGGAGCACAATTGTAAACATGAAGATCGCTAAAACTGAACTGTAAAAATACTTTGAAAGCAAATTACACCTAAGAGAGATAACTTAATGCTTTTTTAATTTTAATAATTCCAAGTTTAAATGTTAGAATGCTCTAAATGAATAGGATAAGGATAAGTGTGAATAGAACACAGCCAGGAACTATGTTTCTAACTACAGCTCCACAGGTGTCGTTTCAAGTGCTCGACTTTGCGATGCAGTTTGCGAATGTTCGTTGGAGCGATGGATTTGGGAAACGGCAAATCAACAAACTATGTTTGTAACGACGGAACTTGCGACCTTAGTTGGCTAACGATGGTTTTGGGAAATGCACCCCTGATTGGTAGTGTTCTTTACTCAAAAAAAATTTAAATGTATTTTAAAAGTGGGTCAAGATAGGCCAAATTTATGTGCCCCACATATACATTTTTAACATCTGGGCCAAATACTACATTTGATAATTGGCCCAAGTCTTGAGTGCCCCCTATAAGATGGTGCCACCTCTGTCAAACCTGGGCCATGTTTGGTCCACCAGTGCCGGACGGATGTTTTATGCCAAACCTGGGCCTGAATTTTTTGCTACCTGGGAAAGCTCTCCCACATTTTTAGCTATTATAACTGCCCTTATTTCCGTTTTTGGTATAAGGCTGCAGAAGGATGGTTTAAGAAGAATGGCCAGGAAGTTTGGTCAGAAGAATAATGGTCGTGCCCAACAGAGCCTGGTTTCTCTCTAGGTTTTTTTCCTTTCACTTCATCAATTGGTGAAGTTTTTTCCTCGCCACTGTTGCCACTGGCTTGCTTTTTTTCCCTTCACTTCATCAATTGGTGAAGTTTTTTCCTCGCCAGTGTTGCCACTGGCTTGCTCGGATCGGGACTTGTGGAGCTGCGCATCGATGGATTTGCTCTTCAGCGTTTGAACTTTCAGCAGTGAAATTTAAACCACAATGAACTGAACTAAACTGAACTCTGAAATCTGGACTTTACTAGAACTATGTTAAGCTGCTTTGACACAATCTACAATGTAAAAAGCGCTACATAAATTAACATGAATTGAATTGAATTCAACTGGACATGTACCATCATGCTGATAATATTTTAGTCATTTGGCAGAATTACAGTTCAAACCGCTGTAGTTAAATCCCATCTTTATAAATAAACGCATCTACTGGGAAATGTACTTATTAAATGATTTAATCTTTTAAAATTATCTGCTAATATTGAAATACATCATCACTTAAGTATTTTTTAATTATAGAAACTAGAATACAGAAGAAATATAGAGAGACTAGAATACAAAAAAATAAATAAAAATGAATGAACAACGATAATGCAAATTAAATGAAATAATTAAAACCGTTTAAGCTGTAATTTTAGTTTTATGCTCCACCACTAGGGGGTGCAGTTGGTCAGTGTAATGACTGAAGAACCAGAGTCCATCTAAGAGTGCTTTTAAATATCATTAGTTTAAATATTAATAAAATTGTACCTACTTCTCACATTTGTGTCAGAGCCCCCTGTCTTACATTAATTTCACTTGTATACGCCCAGAAGCTACAACAAATGACCTGGTGTTAGCCCCCTGAAGCACTGTGCAAATGTCACCTTTAAGGACACCAGGTTTGTGTGGGGCTCTTGCGTGCACACATTCCATGTCAAGTGGCTCATCTAATTACAGTTCAAGATAAATTAAACATAGGCTTCTGTGCATGGCTGTCTGCCCCTCTGCGAGAGTTCATTCTTTTCTGTCCACCCAGGCATGCAAGTGACTAAAGAAGCCTCATTCAGCACAGCATGCAGTGAATACAGTTACATTTTGGCTAAATGAGAAAGGCATGAGGTGCTGATCAGAGAATGGCTTTGGCTCACTCATACAAATGAAACTGACAGCTGTGGGTGAAAGAAAAGGTCAAAGAATTCAGATCTTTGTTTGAGGGCAACCTGTCCTAACGCTTGGTGCTCCAGGCGAGCATTATTTGTGTGGGAAAATCAAATACGGGATCTTATACTTTCATCCCCTTTTCTAATAAAAAAATTTGCTGAGCAAAGCTATACATTTATGCATTGCATGCAGGGCTTGACATTAACTTTTTTGATCACCAACCACTGTGGCCAGTAGTTTTCCACCGTTACTAGCCACTCGCCATTTTCACTAGCCACAATTTTGTTGTTGGGAAAATGTTTTATATGCATAAATTTGACTTTGGCATGCTAAAATTTACTTTATTTAGATTTTGTGTTTTTTCCACTTGCCTCCTTGTTCATTTAACTGTTTTTTGTTTATGAGCTTATGAGCATGAGCAAATGGGTTATGCTTTCATAAAAAAATGTCGCATTGCAATTAGTTTTCTTTCACAGGACTTTTCAGGGCTCAACACAATAAGGATTTACCTTTTTTCTGGCCACACCAAACTAATTATTTCCTTGCCACAAATTTAAATAATGTGTCAAAACAAGCAAAATACTGCTGTTTACACACCCTTTTTATTCAACAAAACAGTTCACATTTAAAAAATATATATTCTCACGCATCTAAAACTATGCGCAGTGGTCTGTTCTGGCTCAAGATCCCAGATCATCAGTTAACTATGCATACAACAACATATTAAAGCAATATTATTGTAAAGGATGATTATTAAACTATATTAACAAAAATAACAGCAAGCAAAAGAAAGCGGGTAAAAAAACATTCTGTGCGTGATAATGAAAGGATGATGCCGCGCACGCGGTTAATGTTAGGCCAATTAATAATCTGTTCAAAGAATGTTTAAAGTGAAAGCGACAACAACTGCTGCTGCTTACAAAGAATCTTGAGCCCTTGAAGGACTGTGAGGGCACGGGCATCGCACTAGTTTCGTTTCCAGGCACTGTTGCTTCGAGTGAGGAAACGGCACAGAAGCTTTTAAACACTCACGCGCATCTAATCATCTGTGCGCGCGACACTAAAGCCCTCGTCAAAGTGAGGAAAGCCTGTCTCACCGTGCGCGTGATCCTCTCATTTGTTATTCACCTGCTTTCTTTTGCTGGCACTAAAAGCTGTTTTTGTCAGTCATGCTGCTTCTCAATTCTAAGCTTACATTTGTACGCATATAGACAAACGGTCATAAACTAACAGTCTAATCTGTAGTGATGATAAGCCAGCACTGGCAATTTAAAAATGAGTTTCAGCCAGCCAAGGTGGCTAGTGGGAGTGGCTGTTTAATCTGCCACAACCGAAATCTACCCGCATTTGGCGGGTGTTAATGTAAAGCCCTGATTGCATGTATGTATCCCGCTCTCCCTCATGAAGTGAATACGGAAGTAACTGAAACTGCAATTCATGCCTTGCCTTGGGGGGCTGGCTCCAGGAAATCCATATAGTTTTGGTTCATATAGCTAATATTACCCTTCATGACAACTGTGAGGGGGTGATTTGTTTTTATAACTCATCCATTTAGTTTTTATGAAGTTATATTAAGTCTGCATAATTAAGGGCGTGGCCACTTGAGTGACATCTAGGTCTCGCTGGTTGCCGTCACTTCACCTCAGCTGATTCCGGCTGTTTAGCCGCTGAACCTGGCATATATGTTGTATTTTTGTTTTGTTTTATGTGGCTTTACACAGTCAGTTGCCTTTTGGAATTATTTTCTACAATTATCAGATAATATGGCATGCTGCGTGCCCTTAATTGGGCTCACAAACCGTCCAAGTTACCTCCATTTCCCAGGTGAGTAAAATGATATACTTATATATCATATCTATAAATGTATTTGTTTTATTTAAGATCATTTATCATTTATAATTTTCTTTAGACCTGTAATGCACTCCAAGATCTGACAGATTGATTAGCTGTAGGCTCTAGAACAGTCATCTGAAACGTTGTCATAAGGTTTTATGCCTAGATTTCAGAAATAGCCTTGCATTTACTAACACAGACTATATCTGAAGTGTTTGGACGTAATTTGTGTTTTTCTTCTGTAGAAAAACGTCATAAGAAAAATGTTTAGTGGCTCAATGTAATACAGCAGTGTTTTTAAAAGACTAAACACTTTACTGATATAGTGTACAACCAAGCACATGTGGTCAGAACACAAACATATCGCAGGTAATGAAGTATTAAGCGTTTCTCCCAAAGAAAAGCCTGTCTAAGCAAAATACTAACAGGCGTTTATAGCTCCACTCACACTCCACCTCTTTGCCTTTATTTGGTCTCCCTCTGTGGGTGCGATGACCCATGAACAAAATGGTGACGGTTGGCCACGCCTACATGTAGCTTCATTTGCTCTCTTCAGAAACCTATGGGTGACGTCACGGATACTACGTCCATATCTTTACAGTCTATGATCTGACCCCACTTTGACTAAAACATCTACCAATGTGTCATTCAGATGACACTGATGTAAAACCTATGAAGTCATGCACATTTTATGGGGATGCAAAAGCTAAAACGTTTCTGAAAAGCAGTAAAATACTTCACAAATTCCATTGGATAACACTGTACCTCTTTGGTACAGAATTGAACAAGATCCTCAATATGTCTAATATGAGGTTTGCAAAAATGCATTTTGATTAACTGGATCCAACCAAGGCTTCCAACATTTTGTTTATTCAATGAATATGGATGTTTGGTGGCGCAGTGCGCCTCACAGCAAGAAGGTCGCTGGTTTGAGCCCCGGTTGTGTCAGTTGGCATTTCTGTGTGAAGTTTGCATGTTCTCCCCATGTTCGCGTGGGTTTCCTCTGGGTGCTCCAATTTACCCCACAGTCCAAGGATATGCGCTATAGGTGAATTGGATGAACTAAATTGGCCGTAGTGTATGAGTGTGTCTGAGTGTGTATGGATGTTTCCCAGTACTGGGTTGTGGCTGTAAGGGCATCCGCTGTGTAAAACATATGCTAGAAAAGTTGGCGGTTTATTCTGTTGTGGCGACCTCTGATTAATAAAGGGACTAAGCCGAAGGAAATGAATGAATGATAACAGCAGCCATAAGAGAGAAAAACATCAAATTTACTGTCCTGCCCCATACACTGCATTACAAATGCCTTGCACAAACGGTCATTCATTTTTTTTATGTAATTTGATGCAAAGATGATATAATACATATGTAAATACATATAAATGAACACACATTTAAAAAAAAATCTAAATACTAAAAACTTTTAAGGATTTAAGATGCTGATGACTGTTAAACATGTCATAACAGTCTTGTAAAAAGGGTCCATTATTATTAAAAGTGTGACTGTATACAATCACAGCTGGACTTTTTTGTTACTGTTTACTCAGATTTTTGTATTTTCGTTTTTTATATTAGTATTACATTTTAATGTGTTTTGTTACTATTTGTTTTCTTTGTTATCCTTGTTTGTTTCTCTCTTTTTTTTTCTTAATACATATAAATGAAAAAAAAAAAAAAAAAAAAAAAAACAATATTTCAGATGCTGCACAGCACAGAAATGGGTCAGATCTGCATTTTGCATATCATTGGGTCCCATGTGTTAAAGGGGTCTTTGATTATGAATTCACATATTGAGTTTAGTAAGTTGGTAATGTTGCTGTTTAGCCATAAACAACATCTAAAGCTATGATGCTCAATGTTCAGTGCAAAGAGAGATCTTTTCTTTTACATTATTCACAAGCGCTTCAACACATGACTTGTTGGGATTACAGTGAACATCTTCCTGGGTGCTTCTCAGTTCTTATTTGTGCATCCACATTTCCTCTACTCACTTCCTTTGCTTGAGTCTTGAGCTCCACCCCTTGATGATTCGAGGGAAGGATGCAAGGAAAAGATGCAAGGAGGACAGGAATTGAATCAAGTGAAATGATTTCCTTCCTTCCTTTAGCGTCACTAGAAAGCGTTGTCATTTAATGAAAACTGTACATCACTGATTTTGTGTGCATGTGTGGATTCTTGAGTATTACAGATAATTATTTACATTACATAGACTTAATATCCACAAACACCATGCTTGTCTTTATTCCTTTACTAATTTATTTATGATTAATAATGATTTATTCACCATTATTAACTGCTTTTTCTTGTGCTGAAAATTATCATAAAAACCACGTTTACAATAGGTTTATGCTTAATCTTTACATTAGTGTGTGTTAGATTTTTTAACTGTAGTTAGTGATTATTGGCGCAGATGTGAAAGTGGAGGAGAGTTTGCATGCGCATCACGTTTCGTCAATAAAACACTTCCGCAAAGCATCCACCTGTGTATGCTCACTCATGCCTCCTCATGAAGCCTCCTTTTCTCCTCGCCTCCTCAAGGTGCAATTAGAGAACTGAGATGTCTTACAAGATGGCTGAGCTCGATCGGTTTCCAGGTTGTAAGAGGGAGGATGGAGGAGTAAGGAATAAGAAAGGATTTTGAGAAGCACCTATTGTGTATTTCAGAGGGACGAGCATCATAAAATCAGGAAGTCAGCAGATTGTTTTTAAGAGAAGAACCCCATCAAAACAAAGTCTTTGAAAACAGCTGATTAACCACTCCTCTTAACTTTCTAACTTGTCCATGCATTTAGGGGTGTATTTAAAAAAAAATAGGATAATGACTTCAGAAAATAGAACAACTGACACTGATAACGCTTACAATATATCTAAAAAAAAAAAAAAAAACAGAAGCTTTGAAGTTGAAATAATGTCAAAAAAATCTATTTGGTACAGTATTACTGTATTCAGGGCGTCATGGTGGCGCAGTGGGTAGCACAATCGCCTCACAGCAAGAAGGTTGCTGGTTTGCTGGTATGCTTCAGCTGGGTCAGCTGGCATTTCTGTGTTGGAGTTTGCATGTTCTTCCCGTGTTTG
This sequence comes from Danio kyathit, assembly GCA_903798195.1. Classification (NCBI taxonomy): domain Eukaryota; kingdom Metazoa; phylum Chordata; class Actinopteri; order Cypriniformes; family Danionidae; genus Danio; species Danio kyathit. The sequence goes on along the minus strand of LR812523.1, from coordinate 52,039,533 downwards.
CGTGGGTTTCCTCCGAGTGCTCCGCTTCACCTACAAGTCCAAAGACATGCAGTATAGGTGAATTGGGGTAAGCTAAATTGTCCATAGTGTATGTGTGTGAATGCAAGAGTTTATAGGTGTTTCCCAGTGTTGGGTTGCAGCTGGAAGGGCATCCGCTGCGTAAAACGTGCTGGATAAGTTGGTGGTTCATTCAGTGGCGACCCCAGATGAATAAAGGGACTAAGCCACAAAGAAAATGAATGAATGAATTACTGTATGTAAACAGTCAGAATGACCGCTGTGGCCATAATAGTAGTTCTAGTATAGGATTCTGCAGTTCCAGTGTTAAAATGTAAAATGACTCCACTACTTTAATATGTAAGTCACCCCAGCTCCACTTATCTGCTCAAGTTCATGGGGGAAATTTAAGGTTCAGTTTTTGCCGACATTGTAATGACGCAAGAGGTTAAGTTTACTGGGAACACTGTACAATAACAGTACTAATAAATAATGATGTACTAATATTTAAACTGGGTGGTGCGGTGGCACAGTGGGTAGCGATGTCGCCTCACAGCAAGAAGGTTGCTGGTTCGAGCCCAAGCTGGGTCAGTTGGCATTTCTGTGTGGAGTTTGCATGTTCTCCCCATGTTGGTGTGGGTTTTCTCTAGGTGCTCCGGTTTCCCCCACAAGTCCAAAGACATGCTCTAGGTGAATTGGGTAAGCTAAACTGTCCGTAGTTTATCCTGGTCCTCCAGGTTGGGAGTTGAGCTAATGACCCACCTCGTAAAAATTAGATGTTATGAACCAATATATCGCGCGGCTAAATATCAACTTCAATATAAACGGCCCTGGGAGTAAGTAAATAAGTAAGTAATATGTAAACTAAACATTATTGTGAACTAACAATGAGTTAAGGTATGCGCTATTCAAGAACTTTAACTACAACATGTGTAACATGTTTATGTGTGAATAACAACTTCCTTAATTACTTGTTAGTCCATGTTTGTTAACTACAGTTATGTATTAATTAACACTTTAGTTTTAGCTAAATGTAACCAACATGAACTCATGAGTCTTTTTGGAGGGACTTTACTTGGAGGGACACATTATCATTAATACTCATGAATATCATTGCTTATATATTTATAGAGTTGTCATGACAGAAGTATGATAACAATGTTTGTTACACATGTCAATATGTTATGCATTATCAGCATGAAGTCTATTTTCATTTTCATAAACTCAGACTTATAAAAAGGTTTCACATCCTTGTAGAATTTATCATTTCTACTTAAAAACATTTTTTTATGAGACACCTACAGTACAACATCTACAATGTGATCACACGCTGATTAAGGTAAATTAATGGTGTCCGACCCTGCTCCTGAAGGCTGATTGTCCTGCATACTTTACTGTTGATCAAGTCTAATTTAAACACTTGGAACGTTAGTGGAAGAGGAGCTATCAGCCTCTAAGGTTGGATTTCATTATTTATTTTGGATTGTGAAAGCAAAATTCTCCCACCTAAGAGATTATGCTACCTCCCAGTGGTGAATATAGTTGTACAGATGATAGGTACTATTGTGTAGTTTGGTCTTTTATTTCCCTAATTTCCCTAAATTGGCCTAGATATATCTATTTTAATAATCTAGGCGCACAGTCTGAAATGCATAGAACAAAAGCATTAAGGGGGCGTGTCCGAAGAATGATCCTCCTCCATTCAGCCTCTTTATTTTCTCTTTACTTTACTTTTACTCTTTACTTTACTCCTTTACTTTCGTGGATAAGGAAACAGTGTTGTATGCACTCCACTGAAGACATCCATTTAGTTTGTTAAGTGCAAAGATTTGTTTCAAAACTATTACTAAATTCAGTTTTATTTTCCAGCAAATAAATAAAGGAACAATAATAAAGAAGTGTGGTCAAAAAACTGAGCTATATCCAAACACACGTCCTATTCTTATGTCCCATATAGTGATGCGGACGTCTCTAAAACCCGACAGGCGGACAAATTTAAACTTGTTTTTATTAAAACTAATACAGTATAAATATGCATATAATAAATAATACTGCTAATGATAATAACATTATACAAATGCAGATTGTCATGAATAAACTGAAAAAGCCCCCCTGACATGAAGGCATGGAGGCAGTGTTTTTTTTTTTTTTATCTATGTAGTAGATAATTATTTTTGTAACATTTTAATACTTAATTTTTTTAAATGTAAAGATATTTGTGTATTGCTGTTCATCCTGCTGTTCATCCTGCGTGTATTAAGCAATGTGTATGCGTTTGGACCTACATAGGTGCATACCTAACACGCTCTGCTGGACTTTAGACCAGCTTTTACTTGGTCAATAGCGCTGTCTATTTCAGTTCCCCAAAATAGCAATGTGCCAACAATATGCCTTAACACACCTCCTTTCTAGACTGGAACACCCATGAGTCCACAATGTAACGCAAATGGATTTGCTATTTAAACAACGTGGAGTAAAATGTGAAAATTAGACCAGTTGCACTGGTCTGACAATAGCAACAAATCGCGACAAACACCTCTTGCGCCTTATTGCGCCGGGTGTATGATAGGGCTATTAGAGTGAAAAACAATTAATTATTTAAAGAACATTTATTTCAATTTAAAGAACTTTTTGTGGAACTAAATAATTCCAGAAAAAGGTTCCTCATATAACCATTGTTGTTAATAAAGAACATTTATTTTCAAGAGTAAATCAAGGCCTTAATTACCATATTATAAACCAGACAGGAATGCTGAAGCAAGGTGGAGCTCAACTGTGCCAGCCAGTTTCCCTCCAGGACTGAGTTTAGACATCTCTGATTTAAACGTTCATATAGTGTTGCCATAGAAACACAGGGTTGTAAATCTGACGTGTTCTTGCAGCCCAAATAAAGCTTTAGTTTTCAATTAATCACAAGAGACTTCAATATCTGATCATAATGCTAATTATACACAAGTCAGATGCATTTTCTCATTTGTAAGCATTTAGAGAGTAATTTTAATATGATCGTATTAAAAGCCACATTATGAATAATACATGACTAGCTGCACTTTTGCCCTTTGAGAGACTAGCTAAAGATTAAAATCAAGAGGATCGCTTTTCATTGGGAAAAAAGGGGCAGCATGACTATTCCCAGAGGCCTTGTATTAAATATGAGTGAGTGAGTGAGTGTGTGGCAGTGAACCTGCAATATGTCAATTATATTACTCCGCATCACTTTAGCATTTACATGCCATTAGTAAAAGCATTTGAAAATATGCTATAGTGATTGCAAGGTCATCCTTCACACAACTGTGGCACATCACAATGAAATAAGCTGGCTAACATTGCAAATATCTTTTCTGGTTGACATTTCTTTTAAGACACGCATGAGTTCACTACCTCTGAATATTTGATGAATATTAAATAAGCACCTGTCAATCCCATGTGGTTGAGCTCCATCGCAGAGCTGGGATGAAACTGGATTTGCTACATCTGGAGATTGATGGGACTGTCTTTTTAAGCCATCCACACAGGGAAGAGACTCTAGCGCAGGTTTATTGCAGCACCTCCGCAAATCCTCAGACATGGCAGTCGATTTGGATTCATCGCAGAGGATGTTATGAACGCTAGTTATCTGTCATGAAAGGAAAAGAACAATGAATGAGTCACTCCAGCTGAATTTCATGACAAAATAAGTTCTGCTGCATTTCCTCCATGTGCTCCTCTCGCAAACAAAGTATAATCTCCTCCCATTATTTCATTTATTGGTAGTTTGATATAACTGCATTCATATCAATTACCTTCAAAACTCAAAAGAGCAGCTTTGATTAGCAGCATGATTTGAATACTGCTGGTATTGATATGAAGTACAGAGAGAAATGCAAGATTCACTCAAGGACCAAGCTTGGACCAGGCCATACAAATAAATACATTTAGAGTAAAGGAAAGACAAAAGGAATACAGTAAATCCATATTAACTAGAAAGCAGTAATTAATATGTTTTTCATCCTCACCACCTCCCCCAAAACAACATCGTTTTATTTTTCCCAATCAGATGTGAATTGGAAAAGGAAAATGCCTCTCCGAGTAGATCTGGTAAAATGATTGTCTTCATTGTATTTTATTCAACACTGTGTTGCACAGAACAACCGTTTCTGAATCTAACCGTTTCCCTCACCTCTTCAATAATACATTCAGGTTGGGGCCGTAAACAGCATTTTTCAAGCCCGGAATGGGTACGATTGGACAGGACTGATGCCTCTTCAAAGGATAGCCCCAGGAGACTTCCATAATATGCTGACAGCCTATAAATATGACATAATTTAAATGCGTAAGACAATGTAAGCATCTAATTAAAACACTTATAATGGACTCCAGGCTACTAAGCAGTAAACACACACACATGCTAGCTGCAAATTGATCAAGTCCTTGTGCTATAGGGATTATGAGTAAATAATAATGAATAGAAGAGTATAAACAACTTAAGTACAATATGAAGGAAGCATGCTGTATTTCTCAGAAAAGTAATTTTCTCATCCTCATGTTGCTCACAACCAATATTGTCTATTAAAAGAAAGAGTTACAGTTCATGGTGACCATAGAAAGCACTTTAGAAATAAAAGATATATGGTCAACATCGATCTATTTGTGCTGGTTTGTATTTTTGGTCCAACATTGTTTTTTTAGAAGAGCACTTTAAATGAAACCTTAAATGCACAAATGTTTTCCCATTCATTATTACGTAATTGGGTCTTTAGAAACTCAGGCTTATATACAGTGCATCCGAAAAGTAGTGCTTCACTTTTTCCACATTTTTTTATGTTACAGCCTTATTCCAAAATTGATTAAATTCATTTATTTCCTCAAAATTCTACACACAATACCCCATAATGACAATGTGAAATTTTTTTTTTTGAAATTGGTGCAAATTTATTAAAAACAAAAAAGCTGAAAAATCACATGTACATAAGTATTCACAGCCTTTGCCATAAAGCTCTAAATTAAGCTCAGGTACATTCTGTTTCCACTGATCATTCTTGAGATGTTTCAACAGCTTCATTAGAGTTCAACTGTGGTAAATTCAGTTGACTGGACATGATTTGAAAAGGCATACACCTGTCTATATAGTTCCCAGGGTTGACAGTGCATGTCAAAGCACAAACCAAGCATGAAGACAAAGGAATTGTCTGTAGACCTCCGAGACAGGATTGTCTCGAGGCACAAGGCTGGGGAAGCTTACAGAAAAATTTCTGCTGCTCTGAAAGTTCCAATGAGCACAGTGGCCACCATCATCCATAAGTGGAAGATGTTTGGAACCACCAGGACTCTTCCTAGAGCTGGCCGGCCATCTAAGCTGAGTGATCGGGGGAGAAGGGCCTTAGTCGGGGAGGTGATCAATAACCCGATGGTCACTCTGTCTGAGCTCCAGCGTTCTTCTGTGGAGAGAGGAGAACCTTACAGAAGGACAACCATCTGTGCAGCAATCCACCAATCAGGCCTGTTTGGTAGAGGGGCCAGATAGATGCCACTCCCTACCTGGAATTTGCCAAAAGGCATCTGAAAGGACTCTCAGACCATAAGAAACAAAATTCTCTGGTCTGATGAGACCAAAATTGAAGTTTTTGGAGTGAATGCCAGGCTTTACGTTTTGAAAAAACTAGGCACAGCTCATCACCAGGCTAATACCATTCCTACAGTGAAGCATGGTGGTGGCAGCATCATACTGTGGGGATGTTTTTCAGCAGCAGGAACTGGAAGACTAGTCAGGATAGAGGGAAAGATGAATGCAGCAATGTACAGAGACATCCGGAATGAAAACCTGTGCTCTTCAGAGTCCTCTTGACCTCAGACTGGGGTGACGGTTCATCTTCCACAGGACAATGACCCAAAGCACACCGCCAAAATATCAATGTAGTGGCTTCACAACAACTCGGTGAATGTCCTTGAGTGGCCCAGCCAGAGCCCAGACCTAAATCCTATTGAACATCTCTTGAGAGATCTGAAAATGCTACACAGTCGCTTCCCATCCCACCTGATAAAACTTGAGAGGTACTGCAAAGAGGAATGGGCAAAAATTCCCCAAGACAGGTGTGCCAAGTTTGTGGCATCATATTCAAAAAGACTTGAGGCTGTAATTGCTGCCAAAGGTGCATCAACAAAGTATTGAGCAAAGGCTGTGAATACTTATGTATGTGTGATTTTTCAGGGTTTTTTATTTTTAATAAATTTGCAACAATTTCAAAAACTCTTTTTTTCACATTGTCATTATGGGGTATTGTGTGTAGAATTTGGAGGAAATTAATGAATTTAATCCATTTTGGAATAAGGCTGTAACAAAAAAAAAGGTGAAAAAAGTAAAGCGCTATGAATACTTTCCAGAAGCACTGTGTAACATGGGTTGATCTCTAACTGCTATTCTGATATTTTAAAACAATTATGTCCATTACTGCAACTGTCATATTTTGGTGGTTATTATCTGAAGCTAACGTCTAACATACTTTTTCTGTTGGGGCATTGAAAAAATGTGTACACTATGATGCATTATACAAGACAAAACAATTGATTCTTATGTCCTTGAAGATCATAGTGATTACAAATCACAGCGGCACATTATGTAAAGTGACTCATGTCAAAATCGGGCTGATATTGTGTAGTCTGTACATGGCATGCAAATACTAAAAAATGCTCTGTGGGGGCGGTAATAATGTGCTCTTGAACTGTTTGGAAAAAATGCATAAACATCAGTCTTAAAAGAGTGCGTATAAAGCAGTATTAAAAAGTAGAAGTGCAAAATGTAAAGGTGGTATCACCAAAGCTCCAAAAATATCAACATTTAGTGTGACGTTTCGTGTCTTATGAACATCCACTGTGCTTAAAATAGAAATGATCCAATGATCACTTTTTGAAATGATCAGATGTGCTCCAATATTAGGCACATTCAACTCAAGACTGAAAACACATCTGTTTAGCTGTGCCTTTACTGAATGAGCACTGTGCTACGTCTGACAGATCGCACTATTCTTTATTATTTCCTTTCTATTTTATTCTTTTAAAACCTGTTTTACACATTTAAATCTGTTTTGTTTGTATTTGTTGTTTTTTTTATTTTCTTATATTTGTATCTTATGTTTCTTCTATTCTTGTTTATGTAAAGCATTACCTTTGTGTATGAAATGTGCTATATAAATAAACTTGCCTTGTCTTAAAACATCAAATGCTACGTGATATACTTTTAATAAATGGTTATTTTTTTTTAGCTTAGGTGTGGCTGCTTTTACAGTTTAAGATCCTTGTTTTACTATTATCCTTCTTAGTACTTATCATATATTCTAATCCTTTCTGTGCACAGGTTTCCTATCAGCAGCTGCTCCAAAATCCTGAATGCTGCATGCCAATTTGCATACTATCTGTCCTAAATAGTATTTGAAAATAGAATTAGTATGTCCCAGATTGTAGTATGTTGAAACGAGTATGCCAAAGGCTCCCGGATGGTTTACTATTTCTGGTAAAAATGTTAAGGGTAGAAGCATCCATTCTCTAATCGCTGATGTTGCCCACAATACATTACGCGTTGGACGTGAATTTGATTAGACCTACAAACGCGGGTGAAAAGTGTAAATAAACTACAAACATGGACATGTGAAATCAACCGTCAAGTGGAGAGGCTTCGGTAAAGATGTACGAATGACTGTTAATTTATTTCTAGCCAACTGGAAAATATTTAAATCGCATTTTCTGTGTTATATTTCATCTGCAACAACAATGCTGGACTTATATAAAGACGTGTTTGGACATTAACGTCTGAATTCATACAGTAATTATCCAAAGACCTGAGGAGATTTCTCTGCATGAAAGACTCGTGAATGAAAGATAATCCTGCTGCTGCTTCTCCAATAAGGTAACACAAAGAAATGTGGATGATGTGTGGATGATTGACAGGACTAAGCAACATAAAGACCTGTTAACAATGAAGTAGAATGTCCTAAAGCTTGCATACTCTTCTGTTACACACTCAAAAGTATGTACTTTTCCTTCACACAAAAAAGCACATACTTTTAGGGTGTAGTATAAGTATGCAAATTGTGAAACAGCATAATTCTATTTCTAATTAAATAGATCAGGTGCATGTGTAATCAGCGCAGGGGAAGCTGTAAAATGGAGTTCATGAAAGGATTAGTATTTTATATGGACCTGCAGTTTTGTATAAAAACAACCTGAAAACCCTGGCTCAGTGTGTCAAACGTGTTTTAAAAAAATCTGACTCAATGTGTTTAAAAAAAAAAAAAAAAAGATTTATGTATTATGTATGTATATACTGTATGTACAGTATGTATACAAGTGCAAGAAATGGCATATTTACCCAAATCTGTAGGATTTCAAATTCATTTGATTGTTGCACACATGAGATAGAAACCTCAGAAAATTGTTGGAGCTTCTCATCTGGATTCTCTGTAAAATGACAAGATTTGTAATGAGATGTTTTACAAAAAAATTTAAAGGGACAAACAAATAAACAGAGATCAAAAGACCGATACATAAATAAGAGACCACAGATAACATTCATCAAAATGATTGTAAGAATAATGTGTATGATCATTTTGTTTCAAAATAAAACTGTACGATATCAACAAATCTGAATGATGTCATCATTTTAATCATCCATGTAGGAATGGGTTTTAACCACAGTGGTTCAAACTGTAGTTCTGCCGAGCGACCAAAAAGTTATCAGTATTGATGGTAAAAAAAAAAAAACTGTACATTTCTAGTCAAACCATTCTTCTGCAATCTTATACCAAAAACGGAAATAAGGGCAGTATTAATAGCTAAAAATGTGGGAGAGCGTTGCTATTTTGTGATTGCATTGTATTGCAATATGGAGCAATTAAGTGTTAATGTTAAATCAAAAGTAATTCACAAATACTTGGAAATGAAATGATTTAATGACAATACTTTTCTATGGGTACAACTGAATAAGTTACAAATAACTGTCTAAAATGATAAAAACATATGATATAAATTGTACCCAGATTAAATGTAAATTTAAAGTTAGAGAGGGAGAGACAGGGGGAGGGAGAGAGAGAGATAGAGAGAGAGAGTGGGAGAGAGACAGCGCAGGAAAAGCGCAGAGCCAGAAAAGAGCAGATCAGGAAAAGAGGCAGGGCAAAGTTTACCAGCTATTTTGTGTCTTGACCATGTGACTAAAGCCCAAATACTGAGACATTCAAACTGACCAATCAACATGTGACCACATCATAAATCCTTATCATCGTAATCATTTAATCGTCTTTCTGCTACATATTAACACACAAAACCAGACAACAAGCTTGTGTGTTCCACCCACACACCAAGTAAAATAAAGGCATTTAATTAGTAGCTATTGAAACCTGTGTGGGCAGCAAAGAGCAGATTTAGCTCCATGAACAGCATATGAGTCTGCCATGTTTTGTTTTGACAATATATCTTGGTTTGTCCCACACAATAGATTCATGCAAGAGCATTCAGACAAGTTGATACCAAGAGCAGACATGCAATAAACAATAATTATTATTAGTCTCATTACATTCTGTCAAAGAAGCCTTTAGCTTCTATAAGGCTGCATATGGTACTTATGTTGGATGGTCTAAAAATAGCATAAAAGGGAACAATTACACAGTTGCAACTGAAGTAATATAGTGCCAAAATGAAGTGCCAAATATAGGCGCATTTCCTATCTATTAGTAATGACTTGGCTCAGTTTGACTTGGAATTGAACATTATAAGAAAAAAATAAAAGAAAATATATAACAAAATATTTCAACAAAGTAGAGCATTTGAAAATCATTCTTGTGCCAACAGAGCAGTAAGGGCTTATTATTTTCTCTATTCTTGGAAATACATTATTTGCCATTTTCATCAGCTTCCAATTAGGGAGCTTATTATGCTAAATGAATGAATGCATCCCAGCTGAAAAATAACAGCAATAATAAAAACTCAAGGTTGATTAAATAAACAAACCAAGCACTAGTATAAGAACACTATACGTTTTACTCCTGTAAAAGCATTAAATACTCCTTTTCTATTTAATTTTCATATTCATATTGCTGAATAATTATTTACCCTAACAACACAAGTGTGCAGACAAATGAGAATATAAAATGAATACAATTTTAATTAAATAAGAAATTAATAAAAACAAAAAGGAAAGGAAGGAGGGAGGAGAAACCGGATTAGTGAATGGTTTGAGGAGTAATACGTAAAAAGATGGTGATATTCTGTAATGTGGTGGAGGTAGAAACAGTAAGTGACAGGGTTCTTCTGAGAGTGAACAGTGAACGGTCCCAGGTAGCGGGGACTCAGCTTTCTGCAGGGCAAGCAGAGGCGAATGTCTTGGGTGAAGAGCCATACCTTATCCCCTGGTTGGTAAGTGGGATTAGGCAGGCGGTGATGGTTAGCTTGGACTGTATACCTCCGCACTGCCCGCTGAAGATGTACATGAGCTGAGTCTATACCCTCTCGCTCTCTTGGAACCAGTGATCCACCGCGGGCACTTCCGATGTTTCCCCCGTCCAGGGAAACAAGAATGGCTGATAGCCTAGGACACATAGAGGTTTGACGGAGATAATTTTGTGCATACTCAGCCTACGGTAGATACTGGCTCTAGGTGTTCTGGTGGCTATTGCAGTACAACCGCAGGTGCCGGGAAATCTCTTGTATTATACACTTGTTCTGTCCGTTTGTCTGCAGATGGTAACCAGAGGATAGGCTGATGGTGGTACCCAGAAGTTGGAAAAAAGCCTGCCAGACCCTGGAAATAAATTGGGGCTCTCTATCTGAGACAATATTTTCTGGAAGTCCATAATTTCTGAAGACTTGGTGGAAAAGGGCCTCTGCTGTCTCTAGAGCTGTGGGAAGACCTTTCAGAGGAATTAGCTTGCAAGACTTGGAAAATCGATCTGATGAATGGATTCTGGGGAATCATCATGAGGATCAGGTGAGTACTTTTGAGAAAGGGCATCTGCTTTAACATTCTTATGGCCAGGTTGGTAAGTGATGTTGAAATCGAACCGAGCAAAGAATAGGGACCAGCGAGCTTGGCGGGCATTCAGGCGTTTGGCATCTCGTAGGTATTGGAGGTTCTTATGATCCGTAATGACAGTGAAGGGATGTTGGGCGCCTTCAAGCCAGTGTCCCCATTCCTCGAGTGCTAGTTTAATAGCCAGTAACTCACAATCACCTATACCATATTTTCGCTCCGCTGATGTTAGCTTACTGGAGTAGTACGCACATGGATGGTGGACTTTGGGTTCACCAGACCATTGAGAGAGTACAGCACCTATGCCTGTATCAGCGGCGTCTGCTTTTACAATAAAGGGTAGGGTTGGGTTCAGATGATGAAGGATGGGTGCCGTGGTGAATGTTGCCTTTAACCGGTCAAAAGTACGGTGCGCTTCAGGAGTCCAGGTCAGCTCACGTTTACCACCTTTGAGGAGGGAAGTTAATGGAGCTGAAAGGATGCTGTAGTTTTTGATGAACCATCGGTAGAAGTTGGTAAAGCCTAGAAAGCGTTGGAGTTTCTTGATGGTTTTCAGGTGTTCCTATTGAGACACGGCATCTACTTTACACTGCTCCATACAGACTCCTTTAGCTGTGATGATATATCCTAGGAAGGATATGGTGGTTTTGTGGAATTCGCATTTCTCCGGTTTGAGGAAGAGGTGGTTGTCTCTGAGGCGTTGGAGGACTTGTTTTACATGGCCTTGATGCTCTTCTAGATTGCGGGAATAAATAAGTATATCGTCTATGTAGACTATGGTAAAACGATGAAGAAGGTCTCTGAAGATTTCATCATGAAGTTCTGGAAGATGAAAGGACTATTTGCCAGTCCGTAGGGCATGACAAGGTACTCGTAGTGGCCAGAGGGTGTTACAAACGCCGTTTTCCACTCGTCCCCCTTGCGGATGCGAATGAGATTATAGGCGCTGCAGAGATCGAGTTTGCTGAACACTCCTGCTTCTCTCAGTTCTTCTAGGGCCGCAGGAACTAGTGGCAACGGGTAGGCAAACTTGATTGTTGCAGAATTCAACACTCTATACAAGGCCGCAATCCTCCATCCTTCCTGGAAATGAAGAAAAAACTGGATGCGGCGGGAGATGTGGTAGGTCTGATGAGCCTCATTGATGTAGCTGGTCATTGCCTCGGGCTCAGGATGGGATTAAGAGTATATCCTTCCGTGCGGTAACTTGGCGTCGGGCAGCAGGTCGATGCTACAATCCCAGGACCGATGAGGGGCTCGTTCCTTGCTGAACACGTCCATAAACTGGTGATAGGCAGAGGGAATGGGGAGACTGGGTGAGTGAGAGGCTTCAACAGTGGTGATCTGTACGGGTAAAGGAGTGGAGTTCACAAAGTGACCGGTAGAGGGAGTAATGTGACCATGGTTTTCACAGGAGGGATGCCATTCTAGAATTTCTCCAGTTTCCCAGTTGATATGAGGTTGGTGCTGCTTAAGCCATGGTCGACCCAGGATAATGTCAACATTGGCACGAGGCAGGATCAGAAGAGTAAGTTTTTCATGATGACTTTGTGAGGTAAGAAGAGTGACTTGTTCGGTGCATCGATTGATTTTTTCATCGCCAAATGGTGAGCTCTGTATGGTGGTAATCTGATACTGGACTTCATTCCGAACAGAGGGAATGCGGTGTTGGGAGATGAAGTGGGACGAAATGAAGTTTCCAGCAGATCCCGAATCCACCAGCACATGTACGGGGAAAGTTTTAGAGTTTACAATTAATTCTGCTTTCATGTGTGGTATGTTAGATACAGAGGGAGTGAGTAAAACTTTACTCGCCATTAGACGAGGTGGACAAATAGGACAGGCTGATATCAGGTGAGTTGATTCTCCACAGTATAGGCAGAGCTGCTGACGGATACGCCGTTTGAGTTCAGAGAATTCTAGGTGGTAGGCGTCGGTATTCATGGGCTCCTCAGAGTCCTGTGCCAATAGTGGAGACCTAGGTGGTAACGTGGGGTTATCAGAAAGGGAAGAACAGGCAGATAAGTGTTGGGACACGCTGATGGCCTTTTTAATGAAGGTTTCCAGGTTAGCGTTATCATTGTAAATGACCATTTGCTTTCGTATCTGAGATTTCAACCCTCTTCTGTACGCCACCAGAAGAGCCAAAGAATTCTATCCGCTACTAGCGGCAAGTGTCCGGAACTCCAGAGTGTATTCGTGTATAGAGAGTTTTCCTTGGTGAAGGTTCATTAGTTCATCATGCACTGATAAAGGAACAGAAAATATCTCTTTGAAGTGGGTAATGAACGTTTGGGTGGTGGTCAACACTGGATTGTGAGTACTCCACAATGCATCTGCCCACTGCAAAGCTCGACCTGAAAGGAGGGAGAGGATAAAGGCAACTTTCGAGAGTTTGTTAGGAAATTGTACAGCATTGGCTTTTACAAAGAACATTGTAGCAGAAACCCATTGCAGGTACTTGGTTTGCCGGAATAACTCATGGGTCGAGCTAGTGGAGTACTCGTTGTCACCACTGGGTTGGAGATAGCGCCCAAGGGCACGGAAGGCAACGTTTGGCGCATGGTATGGACCATACCAGCGAAAGGATCTGAAGCATTTCCGTGTAGCGCAGCGCTAGCTTCCATGTTTTCGTCTGGGCCGGTATTCTGTCACGCTGGTAGACAAGGAAGACAGAGATTGTTATCTTTTCACAATGTCAACAGGCAGTTGAGTGTGTACTAGCGGTATCCGCTCACTGTACTGAAGGTGTCAACAATGGGTGTTAGTCCGCTCGCTAGTGGTAGCTCGCTGTAAACACAGTAAGTGAGCATAAAGCAACACACAGTTCATCAAGGGGATAGTAGATCTTGGAGGAGACACAACACAAGTATAAGCTGTCCTATTCACAGTGAGAAGGATTGTGGAGTATAGCAAACAATCTTCCAATGGTGAGGATTAGGCACACAGTTCATGTGAGTGAATACAGATCTTCTAGTCAATGCCAGATATTAATTAAATTAATATCAAATTAAATTACCACAATTAATGTAAGCATTAAAACAATAGTTCACCCGGAATGCCATTTACACACCCTTGAGTTGTGTCAAAATGTCAAAGACACTTTTTTGACAAAGTTGTGTATATTTGTGTTTGTTATAAACTTATATTAATTTAAGTTATTTATTGTTTAAAATACTTTCCAGATTGTATGAATGTGACATTTGATTTCAAACCAGAGAATGTGCACCCTTGAAATGTTTGAAGTTAAGGCTTTTTAAAAGAAAGAGTTGCTGTTGAAGCATAACAGATCACATGTTTAAGTTGGAGTGCAGGACTATTGCGTTGTGGGTCAAACTAACATGGTGGCAGAAAGAAGCTAATGATACAGAGCCAGAAAAAGTTAATTAATCTGCCTTTATGTGAATAATGTTTTGTGTAAAGACTGATGTTACTGGATTCGGAGTTGTTGTACATGTTCATATGCATACCAGCAAAAATTTAAATGAGAGACTGTGAAACGGACTGAAATGCATATTTTGAATGTTATATGCTTTATTTCCTGTAGTTTTCACGATGTCTGCTGAAAAGAGAGAGATAGAGAAAAACAAACAAACAGCAAAGACATCAGTACGAAGCGTGGCTATCATTTAATTTAGACCAGTGCAGCTACAAGTTGTTACAAAACCAGTTTGAGTTTTTTTTTCAGTTTATTTCTGTTGAACAAAAAATGGAAGATAATTTGAAGAAGGGCGTCGCGGTGGCGCAGTAGGTAGTGCTGTCACCTCACAGCAAGAAGGTCGCTGGTTCAAGCCTCGGATGGGTCAGTTGGTGTTTCTGTGTGGAGTTTGCATGTTCTCCCCGCGTTCGCGTAGGTTTCCTCCGGGTGCTCCGGTTTCCTCCGGGTGCTCCGGTTTCCCTCACAGGCTAAAGACATGCGATACAGGTGAATTGGGTAAGCTAAATTGTCCGTAGTGTATGAGTGTGCATAAGTGTGTATGGATGTTTCCCAGAGATGGGTTGCAGCTTGAAGGGCATCCGCTGTGTAAAACATATGCTAGATAAGTTGGCGGTTCATTCCGGTTCATTAATAAAGGGATTAAGCCGAAAAGAAAATGAATGAATGAATTTGAAGAAGAATGGAAACCGGTAAGCATTGACTTCCATAGTATTTGCTTTTTCTACTATGGAAGTCGATGGTTACAGGTTTTCAGTTTTCTTCAATATATATTCTTTCATTTTCAGCAGTAATAAAACAACTCTGGTTTGGTTTGGAACAAGTGGTTTGATTGAACTATCCCTTTAATAATATACTTTCCTATTCATTTAATAATAGAGATACAATGAAGTCTAATTGACCGGTTAGGCCCATTATTACCTTGTTTAAACTAATTAGGATTACTGTTGAGGCCCCAAGACATTATGTACAGTAATCTGTCTGTGCTTAATCAGGGACGTTGATAATTATAGAAAATCACCATATGCTCTCAAATCTAAAAAAAATTAAATGGATCTCAACAGTGGAGCATTTTTATTTAGTGTTTAAATCTTGATCAAGGGATGTTTGTTTCAATTGAACTTCATATGATTACATATTTTCGGTAACGGTGGAGTTTTTTGGTAATGAGGGCTGAGGTGAAAGACAGAAATGACTACAGAGCTTACAAAAGTAAAACCAGACGTAGCATGTTCATGTCTGAGCCATTTCTGGTCACAAAATATCCATAATTAGCTTTTTTGTAACCCCTTGACTACTGTTCCCTATCATTTCGGTGCCGCTTTCATCAGTCGTATCATCTAATTATAATGTAGTCCTAAGATGTCTCACCTGAAGCACAGCTATTATGGGTAGAATTATATTCAGCATCTTACTGTCTGTGTGCATGTGATTGCAAATGACAAGATGATAAAAGATAAATGATTTGCTGTGGGCCATAATAGACATTAAATACATTAAATCAGCTTTGCCCACTCCCACTAGGGTTACCAATAAATGCATTCAGAAATGTGTGGTTCACCCCTACCTCTTGGAAAAAACAAGAGTTTTTGACAGCAGGACGGCAGCATCTAGCAGCCATTCTCACATGGTGCTGAGTAGCATTAAGCACGAAGCCTGCTGGGATGTTTCGGTGCCTCCGGGCAAACTCATACGCATACCTGGGGGAGAGAAAATAATGAACTCTGACGTCAATATGCTAAATCAAAGCCCTTCAAGACCTGAGTCATAATGGACACGGGGTATTCTGTTTCCCCTATTAGTAACATCTAATCAGAGTCAAAGCCCCTAAAATGGTTCCAATGATTAAATCCTATCAAAGCAGCGCATAATCTGTATGTTTATGCATGGATGGGGATGTGTAGTCACCAAAAGATTTTATTATGAAAATTTGTTTTTATTGAATGCGTTCCTGAGGTTTATTTTAGAATGGGGTGATTCATATGACTACACTGATTTAGCTTCATTATGCAAATCTTCATTGGGGAGATGTAAAGAAAGATGAGAGATGCTAAAAGGGTTTCCTTTTTTACTTCAGTTTCTCTGTAAGAAAAAGAAATGTTATTACATGACATGCTGTTTGAATCTGATTTATATACTTGTAAAATACAGAGAACAGTTAATATTTATTAATGTATCAAGAGGCGATGCGGTGGCGCAGTGAGTAGCACAATCGCCTCTCAGCAAGAAGGTCACTGGTTCGAGCCTCTGCTGGGTCAGTTGGCATTTATGTGTGGAGTTTGCATGTTCTCCCCTTGTTCGTGAGGGTTTCCTTCGGGTGCTCCGGTTTCCCCCACAAATCTAAAGACGTGGTATAGGTGATTTGGGTAAGTTAAATTGTCCGTAGTGTGTGTGAATGAGAATATATGGATGTTTCCCAGTGATATGTTGCAGCTGAAAGGGCATCCGCTGCGTAAAACATGTGCTGGATAAGTTGGTTCATTCTGCTGTGGCAAAAAGAAAATGAATGAATTAATAATGTTCCAAGAGAGCCGGGTGACAACGGAGTGCGGATCCATGTGCAGTTAAGGTAATACTTTATTTTGATGGTCCATTTGAGTATTACTGTCTGCTTAATATCTGTTGATATTGCTCCTTCAACAGACATTTAACTGACTATAAGAAACTTTCCCTGCTGAAAAAAACAGCATATGCTGGTAAGGTATGTTTTGATGCTGGTATGCTGGTCTTGCTGGTTTTAGTGCTGGTATTGCTGGTTTCAATGCTGGTTTTGCTGGTCTCTGTGCTGGTCTTGCTGGTTTCAGTGCTGGTCTCAATGCTGGTCTTGCTGGCCTGAGTGCTGGTCCTGACCAGCATTGAGACCAGCAGGACCAGCATTGAGACCAGTAAGACCAGCATTAAAACCAGTAAGACCAGCATCAAGACCAGCAAAATTAGCATTGAAACCAGAAAGACCAGCATACCAGCATCAAAACATACCTCACCAGCATATGCTGTTTTTTTCAGAAGGGTTGCAAGTACATGTCAACTTACACTAACCCTAACCCCAACCCTAACCCGACCCTAACAGTCTACTTATAATCTAAAGAGAATTAGTTGGCATGTAGATGCAATGTAACTTAAAATGTGTGAACAATCAATGTGACATCAGGAACCGGTGTGTGCACAGTGCATGCTGGGAATAGTAGTTTGTTAATATGGCATGCTTGTAGTTCTCCAGTCCCTATATATATATATATATATATATATATATATATATATATATATATATATATATATATATATATATATATATATATATATATATATATATATATACAGTTGAAGCCAGAATTATTAACCCCCCTGAATTATTAGCCCCCTGTTTGTTTAATTTTTTTCCCCAAATTCTGTTTAACGGAGAGAAGATTTTTTCAGCACATTTCTAATCATAATAGTTATAATAACTCATTTCTAATAACTGATTTATTTTATTTTTGCCATGATGACAGTAAATAATATTTTACTAGATATTTATCAAGACACTTCAATACAGCTTAAAGTGACATTTAAAGGCTTAACTAAGTTAATTAGGTTAACTAGGCAGGTTAGAGTAATTAGGCAAGTTATTGTATAATGATGGTTTGTTTTGTAGACAGTCAAGAAAAAATAGCTTAAAGGGGCTAATAATTTTGACCTTAAAATGGTTCATAAAAAATAAAAACCCCAGAAGAAAAAAATATTATCAGACATACTGTGACAATTTCCTTGCTCTGTTACACATCATTTGAGAAATAATTTTTTTAAAAAAATTCAAAGCGGGCTAATAATTCTGACCTCAACTGTATATATATATATATATATATATATATATATATATATATATATATATATATATATACACACACACACACACAGTATATCTCGCTCTGGTTACCAAAGTAACCCTCGTTCCCCGAGGGGGGGAACGGAAATGCTATGTGGAAACTTCCACTATGGGGATTTCGTTCACAAAGCCAATCATCTGAAAGAGTATGTAAACGGGCCAATGAAATGCCAATGAGTTGGCAGCTTCAGCTTGCGCAGCTGATGCTCGTTGCAATTAATTTGGCTATGAGAGCACAGAGCGAGCAACCCAAAGCATCCTTTTTTTAGCTGAAGAGACTTCCACCTTAACAGCCAAGGGGCAATCATTATGGCGAAGGGACATAGCATTTCTGTTCCCCCCCTCGGGGAACGAGTGTTACTTTAGTAACCAGAGCGTTCCCCTTCGGAAGGGGAACTTCAATGCTATGTGGAAACTTCCACTATGGGGAAATGTATGGAAAACGCCATATTGATTGAACCTTACCTTCGCCCCCGATGAGAGGTTTGAGCACACCATCACCAGAGGCGTGGTCTTCCAACGTGTTCCCTGGCCCTTTCTTATCCCACTTCAACAGAAGATTTACAGATTTCGATATATTTTTCGGGAGCCGCAAGTGCGTCTAGAATAATCTCTAGGAATTTAATACGACAGTACGTTGGGAAAGCGTGCAGTCCCGAAAGGGAGAACACTGCGGAGGCCACCTGTTACCCAAGTGGGGAGACTGATGGCAAAAGAGCATATGAACTAACCATGAGAAGGGGGAGTACGCATATGAATATAAGATGGTTAGCTGTTAGGGAAGACACGAGTCCGTCTGTGAGGGAGGACTGCACCGTGGCAGTATAAGCATATGTGATCGCCTAGTGGGGATTGCACATAGCGGGCACCTATACCCAGAACGCGGGCTGACCAGCGGGCAGACCTACAACGTAATGGGCCAGCGTCTGACTCCTCCGTTGAGCCAGATGCTGGGGGTCTCGGAGGAATCTCTGCAGGGTTCGCCAACGGGGAACTTACTGACAGAGTAAATAAAATCACGTATCTCCGTGTTAGGGAGAATGGTGCAGCAAGCGTATTTCAACACCTTCATCGAGTTGTTTCCTCAAATCACCAAGGGTTACCTAATACCCTTGAGGAAACCGGCTCCACTGGCAGATTGTAAAATTTTGCAAATGTGTTAGGTATCGCCCAGCCCGCAGCTCAGCAGATGTCTGTTAGAGAGGCGCCGCATGCACGCGCCCAAAAGAATGCTGTGCTCCGAGTGGAGTGTGCTCAAACCCCTGGGGGACACGGCTCGCCCTGGCTCTGGTAAGCAAGGGAGATGGCATCCACTATCCAGTGGGCCAACCTCTGTTTAGATATGGCACTTCCCTTCAGCCGACCACTGTAACAGACGAAAAGCTGCTCAGATGATCTGAAGCTCTGAGTGCGGTCCAGATAAATTTGCGCAAACTCGACAAAGTAATGAAAGGGCTAGGTCTGCCTCCTCCGGGGGCAGCGCTTGCAGGCTCACTACCTGGTCTCTAAACGGTGTGGTAGGAACCTTGGGCACATATCCAGGCCGGGGTCTCAGGACAACGTGAGAGTAGGCCGGCCCAAATTCTAGGCACGAGTCACTGACCGAAAATGCCTCCAAGTTCCCGACCCTCTTAATGGAAGCAGGGACAGAAATCTTAAAGATACTGAGTCGAGTGGTTTGAATGGATCTGTACGCATGCTCGTGAGAACGAGGGCGAGATCCCAAGAGGGCATGAGAGGGGGACGGGGATGGATTAATTTGCTATGCCTTCCCACGGTGATGGCAGCCACGTAAACCTTGAGTGTGGAGGGCGACAGCCTGTCTCCAGCTTCTCTTGGAGAAAAGAAAGCACAACGCCGATCTTGCAATTTTGGGGGTCTTCTCTGAGAGAGACGCGCCATTCAGTGAATAGACTCCATTTCAGGGCGTAGGCGCGCCTCGTTGAGGGGGCTCTCGCCTGAGTGATGGTATCAACCACCGCTATTGATAGGTTACCTAAGTCTTCCTCGCGTCTAAGGACCACACGTGGAGGTTTCAAAGATCCGGGCGAGGGTGCCAGATGGTGCCCTGTCCCTGAGAGAGTAGGTCCTCTCTCAAAAGGATCTGCCAGGGGAGGGCTGTCGCGAGGAGTGAGAGTTTTGACATCCAAGTCTGGTTGGGCCAGAGAGGCGCAACTAGCAAGACCTGTTCCTTGTCATCCCTGATCTTGCACAGGAACTGCGCGAGCAGGCTCACTGGGGGAAACGCATATTTGCACATGTCTCGAGGCCAGCTGTGAGCCAGTGCATCCATGCCGAGAGAGCCCTCGGTCAGGGAAAAAAAACACTGGCATTGAGCGTTCTCTGGGGAAGCAAACAGATCGAGCTGGGTTTCCCCGAATCATGCCCATATCAGCTGAATCGACTCGGGGTGAAGTCTTCACTCTCCTGGACGTAAGGGCTGCCGTGAGAACACGTCGGCTGCATGGTTGAGCTCGCCTGGAATGTGAATGGCGCACAGCGATTTCAGCCACGTATGACTCCAGAGGAGCAGACAGCAAGCAAACTGAGACATGGGGCGAGAGCGGATACCCCCCATAAGGTTGATATACGCTACCGCTGGCGTGCTGTCCATCCTGACCAGCACGTGTTGTCTCTCCAGAGCCGGAATAAAACGGCGGAGAGTGAGGAACACTGCCAACAGCTCTAGGCGACTGATGCAGCTGGGTATCCTTCCACAGGCCCGCGGCTGCATGCCTGCAACACACGGCCCCCCAGCCCATGCTGGAAGCATCTGTTGAGACAACAACAGAGACCCGGTGTGTGCCCGCGTGCCATGCGCACTGTCATGGTGACCGAGTCCAGTTCCAACCCGAGAAAATAGATCCTCTGCACGGGGCCGAGTTTGCTCTTTTCTCAGTTGACCTGAAACCCCAACAGATAGAGGTGCTGGAGCACCTTGTCTCTGTGTACAGTCAACTGTTCCTGAGAGTAAGCTAAAATCAGCCAGCCATTGAGATAGTTGAGTATGCGGATGCCCGCGAGCCGAAGGGGCGATAGGGCACCCTCCGCGACATTGGTGAAGACCTGCGGAGACAAAGAGAGCCTGAAGGGGAGGACTTTGTACTGCCAAGCTCGGCCTTCGAACGCAAACCTCAGAAACTGACGGTGGCGGGGAAGGATGGAGACATGAAAGTATGCGTCCTTCAGGTCTATCACTGCAAACCAATTCTGAGGACGAACGCATCGGAGGATGCACTTCTGCGTGAGCATTCTGAACGGGAGCCTGTGTAGACAGCGGTTCAAAACGCGCAGATCTAGGATTGGCCGTAACCCACCGCTCTTTTTGGGTACGATGAAGTACGGGCTGTAAAACCCGCTCTCCATCTCTGCTGGAGGGACCGGCTCGATTGCATCCTTCGCCAGGAGGACAGCAATCTTCTCTCGCAAAACAGGGGCGGACCGGGGGCTGACCCTGGTAAAGTACACACCCGTGAACTTCAGGGGCCGTTTCGCAAACTGAATTGTATAGCCGAGTCTGATTGTGCATATGAGCCACAGCGAAGGGCTGGCCCACGCTAACCAGGCAGGCAGAGCCCTCGCTAATGGACTTATTGCTACAATTGATGACGTACCTGCAGTGGGGCAGCGCAGAGTGGGAGAGCTGATCCGGGAAGCGCTGGGGAAGAGCTGGAGATAAGAGAGTCACACTCGCCTCGCTCCCGAACTCCGGAGAGGGGGCGTGAGGAGTGGGAGAAAGGAGACCGCCCTCCCAGGTCCTGTGAGCCATTGGCGAAATGCACCGAACCTGCAAGCCAGAAGGCATAGCCTCCCGGACTGGCAGTGTTCGGGCCGTCACATCCGGAGAAGTGGAAAAGTGCTCTTTCATTGAGGTTTTGGTGGCACTGAAAAGTGCCGTTGGAATTGGAGCCCGGCCCGGGGAAAAAGCAAAATCCCTCTTCTCCGGATGGCCTGTCTCAGGGACGCTTTGCAGTCCGTTTACCGGACTTAACGCCGCCCTGGGCAGGGGGGGCTGCCGGCTTACGAGGTGCTCGACCGGAGGCGCAGGCAAGGCAGTTCTCGTAGGCGGGCGCCCTCGGCGAGGAGCAGCAGATGTGGATGGCTCGATAGATGACATTATCCATCGCATCAGACTGCTCTTTCACCGCCTTGAATTCCTGGGTGAACTCACCGACAGTGTCGCCGAACAGGCCAGCCTGGGATATGAGGGAGTCAAGAAAGCGAACTTTGTCGACTTCGCGCACTAATGTGGCCATCTACCTTCCCAGCGCACACGCAGCAGACTTAGTGGTCCGAAGAGCATAGTCGGTTGCGGTGTAGAGCTCATGTAATAAGCCTGGGTCGGAACCACCCTCGTGCTGCTGGGCCAGCGCCTGCGCTTGGTAGCGCTAGTAGGTGGCCATAGTGTGCAAGGCGAAAGCAGCCTGGCCCGCAGCTTTGTAGGCTCTGGCTCAGAGGGAGGCAGATAACCTACAGGCTTTGGACGGGAGACAAGGCAGACCCCTCCAGGAGGAGGCGCCTTGCGGACAAAGATTGACCGCAATGGCGCACTCGACCTTCGGGATGGTCTCGTAACCCTTGGCTGCTCCACCATCAAGAGTGGTGAGGGCGGAGACGCACGCAGCTCGGGCAGAGAAAGGTGCCCTCCAAGACTGCGTGAGCCTACTGTGCACCTCCGGGAAGAAGAGGACGAGAGGCTTCGAAGGACTGGCCTTCTTATCCTCAATGTAGCACCCATCTAGTCGGTCTGGCCACGGAGCTGGGGGATAAACCATCTCCAACCCCAAGGCCGAAGCAGCCCGGAAGAAGCACGGCCATCATAACGGACTCAAGATCCTTGACAGGGCTCCCCTGCCCGGAGGGAGGGAGCGGGTCTGGATCTTCATTGGACATTGACAGCCCACCCTCCGATGCAGCAGTGGACGTCTGGTCCCCGGTGTCATCGAGCGAGAGGACTACCATCTGGTTAAATGGATCGCTTCCTCCGCTCGAAGCTTGGATGGAGCGCTTGGAGGAGCGGGAGGTCTGCGAGCCCGGGGGCGGCGGATAATCCTTCACTGGAACTCTCAGACCTGCCCGTGTGCCCACTGCAGTGCAGAGGACAGCTGGGGTGGTTAGCCCGTTTGCAAGAGCTAACCGCGATCTTAATTGCACAACAGTCATGCCATCACATTAACCTGCTGGACCCCCAGACATGCCACGCAGCGCTCGTGCCCATCATCCGGGGACAGGAAACCACCGCATCCAGAAACGCACGGTCGGAGCGACATCTAGGAAAAGACGCGCTGCACGACTGTGTTGCTCTTTTAAGTGAAAGTGCAATACAAACCGCTCGGGGGGAAGACTGGACCAAAAGGACGCCAGGCAAGGGAGAAACCCAGCTCGACCGTCTGCCACCGCGTATACCACACTCTGGACAGGGAGACCACTCTCGTTCACTCAGATTTAACTGGAAATCCGCTGGAGGAACCCTCATCGACTCTCTTAGAAGGCTGTGAAGTCGTCTAAAGCAAAAAGGATGCTTTGACTTGCTCGCTCTGTGCTCTTATAGCCAAAGCAATTGGAACGAGCATCAGCTGCGCAAGCTGAAGCTGCCAAGTCATTGGCATTTCATTGTCCCATTTACATACTCTTCCAGTTGATTGCTTTCTGCACAAAACCCATAGTGGAACTTTCCACATAGCATTAAAGTTCCCCTATATATATATATATATATATATATATATATATATATATATATATATATATATATATATATATATATATATATATATATATATATATATATCATTTTCTCCTCAGAATATTTATAGTCTAAAAGCATCAATATTTTACTGACCTGTTGTTATTTTGCAAATAAATGTTTCAATAATTATAGTATTTTTTTCAATATTTTTTTTAATTAACTCAAACCCACAGAACTGATAAAACCACTGTATAATGTCTGTGATAATGATAAACAAAAATAACATTAACAAGTGATATGGTTATAACAATTACTAACTAAACACTTGGCTTACTATAACACTTTAAGTTATGGTTTATATGGACAGAAAATAAACATTTTTAGGCATAAGGCCTATAAACATGGCATAAGGCATCTAAGGCAGTGCTGAAGCCACAACCCACTTCCCAACAGTACTTTATATATTTAAACCTTTATTTTTATTCCTGGCTACATGTTCATCCTATCTAACCTAGTTTATTAAATAATAGTTCAATTTTACAGAGAGCTCCAGTCTGATAAGAAGCTGCTTAGTGGGTTTGGTTTTAAAGGAGGCTGGTGGTCGATGAAAGGGTACTTGATTTGAACTAATGGGAGTATGAATGAAAAAGACATACTGTAGCACTATTCTACACAATCTTTATGCCGTTACAAATTGTAGAGAGTGGGTTATAAGCCAAATCTACTTATCCTTTGCCAGAAAATCCTTTGTAATTTAATGTTTTGTCCTTTTTTGTGCACATAAACTAAAGCACCTTTTGATGTATACAGTTGTTTTCCTCTGCAAAAATCTGCTTAAGTGAATCAACAACACACACTCATCTGTCTCACGACTAATGCAACCAGGAAACCTAACGGCCAAAAAAGCAATTAACACTCCATAAGAGGTGCAATATTTTTATTTTATTTTAATTATTTATTTGTTTTCAGGTCTGAGGCCTCTTAAGTGCTAATGAACACAAAAGAATGTTGTATCATTGCTAAAAGCGGCTTTGAATATAAGTTCTGACTATGAAGTCTCCCATGAGGCAAACAAGAACAACAAGCAATTATCACCTCCACCTGTCTATTAAGCCCAAATGTCTTTCTTAGGCAAAAAAATCATGTTCAACAAATAAGGTAATATTGTCTCCTCCATGGGAAAACCGTAAAACATGATGGGATTCATTTTTAAACCTCCCAGTAGAGCGGTAGAGACACTTGATACTGAAAGTAGGCTATTACAAACAACAAACATCAGAAGCTAAATGTGCCACTAGAATTGCTTTTAAGAAGTACTCTTGTAGGATCAGGAATTCATGCAGGTCATTAGGGTGCACTACATGGAAACTTCATTGTGTAAACTTACAGCTCCAGGCAAGCAAATGTCTTACATATCATTTATGTTCTGAATGAAATTAGTTTTTTTTACCCCCTTGCAAGGGTTTTACCCTTGCACTGTGAAACACAGGCCCTTATTAGTTTGAATCTTTATCTAAGATAAGTCTACAAATCCTCAAAAGGGTTTAACATCAGAAGCATGGCCCTCAAGAGTAAAAGGAAAATGTAAAAAAATAATACTGTAATGTATTACATGGAAAATCCCACAGCTTTATACAATTCAAACAAATAAATCAAAAGGACTGCACAGTTAATCAAATGATATATGCACTACTAGTGTCTTTAAATATGGAAACACAAAAAGATATTTAAATATCAAGTCTACAAATTTTGAGCATCTTTTTGTGAATAAATACAGTTCAGTTTTTCTGTTTTCATTTTAATAGCAGCCCTGAAAGTTTTCTACATCACTTTTTGTCAGAAAAAAGGAAAGAAAATAAACCTTTTATTTGCTTGCATATTAAAAGTTGAAATTATTTATGCCTATTTGTATGCTTATATATATATTTGGTAATAAATTGATACCCATAGATTCTTTTTGCTTTTAAATTAAAATCCAAACATACATATTGTAAACAGTAAAAATTCATTATTACTTGATATTTGCTCCAATACATTTTCATTCATTCATTAATTTTCCTTCAGCTTAGTCTTTATTTTAGAGGTTGCCACAGCGGAATAAACTGCCAAATATTCAGCACATGTTTTACGCAGTGGATCCCGTTCCAGCCACAACCCAGTACTGGGAAACACCCATACACACTCATACACTGCGGCCAATTTGTTTTATTAAATTCACTTACACCGCATGTCTGTGGACTGTGGGGGAAACCAGAGCACTCGGAGGAAACCTACACAAACAATGGGGAGAACATGCAAACTTCACACAGAAATTCCAACTGATCCAGCCGGGACTCAAACCAGCGACCTTCTTGCTGTGAGGTGACAGTGCTAACTACTGATGCACTGTGCCCCCCCCCCCCCCCCCCCCCCCCCCCCCCCCCCCACCGGTATTGTTGACAATTTAATTTTAAGACACCAACTTTTAAAGACATTTTTGGTAATCTGAATCAGTATATCTGTAGCCGAAATAACAGAACAGTTGTTGGCAGCTCATTCCCTATATTTATATTATAATATATTAACTCAGACAACAAATCATTTAAACTACAAAAAAAAAAGTCAATAAAAGACACTCTGTAAATTTTTTTAACTTTTAAAAAGTTGTAAGAGCACAAATCAAGGTCCTATTAAAAAATCTGAAAGGATAAATAAATAAAAAAAAAAAAATTACAGTGTAGTAAACATATGTACAGTAGAGTTGAGTTGCCTAAAGTGCTGTCTGATATTATCTTCTAAAATTACAATTTTCTATGGCTCCTGGATGTATGTTATATAATAACCGCTTGAACATTTGAGTTTACTTGCTTCATTTGTGCGTCAAAATACGCTTCATTCGCGCATCAAATTCACTTCACAACAGACGTGTGATTCGTGTGATGGGCAGGGCTTCTGTCTGCCCGGTGACTTAAGCTTCGTTGCTAAATGGCTAACATGGATTTTATTGAGAAAATAACGCTCTGGTTACTAAAGTAACCCTCGTTCCCCGAGGGGGGGAACGGAAATGCTATGTGGAAACTTCCACTATGGGGATTTCATTCAGAAAGCCAATCATCTGAAAGAGTATGTAAACGGGCCAATGAAATGCCAATGAGTTGGCAGCTTCAGCTTGCGCACCTGATGCTCGTTGCAATTAACTTGCTATATGAGCACAGAGCTAGCAAGCCAAAGCATCATTTTTTTAGCGGAAGAGACTTTCACCTCAACAGCTAAGGGGCAATCATTATGGCGAAGGAACATAGCATTTCCGTTCCCCCCCTCGGGGAACGAGGGTTACTTTAGTAACCAGAGCGTTCCCCTTCGGAAGGGGAACTTCAATGCTATGTGGAAACTTCCACTATGGGGAAATGTTTGGAAAACGCCATAATGATTGAACCTTACCTTCGCCCCCGATGAGAGGTTTGCCAGGCAAAGAGCGTGAGCGCACCTGCGTCACCAGAGGCGCGGTCTTCCAACGTGTTCCCTGGCCCTTACTTATCCCACTTCAACAGAAGATTTACGGATTTAGATATATTTTTCGGGAGCCGCAAATGCGTCTAGAATAATTTCTAGGAATTTAATACGACAGTACGTTGGGAATGCGTGCAGTCCCGATAGGGAGGACGCTGCGGAGGCCACCTGCTACCCAAGTGGGGAGACTGGGGCAAATAGCATATGAACTAACCCTGAGAAGGGGGAGTAAGCATATGAAAATTAGATGGTTAGCGGTGAGGGAAGACACGGGTCCGCCTGTGAGGGGGGGACTGCACCGTGGCAGTATAAGCATATGGGATCGCC
The DNA here is from genome assembly GCA_903798195.1 of Danio kyathit. Lineage (NCBI taxonomy): Eukaryota > Metazoa > Chordata > Actinopteri > Cypriniformes > Danionidae > Danio > Danio kyathit. The sequence continues at coordinate 52,011,740 of LR812523.1, read as the reverse complement.
TAGTGGGGATCGCACATAGCAGGCACCTATACCCAGAACGCGGGCTGACCATCGGGCAGACCAGCAACGTAACGGGCCAGTGCCTGACTCCTCCGCTGAGTCAGGTGCTGGGGGCCTCGGAGGAATATCTGCAGGGTTCGCCAGCGGGGAACTTTTCTGACAGAGCGAAAAAGCGCACATATCCCTGGGTTAGAGAGAATGGCGCAGCAAGCGTTTTACAACACCTAACCTAATTTCTCATTCACCGCGTGAGAAAATCGGCTCCCCTCAAGATTAATAAATCTTCTAATAGGTGTCGCCCAGCCCGCAGCTCTACAGTGTCTGTTAGAGAGGCGCCGCGTGCTAACGCCCAAAAGGATGCGCGCTTCGAGGAGCGCGCTCTCACTCTTGGGGGACGCGGCTCGCCCTGGCTCAGATGAGCGAGGGAGATGGCATTCAGAGTTCAGTGGGTATGTTCCAACCTCTGTTTGGATACGGCACTTCCCGTCTGCCGATCACCATAACAGATAAAGAGCTGAGTACGGTCCGTGTAATAGCAAAGTGCGAAGGACCAAATAAAGGGGCTGGGTCTGCCTCCTCCGTGGGCAGCGCTTGCAGGTTCACTACGTGGCTGAAAGAACGCTGTAGGAACCTAGGGCACCTAGGTGGGCCGGGGTCTCAGGTAAACGTGAGAGTGGGCCGACCCAAAACGTTGGCACACTTCGCTGACCGAAAATGCCTCCAGATACCCGCCCATTTGACCGATGCAACGCGACCAGCAGAGCTGTCTACCTGGACAGAAATCTTAAAGATACTGAGTCGAGTGATCGAGCAGACCTCTCCTAAGAGAGATCTCCAAGTGGGTATGAGAGGGAAACAGGAAAATTAATATTCATGTCTCGCGCCTCTGGGAACTGGATGATGAGACGATACTTCCCAGCGCGCCGCCATCGCCGCATCCTTAGAGCGGGGATGATCGTAACGCCAACCCCTCAGAGCGGAGGGGACAGCCTTAGCTCCAGTCAACTGAAGGAGGATAGCATCACTCTGATCTGGCATGTTCAGGGTTCCTTCTCGGGGAAAAAGGTAACCACACAGCGAATAGACTCCACTTCAGGCGTGGGCATGCCTCGTAGAGGGTGCTCAGCCTGAGTGACAGTGTTAACCACCTAATCGGTAAGTCACCTAAGTCCTCCGCGCTCCATCTATGAACCGTACGTGAAGCATAGATCTGGGCGCGGGTGCCAAACGGTGCCTGTCCCCTGTTCCCAGGGGATGTGCCAGGGAGGGGCCATCACGAGGAGAGAGTTGAAAGCAGGTCCGATTGGGCCAGAGAGGCGCAATACGAGAGCTGTTCCTCGACCTCCCTGACTTTACACAGTATCTGTGCGAGTAGGCTCACTGGAGAAATGCGTATTACGCACGCCCCGAGGCCAGCTGTGTAGCCAGTGGACTTTGCAGGGTTCGCCAAGTGGGGAACTCAAGCGAGAGCGCACGAATCTCTGAGTTAGAGAGAGAAAGGCGCAGCAGCACCGAACAGCTGGAGAGTCGGGGGTGGAGTCTCCATTTTCCCAGGCGAAACTGGCGTGAGAGCGAATGGGCTGCACGGTTGAGCTCGGTGGGGGAAAAAATGGAATGCAGCGATTGCGCCGCGTATGACTCCGGGGGAGCAGACGGCGAGCGAGCTGAGACATGCTGCGAGAGCGGATACCCCCACACGGTTGATATACGCCCCCGCTGCCGTACTGTTCGTCCTGACCAGTACGTGTTGTCGCTCCAGCACCGGTAAAAAACGGCGGAGAGCGAGAAACACTGCCAACAGCTCTAGGCGATTGATATGCCAATGCAACTGGGTTTTTTTCAGCTGCATGCTGGAAGCATCTGTCAAAACGACAATATGTCTGGACGCCTGTCCTAGAGGCACTCAGGCCTGTAGGAACGAGGGGTCGTTCCAGGGGCTGAGGGCGCGGCGACACAGCGCAGTGACAGTCACTCGGTGTGTGTCCGCGTGCCATGCGCGTCTGGGGACTCGATCGTGAAGCCAGTGCCGAAGTGGTCTCATATGGAGTTATCCGAGCGCATACAGCGGCTGCGGATGTCATATGCTCCAGGAGCCTCTGAAAGATTTCAGTGGAACCACTATTTTGCTGTCGAACTCTCACAGACAGTTCAGCATTAGCCGAGCGCGCTCTCCGGAGAGGCGCGCTGTCATGGTGACCGAGTCCAGCTCCAACCCGAGAAAAGAGATCCTCTGCACGGGGGCGAGTTTGCTCTTTTCTCGGTTGACCTGAAACCCCAATAGGTGGAGGTGCTGGAGCACCTTGTCTCTGTACATAGTCAATTACTCCCGCGAGAGGGCTAAAACAGCCAGTCGCCGAGATAATTGAGTATGCGGATGCCCGCGAGCCGAAGGGGCGCTAGGGCACCCTCCGCGCGCTTGGTGAAGACCCGCGGATACAGAGAGAGCCCGAAGGGGAGGACTTGTACTGTCAGGCTCGCTCGACGCAGACCGCAGAAAAGTGAAGGTGGCGTGGAGTATGGAGACATGAAGTACGCGTCCTTCAGGTCTATGCTGCAGACCAATCCCGAGGACGAACGCACAGGAGGATGCGCTTCTGCATAAGCATTTTGAACGGCAGCTTGTGCAGACAGCGGTTCAAAACGCGCAGATCTAGGACTGGCCGTAACCCACCGCTCTTTTGGGTACGATGAAGTACAGGCTGTAAACCCGCTCTCCATCTCGGCTGGAGGGATCGGTTAGATTGCATCCTTCGCCAGGAGGACAGCAACCTTCTCTCACAAGACAGGGGCGGGCACAGGGCTGACCCTGGTGACGTACACCCCGTGAACTTGGGAGGCCGTTTCGCGAATCGAATCGCGTAGCCGAGTCTGATCGTGCGTATGAGCCACCGCAAAGGGCTGGGCTGCGCTAACCAGGCAGGCAGAGCCCTCGCTAATGACTGCATCGCTACAATCGCTGACGTACCAGCAGTGGGGCAGCGCGGAGTGGGAGTGCTGATCCGGGGAGCGCTGGGGTCCCACGGAAGAGCTGGAGGTGAGAGATTTACTCACCTTGCACTCAGACTCCGGAGGAGAGGGCTGGAGGTGTGAGAGAAAGGAGACCGTCCTCCCAGACCCCGTGAGCCACTGGCGAAGTGCGCCGATCCTGCGAGCTGGAAGGCTTTTCATCGCGTCCCAGACTGGCAGTATTCGGGCTGTCACATCCAGGGAAGGGAAAGATGCTCTCTCTCTGAGGAGCCCGGCCCCCCACCGGGGAGAGAGCAAGTTCCCTCTTCTCCAGATGGCCGTCTCAAGAGCGCTTCGCGGTCCGTTATCCGGACTTAACGGCGCCCTGGGACGGGGAGCGCTGGTTGCCTGCGAGGTGCTCGGCGCTGCCGCTGGCCGGAGGCGCAGGCGGGGGGCGGAGCAGCACTCGAAGACGGGCGCTCTCGGCGACAAGCAGTGGATGTGGATGGTTCGGCGGGAGGGGAGCGGTCTTACATCCCCGCCGAAGGATGCCCATCGTATCCGACTGCACCGCCGTGAATTCCTGGGTGAATTCACCAACGGTGTCGCCGAACGGGCCAGACTGGTATATGGGGGAGTCAAGAAAGTGAACTTTGTCGACTCCGCGCATATTTTTGCCAGGTTTAGCCCGAGGGGGCGCTCCTGGACCACTAACGTGGCCATCGTCTTTCCCGGGGCACACGCAGCGGACTTGAGGTCCGTGGAGCTCAGTCGGGTGCGGTGCGGGGCTTGTAACAAGCCTGGGTCAGAACCACCCTCGTGCAGCTGGGCCAGCGCGCGCGCATGGACCCTGGCGTGCAGGATGGAAGCAGTCTGGCCCGCGGCTGTGTGGGCTCTGGCTCGGGAGGCAGAAAACCAACACGCCTTGGACGGGAGATGAGGCTAATTCCAGCAGAAGGAGGCACCACGCGGGCCCGTGATGGCACTCTCAATCTGGGGAATCGACTCGTACTCCCTGGCTGCTCCACCATCAAGAGTGGTGAGGTGGAGGCGCACGCAGATCAGGCAGAGAAAGGTGCCCTCAAGACTGCGTGAGCCCACTGTGCACTTCCGGGAAGAGAGGGATGGGAGGCTAGAAGGTATTGCCTTTTAATCCTCCATATACACCCATCTAGTCGGTCCGGCCGCGGGGCTGGGGGATAAACCATCTCCAGACCCACGACCGAAACAGCCCGGGAAAGCACGGTTATCATGTCTGTTTCAAAATCGGCCGCCGCCGCGCTCGCTCCCGATGGGAGGGAACGGAGGGGGGGGGGATCCTTCATCAGACCATGACAGCCCAACCTCCGATGCAGCGGTGGACATCTGAGCCTCGGTGTCATCAAGTGAGAGGGCGGCCATCCGAGGATGGAGCGCTTCTCTCACTCAAAGCTTGGATGGAGCGCATGGAGGAGTGAGAGGTCCACAAGCCCGAGGGCGGCAGATTTACTCCCACTGTAACCCTCAGATCTGCCCGAGTGCCCACCGCGGAGCGGGGGGACAACTGGGGTGGGTGGCTCTTTTGCAAGAGCGAGCCGCGATCTTAACTGCGCAACAGACATGCCACCGCAGTGATGGCATGCACTGCCCACGAGCACCGCATTAACATGCTGGACCCCCAGACATGAAACGCAGTGCTTGTGCCCATCATCCGAGGACAGGAAACCACCGCATCCAGAAACGCACAGTCGGAGCGACGTCTTGAAAAAGACGCGCTGCACGACCGTGTTGCTCTTTTAGGAAATTCGCAACAATACATACCGCTCTGGAGGACCGGACCCAAAGGACGCCAGGCAAGGGAGAAACCCAGCTCGACCATCTGCCGCTGCGTGTCACACACTCTGGACCGGGAGATCGCTCTCGTTCACTCTCTGTCTGAAACTCAGCTGGAGGAACCCTCATCGACTCTCTCAGAAGGCTGTTTGAAGTCTCTGAAGTGAAAATGATGCTTTGGCTTGCTAGCTCTGTGCTCATATAGCAAGTTAATTGCAACGAGCATCAGGTGCGCAAGCTGAAGCTGCCAACTCATTGGCATTTCATTGGCCCGTTTACATACTCTTTCAGATGATTGGCTTTCTGAATGAAATCCCCATAGTGGAAGTTTCCACATAGCATTGAAGTTCCCCTTCCGAAGGGGAACTGTGTTTATGTGCTTCATGAAGGCTGAAAAACAGCATCGATTTGTTTGTAGTAGTGTCTGAGTCAACTAGATCCTTTTACAAGTGCACCCAGCTCTGTGAGCTCAATAACTCCTCCAAAAACTTAACCTGGATGATGAAAGCATTCAGCGGTGCTTCTGAATGAGCCGAGCCCAGTTTGATGAACTGTTGTCGGTGTGTGCAGGAGGATTTTCCCCCAGGACACCAACAACAGGTGCTACGTCATAATAACGCCCCCACAAGAGCAAGCTCCTGATTGGTTAACGCGGCGCGAATGTCCGCTGAAGTTCAGATTTTTGAACTCGAGCGATTCGCTCGAAACACGCATTAAGTGCTCCAAACGCACAAAACGATTAATTCGCACCGCGACATTCACGCTGTGCAATTCGCGTCATTCGCGCGTATCATGCCACAGGATGTCTATTCGTGCCTTTGTATTGACTTAACATGTAAATCACTTGTGCTTGACGCTTCTTCTGCGTCTGGTGTGAACACAGCATTATGGTGACAAATAGGCCCTTTTAACATGAAACACTTCAACATAAACACAGGAAAATGCTTTTTTATTAAGTGAAGTTTATTTATAAACTAATTTCGAGAGAATCACATGCTTGTGATTGTACACGGCTGGTCCTTCATTAGCTAACAATTGATTCACCAATCAGATGATTTCTAACTCACTATAAATAACCGGAGTTTCATATCTCAGTTTCTTCGTTTTAAAGAATCCCCCTCCCACCTACCCATACTCCCCCTCCTTTGTAGATTGGGTGACACGGCGGCCCAGTGATTAGCATTGTTGCCTCACAGCAAGAATGTCTCTGGTTAAAATCTCTACTAAACCAGTTGACATTTCGTGCGGAGTTGGCTCGTTCTCCCCATGCTCGTGTGGGTTTTCCCCAGATTCTCTGGTTTCCTCCCACAGTCCAAAAAACATACAACCTAAGTAAATTAAACATACCATATTGGCATCATAGTCAAGCTCTTAGCAAGCCGTATATCTCCTTATGCTGCGTTCACACCAGACGCGGAAGAAGCATCAAGTGTGAGTGATTTTAGCCTGATCTCATGAGGAAACGTAAGTATTTTACGTTTTGTCAGTTTAGTGGCTAATTCGTACAAATTATATTAGTTCAGTCGTACGAAAATATGTACGATTTGAAAAAGGAGGCGTGGCACTCAGCCCCACCCCTAACCCCAACCGTCATTGGGTGATGAGCAAATCATACTAATTTGTACGAATTAGATCGTACGAATTCATACGAATTAACCACAAAATCAAAAAGTTACGAATTGCCGTGAGATTGCGTTGGTGATTTACATGTTAAGTCAACGCAAAGACGCGAATACACATCCTGCGGATCGCATATTGCGTGTTTTGCACGAAACGATCGATTTTGAAAATCTGATTTTCAGCAGACATTTGTGCCGCGTTAACCAATCAGGAGCTTGCTTTTGTGGGGGCGTGATTATGACGTAGCGCCTGTTGTTGGTGTCCCAAGGGACAATCTTCCTGCCTACACGTACAACAGTTCATCAATTCTGGGCTCGGCTCAGTCAGAAGTATCGCTGAAAGCTTCCATCTTCCAGGTTAAGTTTCTGGAAGAGTTAATGAGCTCACAGAGCTGGGTGCACCTGTAAAAGGATCTAGTGGACTCAGACACAGCTCCAAACAAATCGACACTGCTTTTCAGCCTTCATAAAGCACATAAATACAGTTATTTTCTCAATACAATCCATGTTAGCCATTTACCAATGAAGCTACAGTCACCGGGCAAACAGAAGCCCTGCCCATGACGTGAATCCACGTCTATTGCTCAGTGAATTTGACGCGCGAATGAAGCAAGTAAACTCAAAATGTTCATACGTCTATTTACGCGTGAATAGCGCGATTTATCCGCGTGTACCACGTCTGGTGTGAACACAGCATTAGACATCTTATATCTGCCATTAGTCAGAAATAAGTCAGGGGAGTTCATCGAAATCTACCTGAGCTCAAACTCCCTTCCCGCCTTGCTAATGGGAAGAAGCCTAGGGCTCGAGGATCTTATAAGATCAGGGCTCTCTCTTGGGACACCATGCCAAACACGTTTATTACCAATCATCAGCTACATGTAAGTGTGAACTCTTGAAAGAAGAAAAAACTTAGAGGCTTAGGCATCTGCACTTTTTATATGCTTAACTTCTTGAAGAACTGTCTCACGTTGAAGGATCCTAACACATGAGAATCACTGCTATAAAAGACACCGAGACTCTCAGACCAGAAAGAACTGGCAGACTGTAAGTTGTCAAAACAAACAAACAATTTGTACACATAGATATAACACAGCTTCAGTTCAAAAGCTTTGATCCTCTAGCTTCAGAGCCAAAGTTGTTGTTTTGCTTTGGTCAGTATGACGCTAACAAAGAGATGCTGTCATAATACATTAGACTGAAATGGAAAATTAGTTTGTTCATGCAAACAACACTAATGGGACAAATCTCACCTGACAGCATACTGCTTCTCATCCTTGGTGTACTCTGAGCAGATCTCTTCATTTGTGGGCTCCAGCAGGGAGGGCAGTTCATCTGCAGAGTACCGAAGTGAAGACAAACAAAGTTTCCTCTCATGACCCTGAAGTGTGCAGCACTGCTCAATGCCTGGATGCTTGGGGAATGGAGAGTCTTTTCTGCACGACTTCTCTGAGATCTCTGTGGCCTTGGAAAGAGGCTATTGTAAATGCAAAGCAATCAACACAACAAAAGCAGGGGGCACAGAAAACAGCCCTGCAGTCAAACTGGCAAAATGAACAACTAGGCTACTCTGTGTGACGTCTATCGTGTTACAAATCCATGTAGCATAGTTTCTCTGGGATTAATAATAAAAAGATGAGTATGTGTCCTGTAGTAGATTCATTTTGCATGTTTAAATGAATTTATGAATGTTCAAAGACAATCACATACATCATAAATGGTCATCCAATGTGAGCTCTGCAGTGGTTGAAGCCCATTAAAATAGTCCTTGGATTTAGAATTGCAAATGCAATGTGAGCAATCAGTGAGTTCAGATGAGTACATTCTGCTCAAGTAATTATTTTTTAATGACATGAATGTAAGCTGTCCCCAGGGAAAGACACTGATACAATGAATGGAGCGGCGAGCAACTGTGCGCCCACACAAACTAACACAAGCTGTAATTAATTTGCATTGATGTGTGCAGCGGATTGGGCCTGGAACTGACAAACATGATCACTGAAATGTTTTGGAGTTTTGGAGGAGTTGCCTCCAGTCAGGATGCTTGTTATTACACATATTAAAGCAGGGTTGTATTTGCATTTATAACAGAAGAGGTTTTCCATTGAAAACAAAACCTGCCTTTAAGAAACAGCACACCACAGAATGTAAATGGATTAATGCGTTACATACTCCAAAATGCTTATTCTGTGGATGTGTCTACAACCGCAGGCTAGGAATAGCCTAGGCGGATGACAAATTTATAGACTCTTCTTAAAAAATAGAGAGTACAGTGGTGTGAAAAAGTGTTTGCCCCTTTAATGAACTGTTTTGCATGTTTATTTTGCATGTTTTTATATTTTGTTTTCCCTTAAAAATAAAACCCTTCATTAAAAAAACTGCATGATGTTTTTACTTGTGCTTGCTTTGACCAATATTTCAATTTGTTTAATGATGAATATTGTTAACTTTACGGATGCTCGGCCGGACATCAGTATCAGCCAATAATCAGATTTAATGACTCGATCGGTACTCCCTGATCTGGCGGATCTCATAAACAGATCGCAAGTGTTTGTTTATGAGTTTACAAGCAGAGGAGACGCATGTGTGCACATGTATAGGCCTATTATACATCAGCAGCTACAACATGCGAGGAGATAAATGATGCAAGGGGTGTGAGCGAATGCTGCATGAGTGTCACAGTAGCTAAAATACATACAGATGCGGTGCAAACCCTGTTTATACACTTTATTGGTGCGACTCACATAAGTGATGGTCTATTTGTTGCATCATTGTATATCTAGTGTTTTGAGATGGTATGACACGAGCGGAGGATCGCCACCATCTATTGTCCAACCTTATGATCTCTCCCAGAAGCTCCGCCAGGTTCCTGCATATTCATAGTGGCTCTGCGACACCCGCAAAATAGATAAAATACTCCAGAAATCATGGCGATGAGAGTGAATGATCAAGACAGGGGTGTCCAAACTCAGTCCTGGAGGGCTGGTGTCCTGGAGAGTTTAGCTACAACTTGCTTCAACACACCTGCCAGGAAGTTTCTAGTATATCTAGTAAGAGCTTAATGAGCTGGTTCATGTGTGTTTGATTAGGGTAGGAGCTAAACTCTCCAGTACACAGAGAACAGATTGTGAGAGGCACAGTGATGTTCTAAGCATTACAGTTTAAAGAGTTACAGATTAAATGAATAGATCAGTAAAGATATTCATTCATATATTGATTCATTCATTTTCTTTTCAGCTTAGTCCCTTTATTAATCTGGGGTCACCACAGCGGAATGAACCGCCAAATTATCCAGCATTTGTTTTACACAGCGGATGCCCATCCAGCCGCAATCCATCTCTGGGAAACATCCATACACACTCATTCACACACATACACTACGGACAATTTAGCCTACCCAATTCACCTGTACCACATGTCTTTGGACTGTGGGGGAAACCGGAGCACCCAGAGGAAACTCACACGAACGCAGGGAGAACATGCAAACTTCACACAGAAATGCCAACTGACCCAGTTGAGGCTCAAACCAGCGACCTTCTTGCTGTGAGGCGACAGCACTACCTACTGGGCCACTGCGTCGCTCAGTAAAGATATCTCAGGTGCAAATCCCCCTCTCTCGTAGACCGATCGAGCTGCTGTGGGGCTCTCCAGAGCTGTGGTCATTGTGCTACTGTCAATAGTAGGACATGAGCAAAATTTGGGAATGGCCTTGCATGTGTTTAGCCCTTTTTCCGTATAAGAGCTGAAAGTTCTGTTTTTGACAATATTGCAAGTTCACTAAAACCTGGCTGGAAAAATTAAGGAAATAAAAAACTTAATAAAAACATAAAAAAAAAAATAAATAAATAAAAATAATAATAATTATATATATATATATATATATATATATATATATATATATATATATATATATATATATATATATATATATATATATATATATGTATATATATATATATATATATATATATATATATATAATAGTAGTTTATATACCTATTTCCTGCTTCTTACCATGATATATCCACTCTAAATGGTCATAAGAAATGCTCATATGCAACATCCCTCATTTATTCTCTTAGTTAAGGAGAAATCTCCACTTACAGTTAAAGTCAGAATTATTAGCCCCACTTTCAATTTTTTTTCTTTTTTAAATATTTCCCAAATAATGTTTAACAGAGCAAGGAAATGTTCACAGTATGTCTGATAATATTTTTTTCTTCTGGAGAAAGTCCTACTTGTTTTATTTCGGTTAGAATAAAAGCAGTTCTTTATTTTTTTTTAAAACATTTTAAGGTCAAAATTATTGGCCCCTTTAAGCTAATTTTGTTTTCGATAGTCTACAGAACAAACCCACGTTATACAATAACTTGCCTAATTACTCTAACCTGCCTAGTTAACCTAATTAACCTAGTTAAGACTTTAAATGTCACTTTAAGCTGTATAGAAGTGTTTACTAGAAAAAATATCTAGTAAAATATTATTTTACAGAAATTGGGAAAAAAATAAACAGGCAGGCTAATAATTTAGGGGGGCTAATAATTCTGACTTCAACTATGTATCCGCTGTAAAAATCCATATCGAAACATCCCTAGTTGAATTGTTTAATGATGAAAACTGTTGAATTGTTTAATGGTGAATATTGCAATGAGTATTGTTGTGTGTTTAGAATGGCAATCATTTGATATTTCTTTCGTTTATTTTGTATTTTCTCACTTTTGTTGAGGAAGGTTTTCGGGGTTAACAATTCGGTTGAGTGGCCAGTTCTTATTGGCAATGATATGATATTGGCAATAAAGGACAAGAAACAATTGGAACAAGTAGTGGGAATTAGATTTGGAAATGTATGTCATGAGGCAGAATTAATCTCAGCTCAGTATGTCAGAACGTTTGTGCTAGTAGAATCATAAACATGCTTTTATACCAGCAAGATTTTTACTTTTGTACAAAATTATAATAAGAATGATTAAAATAATTAGCCCACAATACATTTGTTCCTGTAAATATGTTCCTTTATCAGGATGAGTTTATAAATGGCTTAAGCATGTACCAATCACAGCTAAATTTTTGGCCTAATTTCGTCCTGTGTGTAAATGCATGATCCTGCCTACTGTTGGTTTATTGAAGTGCATGTGTAATATGAAAATATGAGTTTTAAGAGCATCCACATAGAGCAAATAGTTTGCAGTTAAGGAGGAATACATACATCCCAAACTCAGATACTGTCTTGACTATAAGAATAAAATGTGTTTTCATCTCGTGCAGCAGAAGCACTGAAGTCAAAATGCTGTATCTTGAGATGATAATATGTGAGCTGCAAGTTTCCTGTTGGTATGTTGCAATACATTTAAAAAAAAAATTTGGTAACACTTTATTTTGATGGTCCATTTGAGTATTAGTAGACTGTCTACTTAATATCTGTTGATACTGACATTTAACAGTCCTTCAACAGACATTTAACTGACTATAAGAAACTTTGCAATTACATGTCAACTTACACTAACCCTAACCCCAACCCCAACCTAACAGTCTACTTATAATCTAATGATAATTAGTTGCAATGTAACTTAAATTCAACAAACGGACCGTCAAAATAAAGTGTGACCAAAATTTTTTTTAAACATAACCAAAAAAGAAATGAAATGCTTTGAGTTAGATACACAAATTATTACATGCTGATGTGTCTCCTAAGAAATATTTTGTACTAAATGGATTGTTCACCCCAAAATGAAAATTACCTCATTTTTTACTCTGCCTCAAGTGGCTTTAAATCTTTGAGTTTTTTCTTCTGTTGAAAACAAAAGCAGCTATTTTCAAGCTGCTTTTAGCTGTCTCCCATTGACTTTCATAGTTGACAAAAAATATTAAGCTGCCAGCATTTTCCAAAATATGTTGTTTTGTGCTCAAATAGGTTTCAAAGAAGTAATGTGTGAGCAAATGATGGCACAATTTCCGTTTTTGTGTGAACTATCGCTTTAATAAAGTATTAATCAAAGTTATACTTGCATTTCCAGGTTTTGGTTTGCATTCAAACCCAGAAAAGGCATTATTTTAATAAGCTAATTTGTTAGTTATAATTTTGTTGGTGTGCATGTAAACATGCTCACTGTCAAATGAGTCTGATCTGCGTTGACAGCCACTGCAATGGCCTGGATAACAAACCACTAATGTACTTACAGAATGAAAAGATGCTTATTGACAGGAGCATATGAAAATAATATAATTAGATTAGTTGTAGCTGGTTATGAAGGTTGAGCCTGAGAGATTCAGCAAGATGAGCTTAATATAGTCAGACATGATAAAAAGTACAACATGTCAATGAGAAGACCATCAAGAGTGAAAGGTTTCCGACAAGATGGGCAACGTGAGTGAGAGGTGGAATTAAGTTAACAACCTCTAGAATTTGCACAGTAATTTACAATGCGAGCACGAGTCTATTTGAGAAAGACTTGAGATATGTTGTGCTACATCTAGCATGTGATTCAGCTCCAGTTTCTGTGCCTTCGAAAGCACTGTCTGGAAGTAACTGAAACAGGCTGTGTAAATTAGCATATCCTACATTTAGCCATGGAAGCATTTTGTATCTTAATGGGTTCAGCCATCATTAACTGTGCACTTTTAGATTTAAATTCGCTTGTATGCATTTAACTTATCTTTTGGACTTCTCACTTCACATTTTGCTTGTTTAATCTAAGGACTTTAAATCCTGTGTTATCACTTTACACCAGGGTTAGCAGTTTGATGATGTCGCGCTCCTGCTTTAGTATACTTATTTACATATTCATGAGATCACTGAAATTGATTTAAAAAATAGAGCTTGCTACATTAATCCAGTTTAGCTCTTTTATGCAAAAGGAAAGGCAAATAATATGGTATTGTGCTTGCTGTCATTGTCCAAGGTTTAATTCTTTTTCTCTCATATGCTCCATGGATTTACGCACTGTTGCATAAAAGTTTCTGTGATTGCACAAAAGAGTGCATTTATGAATGTTTAATGAAGTCAGAACTGTGTAGTTTTATCTTTCCTTGAGGCGCGCTCAATTCTGGAAACATTTGTCATGTGACCAATCACTCATCAAAGGCAACAGACAGGCAAAATATAAGAGCAATTTCATGCTTTTCAGACCACCCCAAAAAGAAATCAGTCACTGGTAAAACGTCTCTTATAATATAATGAAATTTATGTAACTTGAATTTTTTTTTTTGTTGTTGTCAAAATACGTGGCAGGCAGTGGTGAATTGTGCTTGTTTTTGGCTCTCATAACCAATATACTTACAGCTTTTACCAACATAAGCCAGGAAAACATGTCCTCTTTGGACATTTTTAAGTAACTTTGCAACTACATGTCAATTTACAGACGTTAAATTTATAAATAGCATTTTAGGTAACATTTCAGTTTGTCACAATTCCCACTACTGACATATTACCTGACAAATATAAAAATATTAACAGTTATTTTTTGTACCTAAAAAGTATGATCTTATTCTACATCCCTAATCCTACTGCTATATCCAACTGTTTCCTTACTAATCATTAATAAGCAGCTAATTAATACTTTATTGTGCTAAAAGTCTTAGTTAATAATTTGTAAATAGTGTGATTTGTAAACTATATTCTTACAGAATATATACAGAGAGTGTTAGGTTTGGGTTAGTAGAATGACTTAAGACTCAGTTGCAAATTTACCTACAGTCAGTAGAATGTCTGTTAGTGAAGTATCAAAATAAAGTGTTATCATAAATTAGCCAGACAGTCTACTAATACTGCGAGCTGACAAACAATTGCTTAGTCAACAAAATGACTAAAGGAGGCCATCAAAATAATGTATTACCAAAGAAGGTGAAGCTAATCCAGAAACACTTCATTGCCTAGTTAGCACTGTTGTGTCTCTCTTTTCATTAAAAGCAGTGGCAATTCTATTTTCAAAATGACAAGTGAGAAATGTTAGACAAATGTTATCCTAACACAGGCTCAATATAAAGATGATAATGCAGAATTTTTAGGTTGAGAAAGTTGTGAAATACTTCTTTTGTCTTTTATATCTATTACCTAATAGATTTGCATTTGAAATAACCCTTATCTGAATGGAGTTTAGCTGGTCGATAAATTGTGCTCAGCCACAAAATGTGTCTTAGAGGACAAACACTTACTCCTTTATCATAGCAGTCAGGACTGGCATCATCTTTGCAGCATTTTTCTGCAAGCTTGGTCATTTCATCTGCCACACAGTTCACCTCCTCAAATGTGCCATTGGGGAACTTCTGACTGTAGAGGACAGTGACCCTGCAGGAGGATATGCAAATAGTTATGTAAGCATGTACAGACAATATCAGAAATATATTTCTTGTCGGCTTAGTCCTTTTATTAATCTGGGGTCGCCACAGCGGAATGAACCGCCAACTTATCCAGCATATGTTTTACGCAGGGGATGCCCTTCCATCTGCAACCCATCAACATCCATACACACTCATTCACACACATACACTACGGACAATTTAGCCTATCAAATTCACCTATATCACATGTCTTTGGACTTGGGGAAACCGGAGCACCCGAAGGAAACCCAAACTTCACACAGAAATGACAACTGACCCAGCCGGGGTTTGAACCAGTGACCTTCTTGCTGTGAGGCGATTGTGCTTCAAAAATATAATATATTTCATAATATAATATTATATATATACAGTATATATATATATATATAATATATATATATATATATATATATATATATATATATATATATATATATATATATATATATATGTATATATACAACCACAGTGAACCACACACACACATAAACATACATATATATATATATATATAAATATATATATATATATATATATATATATATATATATATATATATATATATATGTATGTTTATGTGTGTGTGTGGTTCACTGTGGTTGTATATATACATATATATATATATATGTATATATATGTATATGTGTATATGTATATATATATATATATATATATATATATATATATATATATATATATATATATACATATATATAGACATGTATATATATATATATATATATATATATATATATATATATATATATATATATATATATATATATATATATGTATGTTTATGTGTGTGTGTGGTTCACTGTGGTTGTACTTTATAAACTCTTGGAAAAAAATATATATATACTTGCATTTCTTTGAATTTTTCAATTCCAATGACTTGGAGGTCTTGGCAAACCTTTTCTTTGGTATAGGTGTCTGTATAGATACAAAAACAAATAAATAAACAGATGAAATGCAAAGCTAAATGAGCACACAATAAATACATTAATCAACATTTATCAACCCTGTCATTTTGCTGTAATTCAAGTAACACCTGAAATGTTCTTCTAAAATGAAAAATTTTCTCACCCTCCTATTTCTCACCCTCATGTACATGTTTTTCACTTTAAAGGCAATGAAAACAACTTTTCATCATCATAAATGTGAAATAACTGAACCTACACACAGGAGCCTGACAAAAGTGCTCATTTTAGAAGAACATTTCAGATGGCTCTTAGTGGCTTTTGCATCTGAACTCTTCATTTTCTAGCACCCCACCTGCACAGAGCACATATTACATAAACTCTATAGTTATACAAACACCACTAGATCTGTTAAACTTTAAATAAACATTATAAACATAAATCCTCCGTGAACGTCTCTGTATTAAACAATCAAAATCAATGTCTTGAAAACCTTTCATTTTACCACAGTGAAATAGAAGTTTGTTCTTCCTACCTTTGTCGGCCAGCAATGCCGGGACTATTAAAGCATAAATTAAAATTAAAGATGCATTCATCATTTCTTATTAACCACTGGTTATAATTTCAAGATGAGTTAGAATTAGAAACTGCCACTCTGTGCAGTTTCACAAGAGACAAAAGTGTGCATGGTCAAAAATTAACTACAGTGAAAACTGAGAGTTACGTAAATATTTAAATGCAAACAAGACTCTGTCAAGCCCATGGTTGACCGCTAAAACTTTTTGACAGAATATATTTAAAATTGCTATGACCTACAGGAACATCTCGTGAAAAATGTAAAGGTTATACACAGAAACTGCATATAACAGTTTTAAAGTTTACCTAAAAATAGTTCATAACTGACTTGCCTGGCATTAAGAACAAGGTTAAAAATCTCTTGGGAAAGGGATATATTAGCTCTTTACTTATTAAAGCAAGATTCGTTGTTCCTCTCACAGGAAAGGCAGTTATCAAAAGATTTGAGTTTTAGGGATCTGTAAACATCTGGATTTAAGGTTTTACACGAGATTGCAATTTATATTGACCTGTACTTGAACACCACAATAGACTAACCATACAAAAACCATACAAAATTATCTGAATTAAATTCTGTCAAGCAACAACAAGATATTAGCCTGTAGTGGATATACAGTATATGTGTTTGTTTTCCTTTTCTTTTAAATTAAAGTTTACTTTTGACCTTTCGAAATTGCCTTTTTCTTTTGGTCCCCATGAGGAAAATGATAAATCAAGTGTTTTGATAATGTAAAAATGCAGATTGTTTCCTGTGAGGGTTAGCTTTAGGGGTAGGGTTGAGGTAGGGGAAGAGAATCTGTATAATAAAAAAAACATTATGTCTATGGAAAGTCCTAATAAAGAGAGCCATACGTGCGTGCGTGCGTGTGTGTGTTTGTCCGAAAAGTTGCAAATATTTAGAAATGACTTTATAATCTTTTCCATACTGGTAGATCTTGATTATTTTCTTTCTCATTGGTTTGTGAATTTCTTTGGCTTGCAGCATGTCTAGCTAGTGAGGATCTTATACTTCACTTTGTCAGGCAGGTCCTATTTAAGCGGTTTCTTGATTGTGAACAGGTGTGGCAGTGATCAGGTCTGGGTGTGGCTAGAAATTGGACTCAGGTCTTGTTATTTTTATTTTAAGAGGTTTTTTTTATTATAACAGTGTGGAAACCATCCATTTTATTTGACCAACGATCACGATTGCAGCTAAAAATCCTCCTTAAATTTCTATTTCAAAAATAAATAAATACATTTGAATTTGTCACATTTTACTTTTTTTGACAATTTACTCAGTTTACTTGCTCTTGGTTTTTTTTTAAAACCATTATGCGTTTATTTATTCTATTAAACACCAAATTAGATATTTAGACAAAATCTGAAAACCTGTAAGCAACTTCCACCACAAGAAGAACAAATACAATGGAAGCCATTGGTTACATATTTTCAGTTTTCTTCAAAATATTTTTTTTTTTGTTTGATCCAACATTTTAAATAAATTGTAACATTTGGAACAAATTAAGGGCCAGTAAAAAGTAAGCAAATTCTCATTTATTGGGTGAATTATCGTTTTAAAGGGCACCTATTTTACCCCTTTTTCAAGATTTAAGATGAGTCTTTTGTGTCTCCAGAATGTGTTTGTAAAGTTTCAGCTCAAAACACCCATCAGATTATTTATTATACCTTTCAGAATATTGGAATTTTCTGCTCTGAACACAATGTAGTTGAGTTGCCAGTGTCTTTAATGCTAGTTCTCCCCGTCCACCGTTCATACGTGCCTGTCAGAGTGTGCCTCAGTCTCCACCTCGGCTGCATCAATTTTTTTTGCACGGCAAATGTGACAGGATACACGTTAATATCCACTGCTGTATGGATATCCGTTATGTTAATGTACAAAATAAACCTTATTTAATGTCCACAAACCGGGATTGAAGCGTCTGCTTTTATAATTGTGGTGACATGCAGCTGTGGTGATAAAGTAAAGATGGTAAAATCGCTGTAATTCATTACAAACATGCACTGTTTTAAAAACATTTCAAACTTGTAAAACTCATTCTTGATTACATTTGATGATGACTGATGATCACAGAGAGCTGAACAGATCTTTTAATCCCAGTTGCTTTGCGCACGTCCTGTCTTGTTGATATGATTATACAAGAGACATGTTAATACCCGGCTGTCATTCGAATCGGTGGGCGGGGAACCATACTCCTACATCGCTTTGCGGTGGGCCTCAAAATAGGAGGGATTTGGATCCTATTTTAATGTCAGGAAACTTAAAAAAAAAGACTTCAAAAAGGTGATTATCATCATAGGTGCCCTTTAAGGCTTTGTGCTAAGACTATACTGCTGGCCACTGTTGTACTAAATATAATTCTGGCATAAAAGAAACATTGTGGAAATTACATCAGAGACCATATTAACATATACTTAAGCAGCAAATGAAATCTAAAAAGAGCAAACAAACTTTGAACTAGAGCAAAGGCCTTAGAGTATATCTGCTCTTTATTTTTCACAAAATTGTAAACAAATAAGACCTTTTTGGGTACATTAACCTTTCAGTTCTGTACGAGTAAACATACAGTCCATAGTCATAGAGGTGATGCACTAGTGAACAGGAGGAGCTTAGATAAGCTCCAAACACATTTTCAGACAAAATGGTCAAAAAAAGTCTATTATAATACTGCATTGAATTGTCCAATATATGCATACAATTCAGCATTTAGTTATAGCTTTACAATATTTATCATGGGCTTTATCTCTTTATCCACCAAGGGCTTCTTTGCATAAAAAAGATTGAAGGTTTAATGAGATCAACAGCATGCTACTGCAGGTTTAAGTGCAAATGCTTGTTGGTGCCCGAGGGAGCAATAAATAAAAGAAACAGTGTGATATCTATATGAGAGTTCATGTGATATATACAATTTCATGCATAAGGAGAATGTAAGCATTGGACAGCATGGTGCAATTTGACAGTGAGAGAAAATGAATATATCTTCATTCAGCTGTTGACACAGAAACAGGATCTTTCCCTAGGCTCCATTTATTATTCTTTGTCACGTTAAAGTGTTTGTTTTCATATTTATGATTATGTTTAATTATGTAGCACCGTGTAAGACACAACACTTTCATAACACTGTACACTGAAAAAGTGAAACTACTGTGTCTTTCATTCAAAATACACTTTCATATTGGATAAAAATAAAAGCATTACTTTTTTCTTCTTCAAAAAAGCATTTTTACCTTAAAATGGCAGATTTTCCTAGATTTAATGTCATATGACCACTTGAAAGATTTATAATTTGAGTTGATTACTATCTTAACATTAACTTGCTTAACATTCATAGACATATTGAAAGCACCAGCATATACTTTACCTCTGATCTTAAAAATAAAACAAGCATAATCTAAGGTTACATGTATTTATTATAGTCCAAAATACACTTTTATTTTGATTTTGAAGTTGAACCAAAGAAATTTAATTTCAATTCAATTCAATTCAACTTCTTTTCTTCCTTGAGGAGAATAAACACTTTGAATAAATATTAATATTAAATTATATTTTTCAGGTTCAACCAAGTCAAAGCTATCATTTAAGGGACATTTATAAATGTAGCTGTAACAAATTACAGTATTTTTTTAGGTTGTCCAAAGCAAAATGATACTTTGATGTAAGGGTAAAAATATAGTTCCCCTTCAGGGAACTTCAACGCTGCATCAAATGTCGATGCTATGGGAGCACTTCATGTTTGTCAAAGTCCTGAAGCACGTGTATACAGTAATCACTCAAATTACAGTAATCACTCCTACATCCAGGCACGTAGGAAGTACGCCATGAGACACATCCATAATCTGAGTCATTTCTCTTCAGGAAAATATCAGCGCTATGGTAACACAATCCCAACAATGTCATACTGTACTACCAAGTGTCCGGGTGACATGTCCGCTTCAAGGCACCAAAGTGTTAGACCCTGGAAAGGGATCTATAACCAGTTGATAAAACCGGCTAAAGTTGTGAGGGGTAGACCTTCCCACAAAGTTGGATACATCGACAAGAATGTTCCAGATAATAAGACTTTGCAAGCTGCTATACCTGTGTTGATTGGGCCCTGGACAGCCAAGGAATAGGTTGAAAGCAGACTTTGATCAGGTGGAGATGCTATCTCACTAGCATACAAAGTTTGCTTGGACACAGGGGAACCACTATGAGGGTTTCCGCATAGAGCAAACAACTGCTCTGATCTATGCCACAGGGCAGCTCTGTGGACAAAGGCGTCCAGAGCCCTAACTTAACAAAGCAAATTAAGCTTTTCCTGGTCTTGTGACGTGAAAGGAGGCAGATAAAAGGCCTGCAGCACTATAGGTCGAGCCATGTTAGTGGGGACCTTGAGGGTGTACTCACACTATGCTATCCGAACTGTGCCCGGGCATGTTTCCCGGTTCCTTTGACAAGTGTGAGTGCTCAGGCCCAGGCATGGTTCAGTTGGCCAGCCCTGGCCTGGTTGGAAGAGGTATGCCAGAGTGCAGTTCGGTTACAATTGTAGTGTAAGTGCAAAGTGCGCCTGAACCCGAAACTGAAGACGTGATGTCACTTTTAAGGGACTGTTTCATATGGATTTATTAATCATTATTGCTTTTCAATGAACGTGAACTGTCAGAGTTTATTAAAGATACAAACCTCTCGCTGCACGTCAGCTGCACCTTCAGCAAACAGCACAGTGACTTTTATGATAACTTATAAGCATCAAAATAGTGGACCTGTTCAGTAAAATATTTGACTGTGTGTCACTGCATCCAAAACGGCTAAAAATAATACAAAACAATAGAACTACAGCAATCTCCACTGTGCTGAGCGAGAGTGCTTCTCTTCCTGTTAAACTGAACAGCCGGATTATTGATGACGTAAGTGTGCTCAAGTTCGAAAGGTAAAGCTGCGGTATGAGTGCAGGCCATCGGGGGAGTGGGGAGAGGGGATAATTCAAGGCAACTGTAGCTAGTGTGAGTACGCCCTAAGTCTGTACCCCATCTTAGGGTACAAGAATGCCCTGATCATTCAAGGGCAGAGTAAAGTTTAGAAGGGGCCACCGACCGGGTGCTCCGGTTTCTCCCACAGTCCAAAGACATGTGATATAGTACAATTGGGTAAACAAAATCAGCCATAGTGTATGAGTGTTTCTGTAAATGAGAGTGTATGTGTGTTTCCCAGCACTGGGGGTTCACAAGTTTGTGTACTCTCAGTACTGGGTTGCGAAAAAGGCATCCACGACATAAAACATATGCCAGAGTAATTGTTGGTTCATTCTGCTGAGGCGATTCCTGATAAATCAGGGACTAAGCCGAATGATACCAATTGTATATTCTGGCCCTTGAACATTAGATATGCATCTGAAATCATCAGATATGTCCTTTTGGTGTTAAAATGGAGAAATGGTCATTTTAAATAATCATTTTAAGTGGACTAATATTTATTTATTGATTTATTTATTTTTTTTGTATCTCAATACAACAAATTTTATCAAATGGCTGGGAATGAGCAATCAATCAAAATGGTACACAACTATGAGAATCAGAGAGCATATTTATGATTTTTAATAAATAAGACAGTTTGTTTCAACCAAAAAGGCACACCTTTTTTTTATACTTTTCATCTTCATTATTCTTCACACTTACCTGAGACAATTTAACCCCTCTCATCATCTTTTTCAAATACAAAGATCCTTTTGACAGACCATTTCAATTTTACTCAAATCACCCCAAATTATTGCGTGCTGCTCACTGCTGAAGATCCATTTCATGGTAACTGTGGCTAAAGAGATTTAAAGCCGCACCATGGAAAGAGTTGAATCAATATTATTGATCAACAATTGCAATCCCAGACCGGTTATGGCCCAATAATCCAAAAAGTAGAGCTACATTATTAGTTCATTTTGTTTTCAGCTCTGGGTTATGGAATCGAATTCTTCTGTCACACGTCGTTCACATTCTCAAAGTGAAATGAAATAAATGTTTCAGTCATGGTAATCAATGAAATCTCCGTTGGCTGAGTCTCTGCTGTGCTTTTCAATCATCAGTCATTGCTATATCGTAGTTGGCACCATTTTTAAGACTCTAATAAGCTTCAGAGCTTTACTGGTTCAGAGTACAGGCAGAACACATTGATTTTGAATATCTGTTGTTCTTGGAGGTCAGCTTAGTTCTTTTCAACACTCTTTCAAAGCGCCTCAGATCTGAGCACAATTAACCATTTTTAACTAAATACAGTATGCAGAAGTAATGCAGAATCCATTAAGTCATGATATAGATTTTGAAATTTAGCTTGATGCTATCATTAGAAATTAGAAGAAGAAAAAGATTTACAGTTTTACAGAAGACTTACAGTTTAAGCAGCGGGAGAATTTTCTCTTTCGACAATAACAGCTTCTTAAAGTTGTTCTATTCTTGATGTGTTACATGAATACTCACTCATTATAACCAGTGGTGGACAAAGTGCACAATTAAGTAATCTACCAGACTAAAAGTTCCTAGATATTACAAACACTTCTGTACTTAAGAATAGTAGCAAAAATACTTAGTGTTGAACTATGCAAACTATCTTAAAGCACCCAGTTTGCCTAGGTCTAATGCTAAAGATATTAATAAGCAGATTAATTGAATAAACTGCCAATGTGTGGTAACAGTTCATCATATACACTACTTCATCAACTGATTGTTAATCTTAAGCAGAATTGAATAAGATTTGAATAAATATACAGTATTATTTAAGTTTTTGGATGATTAGATTAATTTATGACAGTTATAAACAGTTCTTTTTTTTGGAATAGGGATATTGATAAATGCGTTGAAACTGAAGTGTAATACTTTGGATTATACAATTTTGTATAAATGTTTTAGGTTACACGCCATTTTCAGTTTTAAGTTTCAAGATTTGTTCTAAATAGATTTGGAAGGGTCCAATAAAATGTGCACACAGATATCTAGTATTGCCCATATGGTAAACCAATATATTTTCAAATATATTTTGTAATGTATTTCAACATATACAAAAATGGCCAAAAATACAGTATATATTTGTTTTTTAAATGAATGTAAAATAAATGTAAAACTATAGGTCAGTACGTGATACTGATGGAGGAATACATTTCCTGACTTGCTCCTCCAAAACACCCCAAAATGACTCAATAATATTTAGTTCTGGTGACTGTGCAGGCCTTGGAAGATGTTCAACTTCACTCTCATGTTCATCAAACCACTCTGTCATGAGTATTGCTGTGTGTATTGGTGCATAATCATTCTGATACACAGCACCACCTTCAGAATACAATGTTTGATACACATGGTGCACATGGTCCTCCAGAATGATTCAGCTGTCCTTGGCAGTTGAGCCTATCTAGTATTAGGCCTAGGCAATGCCATGATATTGCAGCCCAAATCATCACTGATCCACCCTCATGCTTCACTCTGGGCATGCAACAGTCTGGTTGGTATGCTTCTTTAGGGCTTTTTCCACAACGTAACTCTCAAGGATGTGGGGAAGACAGTGAAGGTGGACTCATCAGAAAACAATACATGTTTGACATTATCCACAGCCCAAGATTTTTGCTGCTGGCACCATTAAAACCAATGTTTGGCATCGACAGTAGTGACCAAAGGTTTAGCTATAGCAGCCCGACCATGTATATTAACCCTGTGAGGCTCCCAATGAACAGTTTTGGTTGAACAGGAGAGTTGAGGTGCACCTTTAATTCTGCAGTGAGTTAGGCGGCTGTGGTTTCATGCTTTTTGGATACAATCTTGGTTAGCACCTGGACCTCCCTTTCAGACAGCCTCCTCTTGTGTCCATAGTTACTGGTGTTGGATGTGGTTCGTCTTAGTGGTATACTGTACTCACATTATCCTGGATACTATGGGCCTTGATACATCACAAAGACTTGCTGTCTCTCGTATGTCATCCATAATGTTGTGTATTCCAATATTTTAAGCAAAACTGTGCTATTACTCATTACTATTTAAATCTTTACACTCTGCTCTTACTGGGGGAATGTGCAATTGGCCAAATTGGTCATATTTAGCCATGAAACATTCAACACCAAATTGCCCAGTGTTGCAGTTCTATATATGCAGTTGTCCTATATATATATATATATATATATATATATATATATATATATATATATATATATATATATATATATATATATATATATATATATATATATATAGTTGAAGTCAGAATTATTAGCCCCCCTGAATTATTAGCCCCCCTGTTTATTTTTCCCCTAATTTCTATTTAACGGAGAGAAGATTTATTCAACACATTTCCAAACATAATAGTTTTAATAACTAATTTCTAATAACTGGCATAGAAATAAAGAATCTCCTGTTAAGATAGACAGACAGATTTATTGATTTCAGTATTAACTATTTAATTACACTTTACCATTATTATATATAATCTATATCTTGCTTATATTTGTACAAAGTCACTTCAGTGCAGTGTTTCCACAATGTTTTTTTTTTTATTGTTACTGTTTTCAATTAGACAGACACTTTTTTCGCAGTCAGATGAGAATAAGAATGTGTTATGTGGAAAATCTATGTATTCTTATAGTCAAATATTATTGTATAATATCAGCTAAGCTGTTCAATGCTATCAATAGCATGTTTTTCATAACAGTCTGTTCTCTCCCATTTCACATAAACAATTTAAAACTGAATTAATATTTAATGACCGTTTATTTACATATTTGGTGTACCTGTCATGTAATGAGCAGAACTATGTAAAGTTAGCTGGTTATTATTGCAAAATAAACCCCTGGGATGTCATTATATAAGACTGATCATGCTGTCAGGTTTATTTTACAATAATGACTTGCTGTACTTTAAAAATTAAATAATAAACATAAAATACATTAATGGATCCTGTTCACAGGAAGTTAATAAATATGGTAGATCAACTATTATCATAACTGACAAACAAAACAGCTTCCCTATACATACAGTAATTGAACATAATGGAAACCCAAGAGCTTGGCGCCCTGTTTTTGAATGGGAAAATTAAGAGTAATCCCCTTAATGTTTCACAATGATGGAGCACCATGCAAACGAAATACATGCTGTGTCAGATATTGTTAAATATTCAGACGTGGTAATGTTTTAAATGTGCCATATCTGCATAGAGTACCTGACATTGGTCACCAGGTATAAATGAGAGAATAGTTTTATAAAAATCCTTCCCAGAGAACACTTGTTTTAAGTAACATAATTATATGAAAGTCATCATAGTTATATATGACTTATATGTAAATTATTATTGGACATTTCTAAAATATACTTTAGACTGGGGACTTTATGGATTAAAAAATGTTCCTGAGATTTCTGCATGAGTGATATACAGCACAAGGTTTTTAAAATGTACAATGCTTACTATAGCTCACTTTGTTATTCTTTAGATGAACAATAAATCCATGGAAGTTCATTCTGTAATATCTCAGCACTTTATCACGTCCTCCAAGCCACCAGGGGGCGCAGCAATATTGCCCTATACTCCTCAACATTAGATGGCGGTAGTGACTCTTTTTCCTTTAAACTCCCCTGTAATCAGCCTAAGGCTGCGTCCGAAACCGTCTAGTACTCAGTAGGTACTGCATTTGAATTTAAACGTACTACTTGGCTGTTAGAAAAGTACGTTCCATACAGTATGAATGTAAGAAGTATGAATGGAATTCGGACGTACTACATCCGCCATTTTGTCATGGTCACGTGACCTACCTGCGTCAGTTGCGTCGCTTCACTACCATTCATGAATTCTCTCGGGGGCATCATGGGATAGCGCAGCATGCATGGGATGCGCACTTCAGAATCTCGCCCGAAGTAGTAAGTCATCCGGGTACTTCTCGCATACTGATTTTCGAATTCTATGAATTCGGACATACTACTCGGCTCGCATACTGATTTTAGCGTACTGTATAGTATTGAAGTATACGGTTTCGGACGCAGCCTAAGACTGCTCTATATAAGACTGCTTTGTATCCTGCTCTGTGTTCAGTCCCGAACCCTACCTCTTAGCTGCCTCATCCAGTGCTCCAGTTTAGTTGTTCTCAAGATCTTTGCTTGCTATGTTCTTATTTAATTGTTCTGAGACCCTTGTGTCTAGTTTGTTTTGTATGAATTTTTGGAAGCTCGGCTCTCCTATATTTGTTGTACTTTTTCAACCCTGGCTGTAGAGAGATATTGTCTCTCCTTCTTGTCAATTTTTCTTCAGTAAAGACTGTCTTATTTTTGGATTTCATACATTGTGGACTAACTATGTTCCTTCTCCGCTCTTGGGCCACCAGTCTTAGCTCATGTAGTAAGAACTACTGCTAACAACGCTGTAGACCTGGGTTCGATCCCCACTCAGACCCTTACAAAATTCTTCTTCAGTCAATGTCTGACTATTTGCTTCCAAGTTTGGACTGGGAGTCCTTGTCTGTTGATGTCAGTTTGATGGCTTCAGTCACAATATTCTTAATCACACCCCTCTTAACTTTAGTTTTCAAAGAGGTTTAAGTACATCAGTATCCTAAATTAAATGTCTCAGCAACTTCTGGTTCATGAGGACTATAAACAAAAGTAGATTAATGGTGTAGATTAGTTGCAAATACTAAGTTTACAATGTTAATAGTATGATTTAATGACATTGATAATTTTTGCTATAAAAAATAGGGCTCCAAAAAAAGAAGTGATAATTTCTTTGGTATGACTCGAATATTAAATGAACAGTATTAATATTGTGATTTTTTATTTTTTATTTATTAATATTGTGATTTTTTATTTTTTTTATTTTAATATTGTGGGTATTTATTAACAAAATAATAAACAAGAATAACTAGCATTGCTTAGTGAAGTTTTACAAACAAATTTTGACAGGAGCACGTAATATGATTGATCTGGCTGGCCTCTCATCCATAATCAGCAATAATCCAATCAGATTGATTCAAGTTTACAGTAAATAGACCGATTTCACCCTACTACCTTATCTTCGTTTTGGAAGAATCCTCTTTCCAACCCACCTCCTCCTTTTCCTCCCTTTACAAGAGGGAGCTCTCAAGATCTACAAAACACATCCTTTTTCCTTCAGGGCGGCAGCGGTATATGCTCCGGCGGTAATGATAATTTTAAACTCTCACCTACAGGTACCTGATCTTAGACTCCCTTATATGCTTATTGACCAGGCGGGAGCCCTGGGCTCAATTATCTCCGAGATCAAGGTTCTCTCCCGGGACAGCATCTAAACCTGCTAATAGCATCAAGCAATATCTAAGTGTGAACTCTTGAAATAATTATTAACTGATTAATAACTCTATTATCGGTCTGGCACAGGTAAAACTTATTCTAAAATAACAAAAAGTTTTTTTTTGTTATTAACAAAGTTTTTGTTATTAATGAATTATCAATGAATGAGTTATTATTTTTGTTGTTAATGAATATCAGTTTAAAACATCTAATTAATTAGAATATTTTATACTAAAACACACTATGCCAAGGTCTCTGATAGAGGTTTGGAAAGTGATATATTTAAGCTTCTGTTGTAGATTCAGTGGATGGAAGTAGCTGGATCTTCCTGCAGTTCTTGATGCATGGAACAAGCAGATGTAGATCTCTTGAGCTTTGAGCCTTGAAAAGAAGAAATCTGGAGATTCTGGAACACGCAGACTGGAGATTTCTGGAGGTGGTGGTTCTGTTGTCGGGGACACGCCAACATCTTTATCCCTGAAGGTAGAGGTCCTGGAAATCAGGGACACGCATATTTCTGGAGGTGGTAGTCCTAACGTGATGGTTTCAGATGGCTTGGAAAAAGCACTGTGAATCCAACTACCACAAAAATCCTTGCTGGAAGACGCAGCAAAGTTCTGAAGTCTTTGAACAATTCAGATAGCCTGAGACGTGCAAAGAATCCTTTTGTTTCATTTTGCAGACATTCAGTGGTGTAACGCTTGCATTGAAAACCACCTATCTTGTAAAAACAACACAAATTGTATACCATCACCCCAAACAACACAAATTGTGTACCACCACCACTTTCAACTACTTTTAGAGAATGTTTTATCCTTTCTCTGGAAGATGGGATTGAAAAGATGGCACCTTTCAAATCCAGCAAAGTGATTGGATGATCCTGTGAGGTGGTCACTGGAGGGTGTCATCCATAGTTCCAAACTAAACAATTGCCTTTAGAAATGTTTCAATCTTATTTTCATTTACTATTGTCTTTTCTCTTCCTTTAACTTTTCGGGGTGTCTCCATTTATTTCCTAAAATCTCTTCTTCCTTGGTTCTAACCTTCCAAACCTTTTGTCTCAACTGCATTCAAGGGATGGGTTTACCCCCAAATTAAGTAAATAAAGGGCGGCTGACGACTCTCTTTCAAGGGCTATCTAGCCCTTAGCCCTACGCCTTCAAGATAAAGAGAATTGGGACACCCCTACCCCTTCACGTAAACATGCAAAGGGTAAGGGGAAGGACTAAGGGGTAGAATTGGGATTGGGCCTTAATATGTATTAATTAGATTTTAAACCTTACCATTTTAGCTGAAGTGCAGTGAGTGCACTATTCATTGCTTCTGAATGGCTGTATTTAAATGTTTCTATCGTGTTGCGTCATATACGAACAGACAGATTTCTGGTCACTGGAATCTTGTCTCGTTGCATGTTGCAATGTATGCTCCTCAACTAATGTTTATGTTTGTAATATCTATATATTTTTTCAATAACCAAAAACCACCTAATGTGGATTTTTATAACTGAATCTGAGTCTCATTTCGAAGGCTGCAGCTGTCCTGCAGAGGTTGCATTTTTGGCTGCACCAGCATACATTGAGTAGCCTTCATGACTGAAATGAAATATGATGTGTTTTCCACCAAGGCAACACAGAGTGCAGAAATATTATGGGTAAATTGCAAGTGAGTGAGTTACAGTGACCAAAACAACAGACATTCCCGATTTCACAGGCATTATCTATTACTCATTCTCCTGCTGTATTGAGTATGAGACTATGTTATTTGAAACAGCAGCTTCAAAGAGAAGCAACTGAAGTCTTACTGAGGTTTCTGTGATCATGGCCAGATGTCAGATTGACACCTTGGCATAGTAAATCACCCACACTTATGCAAGATCATCTGGCTGTTTATAGCCTTTTCCTAATTAACATGTGAGTCCAGGAAAAGATTATTTGTAAAGACGCTGAAATCTCATTGCCATCTGAAAGAAATGAAAGAGCTCTGCCACTTTTAAATTCTAAAACAAACATTTTTTTATCATCTAAGTCAATGGTTTAAATGTCATTCTACTCAATTTATGTTATTATAATTATGATGGCATATGCTGCCCAGTTCATTGGATTATTCTTTAAAACCATCTATTCCTCTTATCTATACAGAAGGCTTAGTTAACATGACAAGCACAACAAATAAGCTGCGGTGAAGTCAGACAATGAAGGGTATAAATAAAATGAATCAACTTTGTATTTATTTTTTTTTTTTGTCTGGCTGTGTTTAATGATTCATTGTATTTATTTTCTTGCTTTGTTCCTTTTGGCATGTGATTAACTTGGGTCAGGTAGCTTACTAACATCTAGCATTTATAAGTCTGTTAGCTTTCTAATCACATAATAAAATAAACAATGCTGTCCCAAGAAGACTCAAAAACATTGCTTTATATTCCTAAGTCATTCTAAAGAAGTTTAAAAGTCCACTTTTGTATTTCAGAGCATGCACATAAACATTTGTCTTGTTAGCAGACACTTCCTTATCAAATGCCCAGGACAGCTGTGAATACCAAAACAAAATCCATTAGCAATTGCAAATATTCAACAAATGATGTTGCTTTATTTAAAGTAAAGGGCCATACAGTACATACAGAAAATGTATTTGAATTGACGTAATTCACCATCTCAGGCATGATACAACAATAAATAAAACTGCATTTCTCATTTCCAGCTTTTAACTGAAGACATGTATCTTTCCTATTATATAACTACTTATTACATGAATACATTTATAACTAATAAATATTGTTTGTAAATAATTCATTCTTTTGAACGTTCACTTGTAGAGATCACAAATTAACAGAACAAATAAATAACATATTTAACAAACTTATAGGATTTTCTGGATTAGGTATATACTGTATATACCGTATACCATACATTTTCATTAATACTGGAAAAGATTAGACACAATATCATTATCTTTACACTGCACTGCATGGCTTTTTAGGCTATATGGCAAAAAAGGCAAGAATATTCCTTAATAATTCTCAAATATTTATCTGTCTTCCGAAACACTAAACCACCCAGATCCTGACTTTACAGAATATCTTATTTCAGGTCTCATGGCTTCCATCTCTATGTTTTGTCTCTTCCTTCTCGTAACCTTGTTTACCCAAACCTCCAGTCCGCACTCGCATTAATCAAAAAGAAACCGACAAATATTTCATGATAGGTCCTTTCTCCAATCCTCCATTTAATGTCTTTCGTATCATCCCCATCAGCGTAGGGCTTTCTCAGCATCAAATTCAGACATTTGGACGATGGTCGTGTGATGCTTTCAAAACTTACATTCACTCTAATTGCTCCCACCTAAAGAAACCCAGCAGATGCTCATCATCCACCACCCACCACATACAGCACAGGACTCCACGCACTTCAGCTTTGTTCCCGCCAGAGCCTTTTTTTTATTCTCAGCAAACAATTTTGTGTTTAATAGACATCCAATAGACATCTAAATGCAGACAGCTTGGCTAGAATATATATATATATATATATATATATATATATATATATATCTAAAAAATAGCCCAAAACTAGACTAGTCGACAAATAGACAGATTAGACAGGGATTATATGTGTAGTCATTCATTTCTGTTTATTTGATGACTAGTCTAGTTTTGGCCTATGCTTAGACGTCTATTAAATTTTAACTGACAGCCCAAATTTAGCCTTGTTTTAGCCAAGATGACTATGTTTAGACAACTATTAGACTTTTTGCTTTTTTTGAAAGCAAAAAAATGCTTGCAGGGTTGTATTTCAATTAGGCAGTAAAATTCACTGATTCTAAACAAACCAAATCTTAAATGAAGATTTTAAATGCATGGCTTTATGATGGCCAGTTCACTGGAAGCACCTTATTGGGCTTATTCAAAATTAAAAGTCCCTAGGCATACAGCCTATTAAATTGGATTGACAGACAGACAGACAAACAGATAGATAGATGGTGTATATAAGACTTGAATAACTTAAAGTAAGCAATTACACTGACCTGACATAATATCCTGATCTGCTCATTGCCAATTGTATCATGTGTACTATAGAAGCAAATGTACAATACAGCCTACATGAAAGGCCATAGAGGTCTGCACTTCATGTTAAGTATGCTTGTTGAACAAGAATGTGAGAGATTGCAGGAAATGAGAGCTAGTCTTTCAGTATGCTTTTGTGCAGGATGCACTAAGAGGCCCTGTTCATAGAATAAACCATTCATTAAGGGTCTAATTTGTTCTCTCTAATGGCCTGGCCTTGAAAATCGGAACACCATTACAAGGTAAAACAAAAGAAAAAAGTCAAATTAACCTCACTAGAATGTCTGAAAACAGAAAATTAGACGTTATCACTGTAGGGCTAAGAAAGACACAACTAGCTGGTTGTTCTCACAGAATAAGCCCGACAGGCTTATCAGCAGCCTGACATGAAGCAGATGGCTGTTGTAGAAGACTGGAGGGCTTTATTCCCTAAAAACAAATGCTAGCTGTAGATTATCCCTCTTTTTGCATGGCTACTTAATACAAAAGTATCAAGTTTTTGTACTTAAAAATCTGTACTAATTGTAAAGCTTGCGATAAGAAACAAGACTGGATGCAGACTAAGCTAACTTGTTATTCAGTCACAAGAAAATGATGCTAAACAGTCAATACAAGTGACAGAGAAGCATATGATTATTTACTAATGGTCAAGATGATTCAAAGCACCCAGATGAGTCTGTTATTGTCACAGTTGTAGGTGTGTGTGCACTGGAATTGTCTGTGTTATTAAATGCTTATGTTTTGCTTTCTCTATGTGTATTGTTGTGGCGTGTCAGTGTTGTTGCGGTCACATGGTTTATTGCTACGCCGATTAACTGTTCTGATTAGCCGCCCAGCTGTGGCTAATTACCACGGTTATATCTGAGTGGCAGTTCTTTGTTACACTGTCAGATCATTATTGTTTGTTCATGTTACTTAGCGTCTTGTCAGGTCTTTCGGTGGGCTGACTCTGGATATCTGGGGCCTGTTTCAGTAAGGAGGTTCAACCAACTCAGAGTTTAAACTTGAACTCTGAGTTAACTTACCGAGAGATTAAAAACTCATAGTTTTCAGTTTCAGAATAGCAGATCTGAGTTAGGTCAATCAACTTTGAGTAGACTAACTCAGAGTTAAGCGTGCATATCGCGATTATAAAAAGGCATTATCAATAAAGCGCAGATATTACGAGTCACCATGGCAACATCTGAAAAAAAAAGAGATCAGCATTTCTTTCTCCAGTTGAACTTGATGTGCTCATGCAAAGTTATAGCAAATATGACCATATTTAAAAAAGCAACACCACTGTATCAGTGAAATAGGGACAGTTAGCGTTAGAAAACATACTGTAGCTGCTCAAGTTATTGCATATGTTTACATTTAAAGTATTTAAGCATAATAAAAAAAGTAATGTAATGTGTGACGTTTATTGACTTTTCACTTGGAAAAGTGGGGAATTGGCTGTAATTTTGAAGTTATTTCAGATGTAATTGCATTCAATTTCATAAAACAGGCTACTGCATAGTTTCTACAACAAATTTGACAAAACAAGAATGCATATAACCTTCAATTAATGTTCTGTGGAAATGTTTAATTTAAGGTTCCCACTTTTACACATGTTGATCAGTTTAAGATAACATTTCTAAAGTTGAGTTTTTAATAGATTTAAAAGTGCATGTGTCTTTGCCTTTATTATTGATCAAGTGAAGAGGTTGATATGACATTTAGAATGTAAGCAGAACTAAAAAACCTTTTTAGAATAATGAGTAATAATCCCATTAATCTAGTTACAGCACATGTCACTGCCGAAGGTCAGTGAATTTAAGCTAATTATTCATTTAAAAAGACAAGCCAATCTTGTACGTGACTTTGCTCTTTGTGTGACTGAAATGTAGGTAATAGCTATGCTTTCATCCAAAAATGTTAATTAAATTTATGTGCAAAACTGGAATATCGCATAAAAAATATACAAATAAGCGGCAGTCACACTAGAGTTTGAGCTCGCGAAATTCTGTCGTATGACGCTATGAAAAGGGGCGGGATTAAACAAGATGATTAGACATTAAAAAAGCGAGCGATTGCTCCATGTTTTAAATTTCTGTTCAGAGAGGTCATGTTTTGATCCTGGATTGGTCTCACGCAGTCAAATGAGATTTCACAGGTCAGATTTCACCAAGCTTGAACTTTGCACCGCAGCAAAATGTGAAACTCGACACATGACCCTGCGTTTCCGGTCTGACGCATTCGCGTGCGTATGAATGGAAGTCTATGGGGAGTAAAGTCCAGTGTGACCGCGGCTTAAAGAAGCATTTCCATTCAATGAACAAAATCGACACATCTTGATTAACTGGCGCCAAATATTAACAGTAAAAACAGAATTTAATTAATAATTAATAATATAATAACATTAATACTAAAATGGATAAGGCATTTTAAAATGACCAAAACAACATTTCAGATGTTTTACAATGTGCTCAGCCTGCTGGTTTCTCCATTCACACACATTTTTATCATCACATGATCTCTTAACAAACCTTTTCACATACTGGAATTTGTTCGGTAAAAGTGTTTCCATCGTGGTTTATGCGCATCTTTTCTTATCGAATAAAAGGTTTATCCTACTCAGTTATGTGCATATGTTTTTTATGTGTATTTTCAAAAGTTATGTGCATCTTGGCTTTTCCATCAACCGTTTTTTTTTATGCGCATATGCAAAATGCGCATTAAAATAGGTAGGTGGAAACGTAATTCTAAGGAGAGAAATGCCGCTTCGTCTATAACAAAGGGGAGGAGACCGACAAAAACTCAGAGTTTAGAGAACAAAACCTGCTACTGACCAGGTTAGGTTCACAGAGTAATTTACCACGGTAAAGTTAAAGTTACATCTCTTTCAGAAACAGGCTTGCCTGACCCTGCTTTCTCGAATTTGACAAACCTGCCATTTTAAAACGGAAAACCCAGAGTTTCTCTCATTTTAGAGTTAGCATACTCTGAATTTTCACTTAACTTCCTTTCTGAAACATGGCCCTGGTCTGTTTGCCTGGTTATTGGCTTACCTCTGGATGCTATCAGCTCACGTTTTGCGATGTCTTATGAACTCTTGTTTACACAGTTTTTGGACTCTATTACTCTATTATTTTTGACCACCGGTCAATAAACACACTTGCATCTTTGATTCATCTGTTGTATTATTATTTTCATGAGCATGACAGTGTTATCTTACCAGGTGTTATTTGAGAACAACCTTGGGATATTGTGACAGACCAATCAGAATCAATTATTCAAGAGAGCCATGTAATAAGAATTTGTAACGTCCATTCAGACTTGCAAAATAACTTTAGAGCTGTTTCTTTCATGGCAAACAAATGAAATGCTAATGACTGCCCTTCACACTCATATTGATTGTGTGCAGAAAGAAAGTA
Organism: Danio kyathit; assembly: GCA_903798195.1. Taxonomy (NCBI): domain Eukaryota; kingdom Metazoa; phylum Chordata; class Actinopteri; order Cypriniformes; family Danionidae; genus Danio; species Danio kyathit. Next base: position 51,976,840 of record LR812523.1, on the reverse strand, counting down.
ATCTGGACCTAATTAATTCTCACTTCACACTTTAGAATCTCAAAAGTCATTCAGACACATTTGTCTTCTCTTTCATGAATACTATGAATTCAGGCATACTTATTTTGTCAATATCATTTTTCCTTTATTATATAGAATAGTGTGCAATTTGAGATGCAGTCGGAGTATAGATTTTTTTTTTCAATTGACTGTCAACAATACTTCTTTACTGTAATAATGTAATAATGAACTTTGTAGAAATTGCAGAAAGTGATATTATGCTCAGATGGCCAGAATCCAATGTGATAGCAGGGTGTTTAAGAAATCATTCGCTGATCTCTTACTGGCAGAATGGTGAGTGTGCTCAGGCTCATATGGAGATATCTGAAGATTGGTGCTGGCATGCTTTCACCAGCTCCTCAAGCAGATTGTCAGCGCGCTCTGTCCAGGGCTCTGTCGTGTTATGCACCTTTAGTTAGTTTAGATTGTGTTTTTAAGAGGAACATTGATGGTGGCCTGGCTCACAGTGCAAGAAAATGTTCAGTAAACAATTTCTAAGAAACATCATTGAAAGTTGAAATCAATCCACAAACAAAAATACTTTGCTTGTACATATCCCTAGATGTGTAAATGTGGGTAAAAGGAAAGTCAATCAGACAGACCAGAGGTGCATTTCCCAAAGCATCATATGGTTGCAGGTTCCATTTTTACCAACACTGCCATAGTTTAATGAAAAATAGAATTTTAAAACTACAGCATTGTTGTTGTCATAACATGTAAAATCAAAAACAAGCAGAAGACGAGGGAGATACAATTCCACCAATTTACAGTTTTCTCAATTGCTAAAACACTAAAACCCATTGGCTGAATTAAGTTCTCAGTTGCCTAACCTCATTTAGCCAATTGTGCAGTCTGTTGTGAATACCTTAAGCCAGGGGTCTGAAACTCAAATTGGCGGGGGGCCATATCAGTGACTGACAATTCATAGGAGGGCCGTTTTAACATTCAAGCACCACAAAAAGCGGAAACCTGATGTAATTGATGCCCTTAGACATTCTTCCCCAGAGTATATGCAGTCAAAGCTCCTTCTTTTTGTTTCTTGTTGTACATATTGAAGGGGTAGTTTAAATTGCTTTGAAAATTTAATAATAGGCAATATCATAATAATTATTATTCTGTACCAATCAATTGTTGCTTTTTACCAAGCAAAGTTTTACCAAAGTTTTACTTTTTACCAAAGTTACCAATTGTTGGTAACTTTAATGACTTTACTAGCAATTGTAAAACTGCAACAAAGAGGGAGGGAAATATATAGTCAAATTTTACTAATGCACATTTTTTTTAATACAAATTTTAATATGCACATGAGGAAAATCTAATAAATGAGCCTACATTCTTATGCATTCACCCTAATCCCCCCCCCCTTTTTTTTTTTTCTTTTTTCTTTTTTTTTTTGATGTGTGATTAAAGGCTGTTATTATGCTATTACAGTTTTTCTCGATTGCTAAAAAAAACAATTTCTGAACCTTGCTCCATTTTCTTAGTTTTTTCTAGCTTGGCCCGCGGGCCGGCAGTTTGAGACCCCTGCCTAAAACCATTTCAGATGTTAAAACACAATGTGCAGATCTTACTCAGACTTTTCAGGAAAACTCTAAACATTCTCATTCTCAAAACACATTCTGCACTCAATGCACAGCTATAGCATGGCTATAAGAAACAATGTGAGAGGACAAGTGCAATATTCACCTTTTCTAAATTCTAAATTCCTCTAGAAAAGAATAGAGAAGTTCTCCTCAGCCTGGCTCTGTAAAGTGTATGATGGCCAACCCTACTCTTTTCCTCCCGAGACCTCACACTCTGCATTTACTGTATTCTGGAGAATATATTTTTGCTTTTACAAATATTCTTACATACAGCATATTTATGGTTTGGTTGTATTCTACTGCATACACCAATAATGCTTGGCCTAATGAATATTTTCTGTTTTTTCATTGCATTGGTGTTTAGACTGCACCTGTTCCCCCTCTCAATAGATTACTGTCACTGTAGAACATTGTATTGAATTGTAGATATCAGCCTATGGAAGAGCAAAGAGCTTTAGATTTAAATCAAATCAAATCAAATCACTTTTATTGTCACATCATCAGCAGCACGTGTGCTATGATGAGTGAAAAGCTTAGGTGCTGGCTCCAGACAGTGCAAAATACAGACAGTGTAAATACAACGACAGTGCGAAATACAGACAGTGCAAAAATACAGACAGTGCAAAAATACAGACAGTGCAGTATACAGACAGTGCAAAATACAGACAGTGCAAAATACAGACAGTGCAGTATACAACAACATACTCACAAAAAAACAAGACAATGTAAAATTGGCAATGTTAAAGTGCAGTGCATGCTACATCTTGACGGTGTGCAGTTCGGGGTATGGAAGAGTTTGTGTGGGGTGTGTTAAGTGTTCATCAGCCTGATAGTCTGAGGGAAGAAACTTTCCTTCAGTCGGCTGGTGCGTGACCGGATGCTGCGGAACCGTCTGCCTGAGGGTAGCAGAGAGAAAAGTCTATGGCTTGGGTGGCTGGAGTCGCTGATGATTCTCTTGGCTTTCCTCATGCACCTCCTGGTATAGATGTCCTGGAGGGAGGGAAGCTCACCTCCTACTACACGTCCAGCAGTACGCACGATCCTATTGTGACCGGGCGGTGGGGATAATTGACTTTTAGAAGAACATCTAAAATTATACACTTTATAAATATAAAAGAATAGACCGACTACGCCACCCTGGTATAAAGGGACCAGAGACCCAAAACTTCAGCAACAAGGCTACTCAGGTTCGGTGAGACAGAGGCCAGGACTCAGAATCAATGCAAATGTAACAATCTTTATTTTGTGCAACACTGTAAATGGACACCACAAATAAAATTCACTGCTCTGAGTTTCAGTGGGTTTCTTAGACTCATATGCTGCCCGTCCTCCCCTTCTCCAGAGCCAGAGTCCCCGCCGCTACCTATTCATAGCACTGCAACACCCGTGAGGATTGACACTACAAAAATCACAGCATTACATTAATTCACCCAATGTGGACGACTCCAATTCAGCAAACCCCCCACCATCATACGAGTAATGGAAACGGAAAGTTGTATGGGACTCTGCTCTGGAACAAAGGAAAAGAGAGTCAATGTTACCAAAACTGAAGCAATGCTCACATACAATTAAAAAGGCATCATTCACACTCAATAAAACATGTCCTTACAGCAGCTAGACGGCCAATAGTCAGTTCTATTACGACAAAGAAACAAATCAAAAAGATACAAAAACCCCACAATATCATAGACACAAGAGAGCGGTTTTAAAATGGAAATAAAGCACTTGTTGCTCGTTAGCTCCCCCTACTGTACGAGCGTGGTAAGCAGCATCAGTAAGGTATACATTTACATACACTGGACCAAAGTGTCGGCTACACCTTATAACAGCAGGAAACCACACACAGAATCACAAAAGAATATAACAAAAATATATATAAAGAAAATAACCAAAATAAACAAATATTAACAAGAAAACAATACACACAAAATACTGCCCGAAAGGCTCAACTAAAGAAAAACTCACTTCTCGTGGCCCCGCCCCCCCGATCATGTGGCTGCGACGGACGTGTTGCAAAGTAAACAATCGTCCAGCGGTCAGCTGCACGGCATCTCCACCAAGAAGGACAGTTAAACAGGAACGGTTTCGTGCGTGTATGCCCGTTAGGGCATCAACTAAACACTCACGTGCGAGGAGTCAAGCGCAAGCATATACACAACGGCATCCAGTCTTGAAAGGGGAAGGCATCCGCTCCGAACAATGCCACCACGCGTCACTCAGCCATGAGAACAACGGATATAACAACCGCGACCACTCCAAACAACCTGCTGCACACTGGAGGCACTCTCAGTAAAAGCCAGAATGCTGTCGAAGAAATAAGGTTGGTTTTAGAGCTCACATTACACTTACACCATGTTAAACATAGCGAGAACATACCTTTTGCGGATACAATAAGCTCAGCGCCATTACGCGCTCCTTTGGTTACAAGCACAATCTCAAGTCTCCTGGTCCACACTGAAAATACAGGAAGCCTCAACAGAGCAGCCCAACCATTAGCAGTAATGCACACTAGCAAACAGCTCCTACCTGTCCACAAACCAATGACACGCCGGAACAACGTCACCCGAGGTCCCCCCTGACGTATGGTTTAGAGCTCAGTGTAACGCAGTTTTATACGCTTTCAAAAGTAATTAAAGGGATACACCCCCCAATCTCGCAACAGGTGTGGCGAATCACCACATTTCACCCCCCCAACAGTCATCGTAGTCCCGACGATGAAAGTAGTAACTTCAACTCACATCAGACCCATGGCCTAAACCATGGCTGCATAGAGCATAACCCTAAAATGGCCTGGGAGCCTACTTGAGGTAATCCATTGCCCACGGTCCGCGGTAAGTGGTTAGGATTAGAATGCTGGCCTGCCCCTTGACGGGTTGATCGCCGCAGCACTCCCATTGACATAGTTGGTTGACCCACCATACTGCCTTCGGCATCCCTATCAGCTGCTTCTGCAACAGATGAACGAGGACGTTGAATCACCACAGGCTGAACACCACCCCCTTGCAGGTGAGGTTCGTGTACCGGTAAACTCTCAACCAACACATACCCTGGATCGCCTTCCTCCCCATCCCTCATTGTACTAGGAGAGTGCAGCCCAGTCAGGCTCTCAGAGAGTTCAGGGCAGGCCGGCATTTCCTGAATGAGAGGTTTTAGGGAAACACGGTGAAAACGACGAATCTTACTTAAATCCTGGACAGGGGCAACGGTATAAACAGACCCACCATCCAGGGGAGCCTGAACAACCTGGTAAGCCTGAGAACTCCACAGGTCTTGGATCTTGTGCCTACCCCTAAATCCACGTTCACGCAAGTAAACTAGCTGACCCTCCTTCAGAGGTTGTTCCCTTACTCGCTTGTCATGCTGGGCCTTACGGCCCTGGGCAACCCTGTCCAACCTTTCCCGAGCACTTCTGAAGGCTATCTCCAGGCGTGCCTGGTGCTCCTCTACCCAATGATGGATGCTCCCTGCCTCCGGCTCCCGCACCCGAGCAAGCGAGAAGTCCACTGGCAGCCGTGGTTCTCTACCGAACATTAAAAGGTAAGGCGTTTCCCCAGTGCTCTGATGGGGAGTAGTATTGTAACAAAACAATAGCTGACCTAAACAGGAAGCCCAATTTCTTTTCCTATCCGGGGGCAAAGTCCGCAGGAGGTTGTGCATGGTTCGGTTGAACCGTTCGCACTGCCCATTCCCTGCTGGATGGTATGGAGTGGTACGCGACTTACCCACCTGATAGAGACTACAGAGTTGGTGGATCAGGCATGCTTCAAACTGGCGCCCCTGGTCGGAATGAATCCGACCAGGAATTCCAAATTTGAAGAACCATTCATTCACTAGAACACGGGCCACAGTTTCAGCTCTCTGATCTAGAGTGGGAATCGCTACAGTAAACTTACTAAAAATGTCAGTCATAACAAGCACATTTTCCATTCCTGAATGAGATGGTTCGAGGACCGTAAAATCCAAGGCCACAATCTCATTAGGGCTGGATGCCAGTAAGTGACCCATGTAACTCCGGGCAACTGGTGCTACCTCCTTGGCCACTTGACAACGTTCACATTTCTGAACCCAGTGAGCAACATCGGTGGACATCCCTGGCCAATAACATCTTTGTCGCACCAGCTCCAGGGTACGCTCCGTACCCTGGTGTCCATGATTTTGATGGAGCTGAGTCAACACTTCAGCTTGCAGCCGAATGGGCAAAACAAGCTGCAGCACCTCCTCACCCCCATCGGGGCGGTGGATACGACGATACAACAATCCGTTCTGCAGCTCTAACCGGTTCCACTGCCGAAGCAGAACCACAAGCGCCTTAGGCATTAATTGTCGCTCTCGAGGCCCTGGGCCTTTCCCTTGGCGAAGGAACTTAAGGGCTGCCCCAATTACAGGATCCTCCTCCTGAAGACCCACAAGTTCAGACTCGGGCCGGCTTGGCATGGCCTCGATGGCCCCAGAGGTAGCAGACCTTGACGGTTCCACAACCACTGCACGTCGTAACAGCTCAGGAACTCGAGTTCCTGAATGCATGTTCTCCATTACCGGAAAGCCTTCCCTTGGGAGTCGTGACAGAGCATCAGCGTTTTGATTGGACCTACCGGAGCGATACTGGACTTCAAAATCAAAAGCAGCCAACTCCGCTGCCCACCGCTGCTCGGTGGCTCCCAGTTTGGCTGTGGCCAAATGGCTCAGGGGATTGTTATCGGTCCGTACTATACAACGATGCCCTAGCAAATACTCCCGGAATTTTTCCGCCATAGCCCATTTTAAGGCCAAAAACTCCAGCCGCATTGAGCTATAAGTTGCAGTATTATGCTCTGCCGGTCGCAGACTGCGGCTGGCATAAGCCACTGGTCTTACCTTACCCTCAACTTCTTGCGACAATACGGCCCCAAGCCCCATATAGCTGGCATCAATCTCTAAAATAAAGGGCTTAGTAAAGTCTGCATAGGTCAAAACAGGTGCTTCAATAAGGCTCTGTTTAAGAGTCTTAAAAGCCAACTCACATACATCTGACCACAATTTCCCCAAGTCCTGTCCCCGTTTAGTGCCCTTCCCTTTGGTACTTTCAGCCACCAGATTATGCAATGGCGCTGCTATTCTAGCAAACCCTTCAACAAACCGGCGATAGTAACTGGCAAAGCCAAGGAACGTTCGCAATTCAGAGGTAGTTTTAGGCTGAGGCCACTGAGCTACGACTTCTATCTTGCTTGGGTCCGCGGCAACCCCCTGTGCTGAAATGACATGTCCCAAGTACCGTACTTCTTTCTGAAAGAAATTACACTTCTCCAGTTTTACTTTAAGGCCAGCAACTCTGAGGCGCTCAAGTACCAGTCTCAACCTTTGTAGATGTTGCTGTACTGATGAAGAAAAAATTATAATGTCGTCTAGATATAAAAGGACAGACTGGTGGCGCTCATCCCCAAACAGTCGCTCCATTAGACGCTGAAACGTGCTGGGGGCATTGCACAACCCAAAGGGCATACGGTTCCATTCATATAGCCCAAAGGGTGTGCAAAATGCAGTCTTATGGCGGTCTGGCTCAGCCACTGGGACCTGGTTATAACCACTAGCCAGGTCCAAGGTGCTAAACCAACGCGCCCCAGCCAAAGAATCTAGAGTCTCCTCAATTCTGGGAAGAGGGAATGCATCCTTCCGGGTCTTGGCGTTGAGTTGGCGGTAGTTCACACAAATACGCAGACTGCCATCCTTCTTTTTCACCAAGACCACCGGGGAGGCATAAGGACTACTGCTCTCTCGAATCACCCCGGACTCCAATAACTGCCCAATGTGAGATCTCACTTGCTCATACTCTGAAGGGGGAATTCGCCTATAGCGCTGACGAACTGGGATATTGTCAGTAACAGGAATTTCATGTGAGAGCAAATCTGTAATACCCACATCACTCTCCCCGGTAGAAAACAAACTACGGTACTCCCAAAGTAGCAGTCTTACCTGTTCCTGCTCTTCCTCTGACAGACCTGATGACTTAATGCTATCGGTCACCTCCAGTACAGACGCCGACGTACTGCCGCACAGAATGGAAGGGGCACCCTGGCCCAACACGTCAGGCCACCCCTCTAAGGGTGCTGTCAGATACACCTCCTGCAATTCCCCTAAAAGTGAAGCTGGGTATAACAGAGCATCATGCACTCCCACATTTACAATGGGTACACATACCGTGCTCCCCTTCACGGGCACCAGAGCTGGGGAGGCTAGTAGGCCCGCAGGTAAACCAGTCGCTGACGGCTCAAACAAAACTGTCCTTCCTGTGAAAGCAGAAGAACAGGTAGCAGGGACCAATTTCATAGTGCCGCCGGGAATGCGACAGACCCCTCGCCCTCGAACTTTAACTTTACCACCGCATGTCAATACTCCATTTACACGATGGCAGGCCTGGAGGGCCTGAAACAATTCCTTATCAGACGCCACACCCGGCAACTGGAACAAACCTGCGCCATATTGCCCAAAAAGATCATGATAGCAGCGACTGAGGATATTCATACCCAAAATACCTGGCACGCTAGGATTACTGCCTGGAGGATCGCGGACTACCAATATCCCACATCTTGGTACTACACGCCCGCACACTTCAATATCTAGTTCCAGGTACCCAACGTAAGGGATCTCTAGCCCATTGGCAGCACGAAGCTGTAGCCAGTGGCATGACTGCAACCGATCAGGACCCCAAGGCTGGAACTGCGATTGAAAACAGCTTTCTGTAATCGTCGACACCATAGACCCGGTGTCAATTAGACAAGAGATAGAAACACCCCCCATGTTTACAATACAGTGTGGACACAAGGAGACATTGTGTCTGTACCCTGAGAAATTCTAGAGCCCTCTACAACCCCCACCAAACTGCGGCTCTTCAGCCCGGCAGGAGCTAGTTTTCCGACGCATTTTGGCCAGAACTAGGCCTTCTATTTCCAGAAGGCGGATTAATACGAGGAGGAGTTGGAATTGAATTGGGACTGTTGTTCCAACCACACTCTCTAGCAAAATGACCGGGTCGGTGACACCTTCGACAAGTCACCGAAGGGTGGCGTGGCAGAGGGTCACACACCTGTGGACTATATTCGCGAGGAACCAATTGGAAAAGTCGCTCAATTTGTTTCTGCTGTTGAACCAGCATTTCTCGAATTTCACTTAGAGCCGACGAACTCCACACTCGACCCCGTATTACCTGAAACCCCAAATTGAGCCCCGTACACCAGCGGAACAGATTGACTCCGCCCTCTGGCACGACTTTGCGTCCCCTCTCGTTCCCAACGGATCGCCCCCGCCCGCACCTCCAGTAATGTTACAGCAGGTTGTTGTCGCACTAATTGTTTTAATTCCCTTCTAAGTGAATTATCAGACACGCCCTCAACAAATTGATCTCGTACCACCACATCAGCATTCAAAATAGCATTTGGGGACTGTCGTTTTAGTTTCTCAAACGAACCCAATAATGCCAATGAAAACTCTTGGAGGGTCTCTCCCTCAGTCTGACGACGAGAATAAAATGCCTCCTGCAGTATGATATAAGAGTCAGTGCACCCATACAATTCACGTAAGGCAGAAAAAATTTGTTCTGGATCATTTCGATCCGCACTGGGCCGATACTTTATTTCATCACGGGCTTCACCTTCGAGGTGATCAAACAGAAATAATGCTTGCTCCCTAACGGTCATCGTTCGCACGCGCATACACGCCCGAGCCTCTTCGACCCACTCGTCGATACTCATACCAGACCGCCCATTAAATTTTGGACACCGCCGCTCTCGAGGAACAAACACAAATCGCTCAACAGTATTAGAATCAGTCGAACGAGAAGTCGCCGGTTGTGACATACTCTCAGAGGCAGTGCCAGGATCAGACCGCTCAATGGGCAGCCTTTCCTGACGCAGCCTCTCGTTATCAGCTCGCAACTGAGCCACAAGCTCACGCATTTCTTGAAGTTCAGCTTCCATGATCAAAGGGTACTTACCAATGAGAAGGAATTTAAAATCACCAGGAAAAGAAAAAAAAAATTATATAAAATGTTTAACACAATTGTACACAAACACAGATTCTGGACCTGCACCTCAGTTCGAATCCTGCCGACTACGCCAGGTGTGACCGGGCGGTGGGGATAATTGACTTTTAGAAGAACATCTAAAATTATACACTTTATAAATATAAAAGAATAGACCGACTACGCCACCCTGGTATAAAGGGACCAGAGACCCAAAACTTCAGCAACAAGGCTACTCAGGTTCGGTGAGACAGAGGCCAGGACTCAGAATCAATGCAAATGTAACAATCTTTATTTTGTGCAACACTGTAAATGGACACCACAAATAAAATTCACTGCTCTGAGTTTCAGTGGGTTTCTTAGACTCATATGCTGCCCGTCCTCCCCTTCTCCAGAGCCAGAGTCCCCGCCGCTACCTATTCATAGCACTGCAACACCCGTGAGGATTGACACTACAAAAATCACAGCATTACATTAATTCACCCAATGTGGACGACTCCAATTCAGCAAACCCCCCACCATCATACGAGTAATGGAAACGGAAAGTTGTATGGGACTCTGCTCTGGAACAAAGGAAAAGAGAGTCAATGTTACCAAAACTGAAGCAATGCTCACATACAATTAAAAAGGCATCATTCACACTCAATAAAACATGTCCTTACAGCAGCTAGACGGCCAATAGTCAGTTCTATTACGACAAAGAAACAAATCAAAAAGATACAAAAACCCCACAATATCATAGACACAAGAGAGCGGTTTTAAATGGAAATAAAGCACTTGTTGCTCGTTAGCTCCCCCTACTGTACGAGCGTGGTAAGCAGCATCAGTAAGGTATACATTTACATACACTGGACCAAAGTGTCGGCTACACCTTATAACAGCAGGAAACCACACACAGAATCACAAAAGAATATAACAAAAAAATATATATAAAGAAAACAACCAAAATAAACAAATATTAACAAGAAAACAATACACACAAAATACTGCCCGAAAGGCTCAACTAAAGAAAAACTCACTTCTCGTGGCCCCGCCCCCCCGATCATGTGGCTGCGACGGACGTGTTGCAAAGTAACAATCGTCCAGCGGTCAGCTGCACGGCATCTCCACCAAGAAGGACAGTTAAACAGGAACGGTTTCGTGCGTGTATGCCCGTTAGGGCATCAACTAAACACTCACGTGCGAGGAGTCAAGCGCAAGCATATACACAACGGCATCCAGTCTTGAAAGGGGAAGGCATCCGCTCCGAACAATGCCACCACGCGTCACTCAGCCATGAGAACAACGGATATAACAACCGCGACCACTCCAAACAACCTGCTGCACACTGGAGGCACTCTCAGTAAAAGCCAGAATGCTGTCGAAGAAATAAGGTTGGTTTAGAGCTCACATTACACTTACACCATGTTAAACATAGCGAGAACATACCTTTTGCGGATACAATAAGCTCAGCGCCATTACGCGCTCCTTTGGTTACAAGCACAATCTCAAGTCTCCTGGTCCACACTGAAAATACAGGAAGCCTCAACAGAGCAGCCCAACCATTAGCAGTAATGCACACTAGCAAACAGCTCCTACCTGTCCACAAACCAATGACACGCCGGAACAACGTCACCCGAGGTCCCCCCTGACGTATGGTTTAGAGCTCAGTGTAACGCAGTTTTATACGCTTTCAAAAGTAATTAAAGGGATACACCCCCCAATCTCGCAACAGGTGTGGCGAATCACCACACTATGAAGACTTTTGCTATTGCTGCTGGTGCTGTTTCCGTACCAGGTGGTGATGCAGCCAGTGAGGATGCTCTCCACAGTGCAGGTGTAGAACGAGCGGAGGATGTGGGGGCTCATTCCAAACCTCCTGAGACGCCTGAGGAAGAAGAGGCGTTGTTGTGCCTTCCTCAGCACTGCGTCTGTGTAGGCAGTCTATGTCAGATCCTTAGCGATGTGTACTCCAAGAAACTTGAAAGAGCTGACTCTCTCCACTGGTGTCCCGTTGATGGTGATGGGAGTGTGTTCTCTCTTCTCTCTCCTGAAATCCACCACCAGCTCCTTGGTTTTGCTGATGTTGAGTGAGAGGTGGTTTTCCTGACACCACTGCGTCAGAGCGTGCACCTCCTCTCTGTAGGCCGTCTCATCATTATCGGTGATTAGACCCACCACCGTTGTGTCATCAGCAAATTTAAAGATGACATTGGAGCTGTGTTTGGATGTACAGTCATGTGTGTACAGGGAGTACAGGAGTAGGCTGCAGAACACAGCCCTGTGAAGCACCAGTGTTGAGGATCAGTGTGGATGAGGTGATGTTGTTCATTCTGACCACCTGTTAGAACAACAGTGTTTACGTGGTATATCCAAACATTTACCATTATGAAAGATGTGTTTGTCATTTGATGCAAATGCTTCATTCTGATATGTGTTTATGGCATTTTGAATGAAGTGTTACATTTTGAAGGAACTGTGAGGCATTTTGCATTTTGTGTGTGCAGTTTTGGGAATTGTGTGTAGAGTTTTCAAAAAAGGATACACTGTTTTGAAAATGTGTGTAAGCAGTTGGAAAAAAACTGTACTTGAGAGCAGTGATTGATTTTGAACACAAGTAAAACAGAACAGAAAAATGTGTAAGCTAGAACAAAACTAAGAAAATGGAGCAAGGTTCAGGAATTGGGTTTTTGGCAACCAAGAACAACTGTAATAGCATAATAACAGCCTTTAATCACACATAAAAAGGGGGGGGGGGGTGAATGCATAAGAATGTACACAACCACCAAAGTAAAGATGTGAATAGACAAAAACAGAAAGACAAGAAGAAAAAAAGGGGAACTGAAGATCTTATATAATATACAGAATAATGATACTAACATGGGTGAACCAGATTAAACTAAGGATCAACACAGGTGAAAGAAATTAGGGTAATTGGAAAACTAGGTCAAACTGAAAAGATAACAAATCACAAGGCAACCATGATTGAGTTGATATATATATATATATATATATATATATATATATATATATATATATATATATATATATATATATATATATATATATATATATATATATATATATATATCAACTCAATTTTTCTATTGTCAGTAAATGTCTGTACTCATGGTTGCCTTGTGATTTGTTATCTTTTCAGTTTGACCTAGTTTTCCAATTTTATATTATAAATTTATTTTTATTATTTATAATTACATTTTTTATGTTTGTATTGTACTGAGAATGATGTTATATCAAGGCATATATCAAGGTTTAATCTCTTTTCTAGGCATCACCATTCCTGCTGTACAATAGGATGTGAAGTTGCTATCAATGGAGTCCACGTCTAATAATATGTGATGTGTTAATGTGAGAAGGTGAGTTAACCCTATGCAAAAAAGTCATATCCATTAAAAAGGCCCAGCAGGGGTGACTACATTCATAGTGATGGACTGTCAAGTAGGGATCATGGAGCACAGCATGCAGACTTACAATTTCTGCTATGAATTGTTTAATCTGAGGTGACAGAAGAGTGCCATGCAGTATATGGCGGATCTAAAATATTATAAATCTGAAAAAAGGCACATTTATGTTTTTAAAAACCTAACTTAACTTCAGCACAGATGCCCAGAGATCCTCAAAAGCCCATATTAATGAAATATTCATGGCAGAGAAATGTGTGAGTGGAAACAGGAAGTTTAGATTTGAATCTGCATCTCATTATCATGAGGTTGATGATGCGGCAGTGCAGTGTCAGCAGAGACAACGTAATACTCAAAAATGATTTAACAATAGGCAAGTTCATTCATTTTTAAATCACATAAAAAGGCAACTTGCACTAGTGATGTTTTATTTACCATCTCCAGCTACATCTACTGTACTACACAGAATGCTTGCCTTTGACTTTCACACTTTGTCGTAAGTCTGGGAAGAGAACATGAAATCTCACCAACGCTGTGCTTTCTCAAGTGTACCTTTTTACTTTAAAATGATAGCTGCACTAAATAGGACAGAGAGATAGACTCTACAGTCAAAGTCAAACCCCACTTTTTCTCTTTGGTTTTTACAGTTTTTTCCAACTGCTTTCAATTATAATTCCCAAATAATGATTATAATTCAAAAATAATTCCCAAAACTGCACACACAAAATGCAAAATGCCTCACATTTCCTTCAAAATGTAACACTGCATTCAAAATGCCATAAACACACGTCAGAATGAAGCATTTGCATTAAATGGCAAACACTTCTTTCATAATAGTAAATGTTTGAATATACCACGGAAACACTGTTGTTCTAAATCTAAAACTCTGTGCTCTTTATAGGCTGATATTTACAATTCAGTACAATGTTCTACAGTGACAGTACAACAGTTGTGTCCATTCCGTAGAGAATCGTCATGCAGGCATAGGGTTGCATACACTTTACAGCACTTGGCTCAAAATATTTTTTTTATAGGAATTTAGGATTTAGAAGAGGTGAATATGCGGTAGGTACATAACCACAAATTGTGGATGGGTGGTAAACCAGTTTTTATTGGACCAGTACAGCCCGGTGTCAAATCACCTTTGGCCTAGAGTAAAGCAGTGACTGGTTAGTGATCAGTTATGAAATTAGTGTTTGCACACGTGAGGAGTGAGTGTGTGTGATCCGGTGGATAAGTGTAGCATTTTGATTGGTTCTGTTTGGAAAAGGAAAGCAAGTGGCTTCCCGTTAGAGTTTTGTGTTTTAAGTAGACAATTGTGTGTAGAGTTTTGTGCAAAAAAAGTGTTTTATGCAAATGAAAAGTTCAAGGCTGAGAAATAGCTTCTGGTTTTGGAGATTTGAGGTGTAGTTTTGCATTTTGAGTGAGATGTTTCAGAAATCGTGTGACAAGAAAAGATTCTGTGTGTAAGCAATTGGAAAAAATTGTAATTGTAGTTAGTTGTGATGGGTCAGGTCTCATTCTGTGCTGTAATTTATGTTGTCTTTGGTCTTAATGTTTCTAATTATTTCTTTGTTTGATGATACAGTACCTTGATTAACAATACAAAAGAGGATATTTTGAAGAAAGATGAAAACCTGTAACCACTGACTTCCATAGTAGGAAAAACAAATACTACAGCCCTTAGTGGTTACAGGTTTACAGCTTTTTTCAAAATATCTTATTTTTTGTTCAACATTCATTCATTCATTCATTCATTCATTCATTCATTCATTCGTTCATTCATTTTCCTTCGGTTTAGTTTCTGATTTATCAGAGATTGCCACAGTGCAATGAACTGCCAACTATTCCAGCCTGTTTTTATGCAGCGGATGCCCTTTCAGCCACAACCCAGTACTGGGTTGTGTGGAGAACTACAAATATTTGGGTGCCATTATTGACCGTAATTTTAACTTTGAGGCAAACTGTGAAAGCTGTGTGCAGGAAGAGGCATTAGTGCCTTATTGGCTCAGGAAACGATCACATTTTCACATTGGCCCCAATACTCTTTTCAATCATGCTTTTATTGAGTCTATTCTATCTTTTAGAAGTCTGTCCCTTAAAAACAGGAATAAACTGAGCCAGATTATTAGGTGGTCTAGCAGGTTGATTGGTAAATCACAGCTGAGTATTGAATCCCTGTATAGTAGGCAGCTTTTACGGATTACCAGAACATAGTAGCTGTAGCTCTCATCCTCTGTCTGAGGAGTTTAACCTACTCCCTTTGGGTCGAAGGTTTCAGTTGCTTTTTAGAAGATCAAAACATTACAGAAATAGCTTTGTCCCATCATCCATTGTCACTCTGAATAAACTGTAATATTTTCTAATGTACTTTTGCATGTGTATATGTGGGTATGTATATGTGTGATTTAATTGTTTGTATCAAATGACAAACTTTGTTGCAAAAAGAATCTACCTACAGGTACCAATAAAGTTAACTGAACGGAACTGGGAAACACCCATACACTCTCGCATAACCAATTTAGTTCATCCAACTCACTTATGGCGCATGCCTTTGGACTGTAGGGGGAGCGAACACGCAAACACGGGGAGAACATGCAGACTCCACACATACATGCCAACTGGCCCAGCCGGGACTCGAACCAGTGACCATCTTGATGTGAGGTCAAAGAGCTAACCACTGTGCCACCCTTTTGTGTTCAACAGAGGAAAGAAACTCAAACAGGTTTGTAACAAGTGAAGAGTGAGTAAAGGATGAGAGAATTTAATTTTTTTGTTGGACTATCCATTTAAAACAGCTTTTCTGTAATGTCGACTGCCTCACCAAAAAGCATGCACCTGATGCACCTGAACTGACCATGTGGCCTCTATAAAACTATTGTCATGTCATTTGGTGCTTTTTTAAGATCATCTGTCAGCATGCTAGATTTTCAGACCTTTTTTTATCATTGAAATACTTGGCATTCAGGTGACACTGTTACCTTTGGATTTGGTCTCAGTTAAAAATGTCAGGTTGAGTTAACTTTTGGTATTTAAATATTAGATTAAACCAGCTTGACAAGGGACTTGTCATAAATACTAGTTTGCAATCAAACGATAGCCCGATCCCAAGTGACACACTTCATGTGCACCTGCAGTCTTGCTGACTTACAATGATGCACATGTTTGCTAAGTCCAGGAGACAATGTCACATTAATCATTTTTTCTTTCACATGGGTGCTAGCAAATTCCCCATTTTGCAGCCACAATTTACCCATGATGTGCACTTCTGTCAAGACTGCACTGAGAACAGAGCCCTGACAGTCAAAGCAACATTATATAATAAAAGTATGGACTCAGAGCAAAACCACAAGAATTTAGGGTGACATTTTGAGATTGGGCGATGCAGTGGCTCAGTGGTTACCACTGTTGCCTCACAGCTAGAAGGTCGCTGATTTGAGTCCCGGCTGGGTCAGTTGGCATTCCTGTGAGGAGTTTGCACGTTCTCCCCGTGTTGGCGTGGGTTTCCTTCGCATACTACGATTTCCACAGTCCAAACACATTGGGTACAGGTGAATTGAATAAACTAAATTGGCCGTAGTGTACGAGTGTGTGTGCTAGAAGGGCATCCGCTGTGTAAAACATATACTGGATAAGTTGGCTTCATGGTTCATTCCGCTGTGGCGACCCCTGATGAATAAAGGGACTAAGCTGAGAGAAAACGAATGAATGAATGAATGAATTTTGGGATTGAGACAATAATTGGAAGCCCTGCTTATAAAGCATTTGCTACAACACAATCACAAACTGCACGTTATGTACATGTACATGAATATGTAAATTAATTGCTGTTCATTGCCAAAACTCATGATTTGTGCATCATTATTGAGCTCTTTAACATATTCATTTATGCCCTGAAATATTTCCAAAAGCCTGTGTGCTCAGAACCTGTTGCATGTTTCTGTCTGAACCAGACTCCTAGCAGCCCTTGGCTGTTCAGGTCAAGAGTGAGAACTGTAATGATACATATAACAAATATTAACATGTCCAATGGAATGTGTTTTATATTGCCTTTAGTTATTTAGATCAGAAAATATTTGCTGAAAGTGAACCTAATTGTTCATTTGGGACTCTGCTATTCTTTTATTTTTAATTATTTCATTATCATTAGTTAAGCTTTGCTTTCTCATATACTGTATCAATGGGCCTTAAGTCACAATAACATCCTTGATTTGTGGATGATTAGTGTTCAGTTGGTACTGTCAATTACCCTTTCATGATCAAATTTCATTTGAGGTTCAGTAAATGAATTATGGATTTTTTTAAAGGGTATAAATGCCAAGTCCCATGGAGATGGCCTTTTAAAATATAATAAACTAATTAATTGATTTTGTCACACAAGGTTGCTGACAATAAGATTTACAGTTATTTGAGTTTTAATGACAAATTCATGTTTAAAAATTGGAGTGCACACTTCTGAGTCAAGTAAGTCATGTTTGATTACATTCTAACAATTGATGCTTCACAGGATCTGCCAGCCAGCTAACAAGTTACCACTATCTGCCATGGTGCTTTCGCTCTCTGTTCATGGAGTCCCTGGAGAAATTATGAATAATTTGTGGAGAATTGAATGTTGATTTCACACAGAAGTAGAACAATTACAAAATGCACTTATATCTGGCAATTAAAACCTGTCTGGAATGTGTATTTGCCTGTAAATATGACTGTACTATTAACAGGCGATTACCTCAAAGTCAGCAGTGGTTGACATATATGGAGATTTCTAAATTCTGAATTTGCATTTCCATATCGCAATTGTAAGAATAAATGATACATATTTTTTGGTCATAACAGTTCTATGTTATTGAGTACTTGGTTATACCAAAGTCCTGGCAAGTCATTTTACTTTTTTGAAATGCCTCTCCAAAACGATTTGTCAAGCTTAAAATCTCATGATCTCACCAATAAAATTGAACAACAACTGTCTCTTAAGTTTCATTTTTAACTTATGAATCATACAAAATCAGCATTTTTTCAGGTTGCTCAATCTAATGTGCATGCACACTCGATGGGAATGACATCATGACACTGACCTCCTTTATGGCTGTTTATGTGTTACACATTATCGTCCTCTGAATAATGCCTCGTCCAATTGTGCTGGTCTTCTGAAGTAATACCCTACTTGGTCTTGATGGCAATTCCCCTCCAAAAATGAGAGTGACATCTTTGCTTACAAGTTTGTGAGTACTTGTGTAGTTGCTGTCAAGTGATTTGCATTTGATAGGATGGACTGTGCCTTGTGTTCATTTCATACAAATTACAAAACAGAAAACATTTGTTTTCAAGTGTAGTTGGTTTATTTAAAAGTTTAAATTTCAAGCTTTATATGGATATATTTCTAACGTAAAACACATCTCACTCGAGCCCCTCCCTCGGAGGATCGTCAGTCTATATTGATTAATGATTGGCTCCTGTACTAGGAGGCGGGACTTCATTCACCATATTGACTGTTAGACTTTTCCCCATTTAAATATATATGAGTAATGTGTCTTATGTATTCTATAGTCTATGCACAGTATATACTCACAGTAAAACATTGGCCTTTGTAAAAAAAAAAAAAAATTTAGAAACAACAACACTTCACATACTTCATTTCTTAAACAAATTTTTATGACAAGAGTAGAAATTAATTTTGTTTATCCCCTAACCTATCTGGGTACCTGTTATCTGCATTGCAAGTCTCATACATGGACCTTTGACCACCAATTGCTTCAATTGCCTTTGTTTCTCAGACAACATGGAGAGCAAATAATATCAGCATTTTGATTGGTCAAATTGCCTGACAGTTATTCTAGAAGGTTCAGTTATATTTAGAGTTCTTTACTTTCTTAAGGTATGATGAATACAGGACCAATACAAAGTAGGATCAGGCTATATCAGAAAGAAAATTATCCATGAGTTTTTTGAAAGCTGAGCTTAAGCACCTACGTTTGCTGGTGGGCAGTATGGCATTCTCATTTTGTGACACTGAACTGTGTGTTTAATTCAGTTTATATAACTTGACTGAAATGGGCTTCCAAACTCTTTAATTCCCAATTTAATCCCTGTCTGTCTTCTCACAAGGAACTATAAAATGAATAATTTAAGATACTCACAGTCGCAACTGTTCAATATGCAGTCTGTTTTCAATGCTCTGTATAAAGAAATAGTCACCCAACGAACTCGTAAACAGCTTATCAAACACACCCACACATATGCAGCATCAGTGGATATATTACAAAAGACTGGCACTAGCAGAATTTAACACTGCTGGGGTTGCTCACAAAGCTTAAACGTTTTTAATCATATACTGATGTTTTTTCCTGTTGAACATAGTGAGGAAAACATGTATTCGGGAGGAAAATTTTCCCATAGACACATTATGTGTGTAGAATTCTCTGGAGAACATTTAGACCAGGGGTGTCAAACTCAGTTTCTGAAGGGCCACAGTCCTACACAGTTTAGTTCCAACCTTGCTCCAACACACTTAAGCCATGGTCACACCAGAGTTTGAGGCCCCGTTTAGACTAATACATTTTAGTTTTAAAACAGCATTTTAGATTGAAAATGATCCGCATCCACACTAGCGTTTCATCTATCGTTTCTGAACAATTCTGCTTCTACATTACACTGCTGAAAACGCATATCACGTGACCACACACACACTCTGGCATGCACTGCAGTGTGCTTTGAGCACATCTACCCATATGAGAGCTGAACTAATCAGACTGTTCATCAAGGATCTACTGCTGGATCTAATCTCACTATATTTGTTAAACGTGATATTTAATTCACCTTGTTGTCTGTATCTAATGACATATTCCCAGACTTTGGTCTTTTGAATCTATTACTTGTTCTTAGGTAACATGTTTTGGCTAAACGCAAAGATAAGTTAGGTTAATATATTCATTTCTGTAACCGCGGACACTGATTCTGCATATTGACTGATCGCTTGGCTTTATTTCCTATATTGTATAAACTTATTGTACGTTATAATTTTATAATGGCCATTATTGATTATTAAAACTGATATTCAGTGAAAGAGAGGGTGTTTTGTATTTTCAATGAAAATGAAAGGAGGCAGTTATGTTATAGGCTTTGTTTTGTCATAAATATGCATCCAGCGAAGATGACACTCATATAAATATGTAGCTACACGATGCCTCAACATTTTTGGTGTCTGTTAAGTTAATATCAAAATAAAAATATCATGTTTTCATTTTATTGTTAAGAAAGTGAAACAATGTAACCAGGGTGATGTAAATGAGGTTATAAAGTACACTGTTTCCTTTGAAGATTTACCCGATGTGTCCCTGGGAGTTTGTTTTCCATATCAAACTTGCAAAGTCTGAACTTACGAGGAGAGGATGCAAGACTGAACTTTGTTTAGGCTACTTAATATGGAGCAAAAAGCCCCAATCAGATAGTCGAATGTCTGCAGCCACGCCTCTGTTTTCAGATGTCTCCGTTTTCCCCATCCATACTGAGCCGGAGCAGCAGTGTTTTAGAATGAAAATGGCCTCTTCAGCGTTTTCAAAACGCTCCGTTTTCGGCGCTCAAAAACTCCGGCGTAGTGTGGACGGATGGCGTAACTGTAGCAAAACGGATGCGTTTTAAAAAAAAAACGTATTAGTGTAAACGTGGTCAGAGCATGCAAATTTCTGTCGTACGGCGCTGCGAAAAGGGGCGGGATTAACAAGTTTTTTGTTTTGATCTTTTATTGGTCTCATGCAATCACATGATGTGATTTCGCAGGTGAGAGGTCACCAAGCTTGAACTTTGTAACGCAGCAAACTATGAAACTTGTCGCACAAACTTGTGTTTCCATTGCTGCATTCGCTTGCATATGAATGGAAGTCTATGGGGATAAAAGTGCAGTGTGACCGCGGCTTTACCTGTAGGTCATAGGTCTCAAATTCGATTTCTGGAGGGTCACAGCTCTGCACAGTTTTACTCCAACCCTAATCAAACACAGCTGATCCAACTAATCAAGGTGTTCAAGACTACTAGAGACTATTAAGCAGGTGTGAGTTGGAGTTGGTTGGAGCTAAACTATGCAGAGCTGCGGCCCTCCAGGAATTGAGTTTGAGACCATTGCTGTAGATTTTAAAGAAGCATGAAGGACTCAACTAGTTTGATCAGGTGCGTTGAATTCAACGTAGGCTAATTCAACGTAGGCTAATTCAACATAGACATCCAAATACTTTAATTTCAGTCGATTGGTCAGTCAGTGTGTTAGTCAACAGCGGCCCTTTGGTGGATTTACGTGAGAATAGGAGGCACGAATGGCACTCGCGAAAGAAATTTAAGATGTCAAAAAGCAGTGTAGGCTGGTCAATAGAGGGCGCTGGGGCGCCGCCCCCTTCAAGTTAGACCCCTTTAATATGTCAATATTTATTATCACAAATATTAACAAAATAAACTGATTTAATTATAACATTCTAACATTTATTGTAGTCATACTAACATTTATTGAAAAAAAATGTATGAACAATATTTTTTCATATGTGTGCGGGGCGCCGGACTAATGGGTGTCTATGTAGGTACACGAACTTTTGCAATGCACGTGATATGACGATAAGCTCTAATTGGCCTGTTTTAAATTGTCTTTGGGGCGCAGCGCTCTGTGTCCCGAACCCTCCCATTTTTGTTGTTAGAACGAATCATATTTGTTTTTATATGATTGGCCTTATGTGATTGGACCATTCTCACCAATGAGCTTAGAATGCAAATTCTCGAGATGAAGGAAAATTCTGTTGTATCTTTGCAAAGATATCCTTTCACAAGGCATTTGGATGAAGAAAAAAAAAATCAAGAAGCTTGGACCAGATCGACCTTCCTTGCAAATTCACCAGTAGTCAAGTGATGGCGAGCGCGTGTATATTCAGGGCTTTTCCAGCACTTGTTATGACAAACGGAGTTGGCTGGCAGGTTGTGATGTAAGTCATGCCTTTTACTATTTCCGTGTTTGCGGATTCAAACAGCATTATGCAAGAGAGGCTGAATGCATTGGCCATGCTGTCAATAGAGAAGAGACTGGTGACTGAGATGACTGACTTTAACCAAAAGGTTATTGAGAAATTTTCAAGCCAGAAAAAAAAGGAGAGCAAAATTTATTTTCAAGTAGTGCTACTGGCCAGTGATTAGGCAACATTTGTGTGTTGTTTGTTTGTGTGTGTGTGTGTGTGTGTGTGTGTTTACTGATTATCTTGAAAACTTCATTACTGATAATAAACCCAAATTGAACTAAAATGAGCTGATTTGTGATGCATTTATTGTATGCTTTAGTCATATTTTAGTTTTTTGATACATCACCTGAAACATGGCTTTTACACTCTTACTTTACCAACAGTTAGATTTTTTTCTGGCGTTTGCTTTAGTTCCTCAGAGAATCGCCTGTTTTGAAAGAGCACCTACTGTGCACTGAAGAACCCCTGTGATGCCTCAGGTATCTTCTCATGTTTACATTTTTCATAGCTGCAGTCTTTCCACCATTTCATAATACTCTGACCAACATTTTAAATCAGCTTTGGAGGAAGCAGACATGCACATTTATAATTTATTTCAAAAAGGAAATACGGTAACACTTTGCAGTATGGTTGCATTTAATTTTCATTTAATTCATGAGTTAACATATTACTTTGAATACTTAAGCTATTATAATTTTAATGATTGTTGAGGCAAAAGCAGGACAAACTAAATACAGTGTATTACCAATTAGTTAACAGCCCTGTGATTCAACAAATAAGTCATACCATAACTATACTATACCTTAGTAAATCATTATCTACTAATTAACTAAAGCAGAGAACTGTTGAAGTACATACAGTTGAAACCAGAAGTTTACATACACTGTATAAAAAGGCACATAACCATTTAAAAAAAGTCAGATGTTAATGTGAATAAACTTTTTCTCTTTTAGGTAAGTTTGGATTATCAAATTTGTTTTTGTTATGCTTAATAGCAGAATAATGAGAGAGAGATTTTTTGAGAAATTGTTATAACTTTTCTTGAAAGTCAAGTTTACTTACAATAAGATTATTATGCCTCTGAAAAGCTCAGATGACGGTTTCAAGGTCTTGGAAGTTTCTGATTGGCTATTTGACAACATTTGAGTTAATTGGAGGCACAACTGTAGAATAGTATTTAAGGAAAACCTCAAACACACTGCTTCCTTGTGTGACAACATGGGAAAATCAACAAGCCAGAATTAACAAAATAGCCAGATTACAATTTTCTAAACTGGGAAAAAGACACATTTTGGAGACATGTCCTGTGGTTTGATGGAACTAAGATTGAACTGTTTGGCCATAATGACCAGTGTTACATTTGGAGGACAAAGGGGAAAGCTTACAAGCCAAGGAACACCATCCCAACTTTGAAATATGGGGGCGGCAGCATCAAGTTGTGGGAGGTTTTGCTGCATCAAGTTTTGCATCAAGGTTTTGCTGCAGGAGGGACTGGTCCACTTCACAGCATAGATGGCATCATGAAGAAAGAACATTATGTAGAAATACTGAAGTGACATCTCAAGACATCAGCCAGGAAATTAAAACTTGGCCACAAATGGGTCTTCCAAACAGACCATGACCCTAAGCATATTAGTTAAAATGTGCTTTAAGGACAACAGAGTGAATGTTTTGGAGTGGCCATCACAAAACTCTGACCTCAATCCTATAGAAAATTTGTGGGCAGAGCTGAAAAAGCTTGTGCGAGCAAGACAGCTTACAAATCTGACTCAGTTACACCAATTCTGTCAGGAGGAATGGGCCAAAATTCCTTCAAACTATTGTGAGAAGCTTGTGGAAGGATACCCAAAACATATGACCAAAGTTTTACAGTTTAAAAGCAAAGCTAAAAAATACCAAGGAAATGTCTGTAAACTTTTGACTATCTAGAAATTAATAAAAAAAATTCTCCAAAAAAAAAAAAAAAAAAAAAATATTCTCTTTATTCTGGCATTTAGCAAATGTAAATGATTTAGGTAATCTTAACGGACCTAAAATAGTAAACGTTTAGTATGATTTACCATCAGACATTTTTTAAAAATGGTTATGTTTCTTTTTTAGAGTATATAAACCTTAAACTGTATCTTTGACTGCTGTGACAATTAACTTATGAATTTACATCATTAGTTTATATAATGTTAGTGTTTATATATAATATAGTGTTTATATATAGAATTAAAATAGTATGATTCGTGTAACTAATAACTAGGTGTCACGCCTGACGATCGCAGAAAGAAGGCACAGGGTCTCAGAAGCTTAGGGTTATCAAAAGCACATATTTATTAAAGGACACTTCGAAAGATCACAGGATGAACAAGGCTTGAAGACAACCATCAACAGCAAGACATGGAGACAATACCACACAATGAAGGACTGAACACAAGGACTATAAATACACAGGGGATGACGATGTGATAACACACAGGTGGATGAACACAGGTGAAGGTGATGAACATAATGATGGCGAGAACTAGAACAAAGGAGCACATGGTGAGGATCACATGACAAATACAAACACACAAGGAAGACAGGTTGTGACACTAGGGATGCACGATGTTGGAAAATTACACATTGCGATTTTTATTCTGCGATATTTATATTGCGATATGAATACAATTTCACTAGATGAGTTATATAAATTTTTGCAAAGAATCTATAATTTTAGATTGATTGGGATGATTCTGTAGAAGAGTGCATAAAATCTAATAAACAAGCTACCACCATTGATGAATTCAATAAATAAAAATATGCAACTTAAATAAACAGCATTTTTTTTTGTTTTCCAAAAAGTCGAAATGTATTCAGGTCTGCAGTAACTGAATAATCAAATGTCAAATAATACTGCATAGTCTTCGTTTTATAAACAATTCAATAAAATTAAATATAATAATTATACATTTTTTCAAAGTTACACAATTTCTTATGCCCAAATGCTTTTAAACCCCTCACACAGTCACAGGCCTCAAAAACACTTTATAAAAAAAATTATAAATTATTATCCAGACTCAACATTGCATATACTCGCAATGTAACTATTGCGAATGATCACATTGCGATATCGATGCTAAAACGTTATATTGTGCAGCCCTACTAATAACAATATGTTGAGTACTTAAATAATATGATAATATAGAATGTTCATTTGCTGTTCATGCAGTAATCAGTAATAAATGGTTTAGCTCTTTGTGAGTTGTACAATAACCTATGATCATTTGTGGATTAGTTAATCATTATTTAGTGCTTATTAGTGCACCCATAGCAAAGTGTTATCAAAAATACATTGCAAATTACTTGCAATTTTGTATTGTTTAACCGAACAGTAACATGAAAGCTTTTAAAAGTCCAATCATGGCTTCATTTCACACTCTATTAAATTGAGTTATTCTAACCTCTTTGACATGCAGGACCATACACACCGCATCAGAAAAGATTAACTAGTCAGACCCTCTAAAGAATCTAAAGTATGCTTATCTCCCCTATTGTTTTTTTCCACATGGATTTACCACAACACCTGCCTGCAAAGGTAGCCCTTATAAGACCACAGAAGGAAATTACGCTGTGGCCGCCCGTGTCCCAAAATTTGTTCACACAGCCCATAAATGACTAACCATCTCCTACTGTGGGTCACTGGTGAGGCTCTATTTTAAGAGTGCACATAACACAATGTAAAATCTTTATTAAGATATGATTCACAGCTGAAGCCCTAAATACTGAAGGGGTTGTTCTACAGAAATATGCACTTTTGGTATAGCGAGTCTAAAATCAGTTTCTTTTGTTAACATTTAAACTTTACATTTAAACATAATTTAGGTCACGTTTTATTTTGATGGTACGTTTGTTCAATTTAAGTTAGATTGCATCTACATGCCAACTGCTGTAATTCTCATTAGATTATAAATATACTGTTAGGTTAGGGTTAGTGTAAGTTGACATGTACAAATGGACCATCAAAATAAGTATTACCAACATTTATACATTTAAATCACATGAATCGATTACCTTTTGGGTTGAAAATACATAAATAACAGCTTAATGGTTTTCTCTTTTTTTGTACATTTGTTTTAAGTACATTTGTACGTTTTTTTTTTTTTTGGTTTTGAGGTCGGAGCCAGCTCCAAGTGGGTGGGACTTGAGCTCCAGGTGGGCTGTACAAACCTGGAGTTTTTATTTATTTAATGTTTTGTACATGACACGGAGTCCAATATTGTGCTTTATAAATGTTTACACCTAGCCCAACCCTAAACCCAACCTCACTGTAACCTGTTGTGTTTTATTAACGTCTACACCAGGGCTATTCAATTGGCGGCCCGCGGGCCAAACCCGGCCCCCGAGGCAATTTGTTCTGGCCCTCCAAATAGTGTGACAGAGACATCAAGAATAAATTTAGTTCAGTCAAAAAACGGCCGCTATAGTTATAAAGTGACGTGCGTCTGTTCAATACAGCATGAGCTGCGCAGAGCGTGAGTCACCTGACAGTTAAGCGAATACATTTGAATATGTTTGTAGAAATGGTTTTTTGTACAATGCACTGATATCGTTATTAGGGATGCAACGATTAACCAATTTTACTATTAATTGCGCTTTAATTCGTAATGGTTAATTAATCGTAAAGGCTTCTCTAAGCCGCATTTCTGCATTTCTGTTCTGCCGCACGAAACGAAACTGCTGAACAAAGTTACGCCAAGTTGCCAACTGTGCGCTAGTTTAAAGTTCCGAGCTTGTCCACCGAAGCTAATACGCACGCACACTGTAATAACTATAGCCGTGGGCCGTTCCCATATCACGTCTTTCCCGCGCGCAAGTTTGTTGTGTCGTAAGAATATATGCCAATATGCGGGCGCAAGCAGAGCAACCTGCTCGCGGCTGTCTGGGCGCACGCAGTAGAAAACATCTCATGCTGTAGCGGTGAGAGTTGTGCTTAGCTTTCAGTGCAATGTAAACAAAAGACATGTTAGACAAACTATTATTAAAATGATTATGTATGTATGAACGCAGATGATAACAACAGTTAGTCTAAATATTGGCGCTATATATTGGCGCTGACCTTCATAACAATTATTATTATATTATTTTCTCCCGTTCCTCTCTATAAACACACACATAATTAAATTGTGTAGCCCTATAAGCACAGAAAAACCTTCAGCATAAAAACTATTACTAATGGTTTTTTAATATTAGTTAGGGATGTCCAGATCTAAATCTAGCTAATATAAAGCTTAAATTTACATTAGACGTGATAACTGTGAAACACTGAATATTCTTCATACTATATAATCGTACAACCAAAATCTATAATTGTTGCATCTATATTGTTATGAAGTTCAAAACATAACATATGAACGTATCTGAATGTAGAAGAAGCCTAGCAATACACTGACTTTGTTGTGCTGTGAAATACAACATTTGAATGTTTGTTAAAAAAAAACTATTGTACAATGCAGTGAGATTATATAGTTTCAAAATACAATATATTAACATTTTAATGTAGACAAATACAACCTGGGTGTCTAAAGAAGCAAAAATACATAATTGGCTCTTAAATGCAGTTGTGTCATCATTTATATTGCAAGTCATATTTCTCCGGCCCTTCGTATGGGATGCTTTTCATGAACTGGCCCCCGTGACAAACTAATTGAATAGCCCTGGTCTACACCTACCCCAACCCTAAACCCAACCTCACAGTAAACTGATGTGTTTGATTAATATCTGCTCTACCTACACCACCTAAATCCAACCTACTTGTGGTTTAAGTCCCTCCCACTTGGAGGTCACCCAACCTACTTGCTGTGTAATCCCTTCCACTTGGGGGTCTCTGAGCTGCAGCGATACCTACTTGCTGGTGTTATCTACATTTTTGGTGATGTTAACGGTGTGAAATGTTATTTATTGATTTTTTTTTTTCAGCACAGGTAGTCAAAATTACAGAAAAATTATAATAATTTAATAAATTAGATGATTATGTTTTGTTTTAATTAAATGAACTAAAGGTGTTATTTCATGATGTTAGTTCCTTTCTGCAACCATACATTTGCTATTAAAATTAAAAACATCTACTGTGTGAACGAGTGATGATGCAATCTTTTAAATTGTAAATCTTGCGTTTAGCAAAATTCAGTGGATGTAACATTTATTATCTTTTAAATGTTTACATATAAATAAGCAAATTGCATAAAAATAAATTTTACAAAATGTCTGATGAAAGTCAAATAAGTATATGATTGCGGCTACATTAATAACATAGCAATATAATAACAAATATTCAATGGAAAATTCAGACAACATTATCTTAATGATCTCTGTGTAATGGAGGCCAGCTAGTGAAGTAAGATAAACCTCACTCCTCTGACCTCTAAAGGTGCTCTAGCGACAGACGCTATAGGCCATGGTCTTTAGCCTCCTTGTTAAAGCAACCTATCCCAGCTCGGAGTAAGTTAAGTGGTGTAAGACCGGTGGGATTACATTGCTGCCGTGAACCAGACGGGAGTGAGGTTTAGGGTGGTGAGTGTAACGGAGGCCAGCTAGTAAAGTGCTGTTGGGTGGTGTAGGAACGGCGGGGTTACATCTGTTCACATGAGTATTAAAAAAATGCTGTATTATGCCTGCCAAGCCAGTAGCTATGTGCCTGCACACAAACAGTCCTGTAGTCTGCAATTGTTCATTTGTTTGTGAAGTACTTGTGCATGCATATAGACTGAACATGTTTTACAGACACCTGTACTGGTGTAATAGTTATGAAGTTTTCCCAGCAGTTTGTTTTAAGAAACTAAATTAACTAAAATATTCAGACAGCTGTTTTTGTATGTTACATTAAATATACAGACATAACCCACTGGAAGAGCTATCAAAGTACTGATGTGTCCGTTTGATGCTACTACCTTGGGAGCCCATTTCCAGCTCATTTCACTGCACTGACAGAGAGAGAGAGCGCTTGCTGTTTTTCATTTAGTTTGATTCTCAGACTCTCAGCACTCTTCAGATCAGTTACTTGCAGACTGTGAATGAGCGAGAACTGTTTGTCTTTTGGCTTTATTTAAATGATTAATGTATTCTATTCATCCATCTTGTTAGGCACAATGGCACTGAGGATGTGTTCATGTTGGTCATTTTTGGTTTGATTAAAAAAAAAAGTGTTTTTTTTTTTGTTTTTGCTCCAAATATGAACACTGCCATCTGAACCTGGTGTGGACCCAACAAGTGGACTGAGACTCCTGTGGGTGTGTTCACACTTCACAGGTTTGTTTTTATTAAAACTAATTCTGGTGTGATTGGTCTGTTAGTGTGCTTCAACTCGACTAGTGTGATCAGTGCCATCCAAGCTTTGGTGATTCAAC
Source organism: Danio kyathit (assembly GCA_903798195.1). NCBI lineage: Eukaryota > Metazoa > Chordata > Actinopteri > Cypriniformes > Danionidae > Danio > Danio kyathit. The sequence continues at coordinate 51,947,467 of LR812523.1, read as the reverse complement.
TGAAATTTGCAACCCAGGCTCTTTCTTTAAACGTACCTCTATACATTTCTGGAGACCACAAAATACGTCCTAGGAGGTACGTTTTTTTGCAGTTTTTGCCAATCCATGAGAGGCCGCTGTGTATGCTTTTTGAGATCTCAAATTTCTCTCGCGAGTGCCGTTCACGCCCGCTGTCCTCGCATAAGCCTACCAGAGGCCGCTGTTGACTGACTGTTTGACTGACTGAATGACTGACCGACCAATCGACTGACCCATCCTCCTCCTTCGCTAAACCCAACCAATTTTATCGATTGACCCACCCACCCACTTCCCTACACCCTACCAGCATTTTTAAAAGCAATAGAGAGAAAGAAAAGCCCTCGTCTGATTTTTACCACGTTTTCAGATTTTACCACATTCTCACCCTGTTATTTACTTGTTTATTTTATTTTTTGGATTCTGTTTTTGTCTTACCTACTTTCTGGAACCGCTCTTCACCGGACTCGAACCCCGTTGTTGTGGTCAGCTTCTCTCTGCATCTCAAGTCTGCTGACGTACATGGCGAGCTAACGGGACAAACTGGTTGCAGGGGGAAAAGCTGTTCATACGGAGGTAAGCGGTCAGCTGGTAAGCGCGAAAAGGAATGGCTTCATACCGCCCCATAGCATTCGTTTAAAAAATGAATTGCAGCCCTACGTACCTCTGGCTACAAAATTTGCGGACTCCAGAAACTTATATAGGACTACATTTTCAGAATGAGCCTATGTTGGAAATTTGAACAACACAGACCTCCAGACCAAAGACATCTACAAACCAAATACAGCTTACACGGTGTGACTATATAAAGTAGGGTATATGCTCAAGCATTGTTTTGAATGTTTTGTCAATTCTGTGGCAAATTACACACATGTACCTTGTGGTTTCTCATGTCTTAAAAATGACTGTATCTACAATAAGCACATCAAGGCTAAATTAATTCATATATATTTTTGGTCTGTACCAATAGAATAAAGAGAACCAAAAGACAAGTGAAAAAAGACTAAATTTGGTCTGATTGTACCTAAATATGAATTTAACACAAGACATCTAAATGACATGCACTGTAAAAATATCTGTAAATTTGCAGTTTTCTGAATTTTCTAAATTATGAGATTTTCTTCTGACAACTTTTAACCTTAAATTTAATAGTTTAAAGTCATATATTGTCTAGGTTGGGGTTGTATACACTGTGTAATAAGCTGCCAGTACATTTTCTGTTATTTTACAGATTTATTTCTGTTCATTATTTCTTAAACATTATATTATTTCAAACTACTAAAATATCAATAAAAGTCACTTTGTTAAACTGTACAGTTTAATTTGCAACACCAAAAGTCGACAGAGCAGAGATCCAGCTCCCAAAATGTAAATCACAACTGTAAAATAAACCTTCATTCATTTATTTTTATTTGGCCAAGTCCCTTTATTCATCAAGTGTCGCCAAAGCGGAATGAACCACCAACTTATCCAGCACATGTTTTATGCAGCGGATGCCTTTCCAGCTGCAACCCAGCACTGGGAAACACCCAAACACTCTCTCATTCACACACATACACTACCGACAATTTAGTTTATTCAATTCACCTATAGCGCATGTCTGTGGGAGAAACCAGAGCACCCGGAGGAAACCTACATGAACACGGGGAGAACATGCAAACTCCACACAGAAATGCCAACTGGTCCAGCCGGGACTCAGACCAACAACCTTCTTGCTGTAAGGCAACAGTGCTAACCACTGAGCCACAGTGTCGTCCCCCTGTAAATTAATAGAAAACACAAAATATGGAAACTGTTAATTAACAGATATTATTTTTAACAGTGTGATGTCACAAGGTGTATGATCACACATGTCTTGCAGATCTTACATGTGTGTGTGAATAAAGAATTTCTAGTGCTGTTTTTTTTTTCTTTACAATTTTCACAAGATTTTAACCAGTACAATACAAGCAAGCATGTTGATCCCAGTAACACTGCTTGAATTTAGGTAAGTTTTCAAAATTGAAATGGATTGTTTATTTATTTATAAACATGAGAGAGGAAAAGAAAAAAGGAGCATACCAAGCATACCCTTGGTCTGCATTCATGTATCCTTCTTTATTGTATGGAAAAAGCAAAGTAAATGGAGACTGAATGCCAGTCCCCATCATTCTACTATGCATGTCACGGATTAAGGAACCAGCATAGGTTTGGAGCAAACTCACGTTGAGAACATTGTGACAAAATTAATATTTTAGGACGAACTACAGTTTAAAAGTAATCGAGGAAACCCATGCCCTGTTTACATACACTAGCGAATGGTGCCCCCTATTGCTGTTACATAGTAAAGGTGTCAACACATTTCTGAGATTCCAGAGATCTTTTGACATCGTTATAAAGATATGATCATTCACGCAGATATGCGTTACGTTTAAATAGATTGTGCTTAAAACAGCCAGCTTGATCAAACAGACTAGCAATCTCAGCTTCAAAACAAAACGTGACTGCGCACAAATACGAATAAAACGAAATAAAAATTTGTACTTAACTGTTTTCCTATCGGTGTTTATGTTTGCTTGTACTCTGGAGCTGAAACTATGACACTAGACGCAAGTACTATAGCCCTGGGCGCAATTGAAGGCTGTGTCCATCGATGCGCGCGCTGTGACGCTTAAAAGCGCATCATCACACCGCCGGTCTCTATTCTCACTCAGTCTCTCCCTCTTTCTCCCTCTCTCGTGCCTGCTCATTGCTCACTGACAGTCCGCTGAGAAGTGACTGTGGAACTGACACCGGCAGCTGCGCTTCGCTTGGAAAACTTGTTGAAACTGCAAATTATGGCACCCAGAATTTTGGAGATCGTAAAAAGGAAAGGAAATTAATTTGTAAATAATTATTTAGTTGTTAATCATTTAAAAACATCTCCAAAGACTCCTTATGTCTCTTTGTGGAGGAACAGGCGAACAAGGAGGTGTTCGTTTTTACCTGGGAACAGGTGCTATAGGAAAACTGGGTTTACAAAAAGGTAAGATATTGATTTTGTATGTTTGGCTAGTACGTCTCTGTTTTTATTAGCTTGTAATACGACGTGAATGACAATTTGCAATTTTGTTGGCTGATACAATATCAGTTGATATTATACAGTATCATTAGTAGACGTCGTGCACTTTAGTGTTTAAGAATGTACTGTGGAACTTATGTCAGTCAACACTGCCACTATAACTGTCTTGTATTTTATATTATCAAACTGCCTGCTATTATCCTTTTGTTTGTTAGTATTTGATTTTATCAATATTAAATTATGCATAACCAAAAGCTACTAACCCTAACCCACATGTGAATAAAGGGCATGAGGTAAATTAATATTACTCATTAATAATTAAATGTGTAAATACGATGTACAGGAACATTGGAAAATAAAGTGTACCTGGTTTTCTTTTTAACCATGGAAACATCTGTGAGGTTTTTAAATATTGAACTCTTTTTCTTTTCTTTTTACATTGCATATATAAAATATATGATGGTCTGGGTGCATTGATCGATGATTCAAACTACTAGATGATCTCTTGAATCTGATGTCTTTGTGCATCACAAATGTTCTCAGTGCAACTTCGTAATAGCCAATAAAGTATTTCTGATTACATTATATCAGACCCAAAGTCAGCCAAGGAGTATTTAGCTGATGGGTCTGAATTTTAATCATTTTTCTGAGTGATTACAGAGGCAAACATGACCACAGATTGATAACTGCAATTCACTGTATAATAAGTAGGCTAATGGTAAGGCATTATTTGTCAATCAGTTGCTTACAATATGCACAGTTAATTACACAGCTGGAAGTCAGAGAGTTCAATTTATAAATAGGTTTGTCCAGAAGCAGCTGCATGCGAGAGTGGTTGAAAGTTAAAAAAAAAAAAGGAAAAAGGGATAGACAAATACAAAAAAAAAAATTAAATAAATTTGATATCGATTGTGGAGAAGAGTGAAAATAAAACCCATTGCTCAACCTCAACCTTATTCTATTATCCGCAGATCTAAAATGAACGAGTCTCTGGACCTGAACATTACCCTTGTGGATGATGGTAACTGGACTTTTATCAATGGCTCGAGTGAATTCTTTTTACCTCTGAACAACATTACATATGTTGGATATTACCTGCATCAGCCATCAGTAGCAGCCGTCTTCATAGTGTCCTACCTCCTCATATTCCTGGTCTGCATGATTGGAAATGGAGTGGTTTGCTTCATCGTGTTACGGAGCAAAAATATGCGCACCGTCACCAACCTATTCATCCTCAACCTCGCCATCAGCGACCTTCTTGTTGGGATTTTCTGCATGCCCACAACTCTTCTTGACAACATTATTACAGGTCAGTGCAATGCCAAGAATCATATATGTTATTCTTTGCATTTTCAAAGTTACTTCTTCTAGCTAATGTTCTTTCCACAACTTAGGCATGCTTGAAATTTAACTGACATTTATGGATCTCCATAGGGCTGTTGTCTCCAGAGAAAACATCTATTCTAGTAGCCTGAAGGCTTTAGTTAGCACCGAGTTCATATTGTGCTTGGCAGTAGAGGATGCTGTTCACCTTTAGAAAGACAGATTTGTAAGATATGACCAGCATGCTTGAAAAGCCGGTCTGGAATTTCCATGAAAAAAGTAATAATAATAAAAAAGAATGATCAAATAATAATAATAAACATTTTGTGCTATATAAGGGATCCACATGCATGTATCAGATTTAATGCTAGGCACAAGACATAAGATAAATGACAGATATAAAGATAAAGTAGCATCCAAGGGGCTGGTTTATTCCAGATTGGGGCATTTCTTGAATTTCATTGATGTGTAAATCGTGCAGACATGTTTATGTGCTACACTGAATCACCCTAAAGAAAGAACCGGCACTGAAACTGAACTTAAATGGCATGGCATCTTGGTTATGAGATTGCTGCAAGTTATGTTAAATATTTCTTTGTCCTTGCAAATGACTAGGATGTGCCTGTCATATGCTTTTGGTATGCTATTGCTTTACACTGTGAAAAATGTAATGACAAAAACTCAAGACAACAAATAATTTTTTTTTATGTTGCTTTAACTTATTTTAATAAGTTAATCAGGTTTCAATTATTCTTTTTTAATTATAAAACTTTCACTTAATATTTGGTCACTTTGATTGATGTAGTTGACATGACTAGATCATTTCATTTAATTCAACTAAAAAAATTAAGGCACCAATAATTTTTTTTTACAGTGTTTGAGTGTGAGTGTTTAAACTGAAGTTTTAATTTAGCTCTAGCACAAATTGAAAGGACCCCAAGCGTATGGGATGGCATGTTTAACTATCACTGCTATTAATTCTTGCAGTCAAGAGTGTCGCCTACAAGAACTATAAACGTCTATATGACTCATACATATTTAGTGACTGTGCCATTGTGGTTTCAGCAATTTAATGAGCTAATGCACTTAATGGATCATGGCTGGAAATAGATGTACTGTACACTGAAATATATCATTTCAACAGGTGTTCCTGTAAATTCCTATAAATTGTCTGTCAATCATCTTTCTATCTATCTCTCTACAGTGCATCCGGAAAGTATTCATAGCACTTCACTTTTTCCACATGTTTTATGTTACAGCCTTATTCCAAAATGGATTAAATTCCTTTATTTTCTCAAAATTCTACACACAATACCCCATAATGACAATGTGAAAAAAGAGTTTTTGAAATTGTTGCAAATTTAAAAAAAAAAAAAAAAAACCTGAAAAATCACTTGTACATAAGTGTTCACAGCCTTTGCTCAATACTTTGTTGATGCACCTTTGGCAGCAATTACAGCCTCAGGTCTTTTGAATGATGCCACAAGCTTGGCACACCTGTCTTTGGGAATTTTTGCCCATTCCTCTTTACAGTACCTCTCAAGCTCTATCAGGTTGAATAAGAAGCGACGGTGTACAGCCACTTCCAGATCTCTCTAGAGGGTTTAGGTCTGGGCTCTGGCTGGGCCACTCAAAGACATTCCCCAAGTTGTTGTGAAGCCACTCCGTTGATATTTTGGCGGTGTGTTTTGGGTCATTGTCCTGCTGGAAGATGAACCGTCACCCCGTCTGAGGTGAAGAGCACTCTGAAGCGGGTTTTCATTCAGGATGTGTCTATACATTGCTGCATTCACCTTTCCCTCTATCCTAACTAGTTTTCCAGTTCCTGCTGCTGAAAAACATCCCCACAGTATGATGCTGCCACCACCATGCTTCACTGTAGGGATGGTATTAGCCTGGTGATGAGCGATGCCTGGTTTTCTCCAAACGTAACGCCTGTCATTCACTCCAAAGAGTTAAATTTTAGTCTCATCAGACCAGAGAATTTTGTATCTTATGGTCTGAGAGTCCTTCAGATGCCTTCAAATTTTTCTGTAACCTTCCCCTTGTGCCTCAGGACAATCCTGTCTCGGAGGTCTACAGACAATTCCTTTGTCTTCATGCTTGGTTTGTGCTTTGGCATGCACTATCAACCCTGGAACCTTATATAGACAGGTGTATGCCTTTTCAAATCATGTCCAGTCAACTGAATTTACCACAGGTGAACTCCAATTAGGCTGCTGAAACATCTCAAGAATGATCAGTGGAAACAGAATGTACCTGAGCTCAATTTAGATCTATCTATCTATCTATCTATCTATCTATCTATCTATCTATCTATCTATCTATCTATCTATCTATCTATCTATCTATCTATCTATCTATCTATCTATCTATCTATCTATCTATCTAGTTGTCTGTCTATTGTCTATCTGTTTGTCTGTCTATCCATCAACTGATTGACTGATTGGCCAATCACTTGTTTATTCATTCATTAATCGTTTTGTTCATTCATCTATTGCACAGTTCAATATCAAGAGGTATTCTTGTAAAAATGTTTTGTCTTTCTATCCATTATGCATTCATTCATTCATTCATTCATTCATTCATTCATTCATTCATTCATTCATTCATTCATTCATTCATTCATTCATTCATTCACTCATTCACTCATTCATTCATTCATTCATTCATTCATTCATTTATTCATTCATTACACAGGACAATACATGACTTTTCACCCTGAATAGAATTTCCCAAAAATGTAAAAATAAAAATTTTAAGTCCTTTACCATTACAATTTTGATGCCACTGTCTGAATCAGACATTAAAAAAGAAACAAATGAGATACTTGTTTTTCCTTTGGGCATCTCTATCTAGTGGTATAGGAAGTATGTGTTTCTACACAGACAAAGTCATTGGCATCATTAGAGTTGACTGTGTTTTTAATGGCCTGCAACATGACATTGGCTTTACAGCAACGCTCTCACGTAGATGCATTGGTGGCTTCAATCAATAACAGCTTCCAGGACATAAGCCTTCCTATGCAGGATAAAATTGGCACAATTTCACAGAAATACTGTCTTCACTTGACTGTTGTGTTGCATTCATTTCATCAGCACTTGCTATTAGGAATTACGAACCATCTTGTCAGTTATGGAGAAAAATAACTCAAAATTAGACTTTTCCTATCATTATATTCCTAAAAATGAGTATTGTCTCAGCGCTATTGCAGCCTTTAGAGATAATGACTATGTTTCTCTGTAACATCTTTCTGTGAGTTGGTTATTTACAGTGTGTCTTGCCACTATACTGGCTTCTTTCAGGATGTTGGAAATAATGTTTTCTACTTTTTAATGTTTTCTACTTTTCATGCTGAAGATGCAATGATTTCAAGTTGCAAATGTAGGATATTTTAAAAATTAGCAGCAAATAGCTTGTGTAAATTCTCAAGGATTTTAGAGAATTACGATTAGACAGTGTTACAGTATGTTACAAAATTAGACATATGTTTACTTATTGATTTCCCCTCTGGCTGTCCCAGTTGTAAACTCATAGTGATTCACTGGAGAGACATTTCATTATTTCATTCACTTCATACTTTGCTATGGAATTAATCAGACACGGAATGCAATTTTATAATGCAATTGTCACTATTTTTAACTAAATTAATGTTTTATTGCAGTCTTATTAGATTTTTTCATAATTGTTACAGTTTTGTTATCTGAAAAGTGTGATTACAGTTTAATGACTCCATCAACACTACTGATATTTAAATAACCTTATTAGAAATGAATGTTGTTAATAATATTATAATTATATTATATTAATATTATAATCATACTCACCGGAGGAAGGTCTCTTGTTCCTCGGGTTCCTAAAGAGTCCTTAATGTTCCAAAGTATTCTTTCTACCTAATTTCTGTTGGGGGAGAACATTTGGATTATTTATTTATTTTATTGTGAAGTTTGCAGCCTACTTGATAGTTGTGTGCAGGTGGTTTACGAGGAGAAAGAAATGACAGAGAAAAGTGTTTAACTGGACAAAAATCAGTTTTATATTTCCTCCCTCTGAATTCCCAGTTTGAAACCGGTAAAAGTGAATTTTGTCATTGTTAAGCAGCACCCTGTTTTTAAGTTCAATATAAATTAATGTTTCATTTATTTAACTGATCGAAATGGTTACTACATAATCCTCATTCCCAGAGGGGGGAAATGCTATGTGGAAAACTTCCACTATGGGGCCAGAAAGCCAAATATCTGAAGAGAAATAAAACAGCCCAATGAAATGCCAATGAATTGGCAGCACCCAGTGAATGCAGCTGGCAGCAATCTCTGCCAGATGTGACACGTTTTTAAGCTGAAGAGCCGAACTAAGATGTCAGCTAAGGCGCAACCACTTTGGCAAAGGAACGTAGCATTTCCGTTGTAATCGTTTCGTTCCCCAGCGGAAGGAGAACTCCAATGCTATGTGGAAAACTTCCACTATGGGGAAATATATTGAAAACGCCACAGTGGTTGAACCTTGCCACGTCGCTGGTGGGAGGTTAGCCAGGGTCCAGCATGAGAGCACCATCATCACTACAAACGGAGCCCTCCAACCTGGCCCTAACTTACATTACTTACCTGTGAAGCGCTTAAAGGCTTATTTATATTTTTTGGGGAGTCATAAAAAATACACCTAGTTAAGTTCTAAGATTTTAAAATATGACAGTATGTTGGGAAAGCATGCAGTCTTGATAGGGAGGATGCTGCGGAGGCCACCTGCTGCCCAATGGGGAGACCTGGTGGCATGAAACATATGAGTTAACCCTGAAAAGGGGAGTACACATATGAAGGATGGTTAGCGAGAAGGGAGACACGGGCCCGCCTAAGAGGGAACTATACCATGGCTGAGTGAAGCATATGGGATTGCCAACAGGGATCGCCAATACCAGGCACCAAACCCCATAATGCGGGCTGACCGAACAGGAATGCCAGCAACATAATGGGCCAGACACTTGTCTCCTCTGTCAGGTTCTGGGGGCCTCGGAGGAGCTCTGTAGGGTTCGTCAAATGGGGAACTCAGCTGAAGAGAATTAGAAAGGCACACATATCTCTGTGTTAGAGAGAAAGGCGCAGCATGGTGCTTTAACACCAAACCAAATTTCCTCATTCAATGGAGTTATCCAACTCACCTGAGGAAAACGGCTCCACTTAAAGATTATAAAATCTCGCAAATGTATTAGGTGTCGCCCAGCCCACAGCTCTACAGATGTCTGTTAGAGAAGCACCGGACGCTTATGCCCAAGAGGAGGCGCCACTCCTAGTTGAATGCACTCTCACCCTCGGGGGACGCGGCTCGCCCTGGCACTAATAAGCAAGGGAGATTGCATCCACTATGCTGTGGGCCAACCTCTGTTTGGATTTTCAATTCAATTCATCTTTATTTCTATCGTTTTTACAATGTCGATTGTGTCAAAGCAGCTTAACATAGAAGATTATAGTAAATAGAAACTGTCAGTCCAGTTTTCAGAGTTTAAGTTCAGGTTAGTTCAGATCAGTGTGGTTTAATTTTTACTGCTTAAAGTCCAAACACTGAAGAGCAAATCCATCGATGCCCATCTCCACAAGTCTCAAACCATGCAAGCCAGTGGCGACAGCCACTGGATATGGCACTTCTCTTCTGCCGACCACCATAACAGATAAAGAGCTGCTCAGAAGATCTAAAATTCTGAGTGCATTCTGAGAACATAAAATTACAGAGAGCGAATGGGACACAGCAAAAAAAGGGCTGGATCTACCTCTCCATGGGCAGCGTTTGAAGGCTTGCTACCTGGTCTTTAAAGAGTGTGGTTGGAACCTTGGGCATGCATCCAGGCCGGGGTCTCAGGATGATGTGAGAGTAGACCGGCCCAAATTCTAGGCACAAATCACTGATGAGAAAATGCCTCCAGGTCCCCGACCCTCTCTATTGATGCCAACGCAACCAGCAGAGCTGTCTTCAAGGACAGAAATCTCAAGGATGCTGAGTCGAGTGGTTCAAATGGATGGGCATAAAAGCGGAGCAGGGTTGATTTAACCGCCTCGCACCTCTAAGGGACCGGATGACGAGGTTATGCCTTCATATGATACCACCATCCACCGCGTCATGATGAGCGGAGATGGCAACAACGTAAACCTTCAGTGTGGAGAGTGACAGCCTCCGCTCAACCTATCCTGAAGGAAAGAAAGCACAACACTGATCTGGCTTGTCCCGAGGTCTTCTCGGCGAGGAGTGCACGATACAGTGAACAGACTTCACTTCAGGGCGTAGGCATGTCTGGTAGAGGGTGCTCTAGCCTGAGTGATGGTGTTAACCACCGAAGCGGTAGGTCACCTAAGTCCATCACATGTGGAGGTTTAAGACATCTGGGCACAGGTGCCAGATGGTGCCATGTCCCTGAGAAAGAAGGTTCTTCCTCAAAGGGATTGGCCAGGGGGGGTGTCACGAGGAGAAAGAGTTCTGAAATCCAGGTCTGGTTGGGCCAGAGAGGCGCAACTAACAAAACTTCTCATCTTCCCTGACCTTGCACAGTGTTTGTGCAATTAGGCTCACTGGGGGAAATGCGTATTTGCACATGCCTCGGGGCCAGCTGTGGGCCAGTGTGTCCGTGCAGAGGGGGGCCTCAGTCAGGGAGTAAAACCGCTGGCAATGGGTGGTCTCGGGAGAAGCAAACAGGTTGACCTGGGTTTCTTCGAAGCACTCTCATATCAGCTGAACTGAACTGGTATGGAGTCTCCATTCTCCAAGGTGTGTAAGCTGCACAAGTTGAGCTTGCCAGTGATGTGAATGGCAAGCAATGATTTCAGCCGCGTATGACTCCAGAGGAGCAGACCACGAGCGAGCTGAGACATGAATCACATAGCAAACTGAATCGCATAGCTGAGTCTGATTGTCGAAATGAGCCATCGTAACTTACTAGGCAGCGCTGACCAAGCTGGCAGAGCCCACACAAGTTTCAACATCAACGCGACCGAGGAAGAGCAGAAGATAAGAGGTTCACTCTCACCTTTTTCCCAAGAGCCCAAGGGGCAGCTGGGAGTACGAGAGAAACAAGCCCATTTTATGGCACTCTTTGAGCCTGTGGCGAAGAGCACCAATCCTGTGAGCTGGAAGGCAAGAAGTCACATCCGGAGAAAGGAGAAATTGCTCTTTTATTGAAAATTTAGTAGCCATCGACCATAAAGCCAGCTGCCTGGTGTTGTAATGGTGATGATGGTATCCCCGGCCCACCACCGAGGAAAGAACAAACCTCTTCTTCTACGAGTGGCCCATCTCAGGGACATTTTACGGTTTGTTTACCGGATTTAGTGGCGCCCTGGTGCGGGGGCTCTGGTCTTCTGTAATGGGTTTTGGGAGCCCGCCTGTAGATGACTTTCCCCATTGTACTTTCCTGCTATTTCACCGTGGTGCATTCTTAGTACCTGGTAGCGCTGGTATGTGGTCGAAGCAAGCAAGGCAGAAGCAGCCTGGCCTGCAGCAGTGTAGGCTCTGTCCCCGAAGGATACAGACAACCTACACAATTTGAACGAGAGCTGAGGCTGACCGCGCCAGGAAGAGAAACTACGTAACACCCAACTAGTCGGTCCAGTGGTGGAGCTGGGAGGCAAGCCATCTCCAGCCTCTCCGCCTCTCTGAAGACGGCAGCTTTCTTTCTCTCTCTCTCTCTCTCGAATGTAGTCTAAGGATTGCAGCAATAAGTCTCTTTCAGTTGCACGTGAGGATCTGAAAACATAAATGTGCCAAGCGATATGCGTCTGGAAGATTTATACTCAGCTAATTGAGATTGCTGCCAGCTGCCTTCGCTCGGTGCTGCCAATTCATTGGCATTGCATTGGACCATTTTATTTCTCTTCAGATCATAGGCTTACTGGCGAAATCCCCATAGTGAAAGTTTCCACATAGCATTGGAATTCCCCTCCCGCTGGGAAACTGAAATTTGAGAAAAAATTCTCTTATTTGCATATTTTAGTTTACAGAGTTCATGACTGTGAAAAATACACTGTGTAATAAAGCTTTATTACATTTTAAATCAGCACATTTTTTACAATCTTTGCCATCATTTAAGTGGGCAGTACACTTTGATTTGCTAACTGATGTCCTGGAGCAAATCATTATCATTATCATTTTCTCATCGTCTACTTGATCTGAACCTAGTTAAAATATTTGACCTAAACATTTAAGTAATAAAGAAAGAAAGAAATATACAGCAAATTAATTTAATTGCAAACAACATGCAACTTTCTAAAAAAAATATTACATTCAGCACAAAAGTATATTATTATAAGATTATTATTTCCATACTCTCATATTTATGATGGAGGGGAATGACTTAATATAAATATCCTGTATCTAACAGGTGTTTTTTTTTTGTTTTTTTTTGTAGAAAACAGCTTTAAAAAGCTGTTTAAACAGACACCCCATCATGTGTGTCGCCTCTAAGAGCCACTATAAAACAACACACAAATGAATGCAGTCTCCTACACACACAGTCACCGCCCACACAGCGAAATACTGTTAAGCCTTTCTCTAAGCCAATTCACCTCCTCCAATCAAACACACAAAACACAACAAATCCCTCCAGATGGTAAGTATGATAGCAGTTGACCCACATGCTGTATATCAAGGCAAACCAAAGGCATCTTGCTGTTCTGGCCAAAAGCAGTGTAATGATTACATTTCAGATAACCTTTGATTGGGATTTAAAAGCAACTGGCCAAATATGCTGAACTCATTTTCAGTAACATTAAAGGGATAGATAACCCAAAAACAAAAATTCACCCATCATTTACTCATCCTCAAGCCATCCTGTGTGTATATGACTTTTTTTTTTTGGATGGTGGCTTTTATTTTGAAGCTTCCAAAAGCACATATATCCATTGTAAAACTAACCCATATGCCACCAGGGGGTTAACTCTGGTCTTATGAAGTGGATTGATGCGTTTTGTTTTTTTATTTTTGCAACAGAAATATTTCTCATTTTTAAATTATGAACTCCAGTCACTTACTTTTGGGGTTAGCTAAATGCACGTTACGTGTGACTGACATCTCAGAATTATTAGCCCCCCTTTGATTTTTTTTTCTTTTTAAAATATTGCCCAAATGATGTTTAACAGAGCAAGGAAATGTTCACAGTATGTCTGATAATATTTTTTCTTCTGGAGAAAGTCTTATTTGTGTTATTTCGGCTAGAATAAAAGCAGTTTTTAAATTTTTTAAGACCATTTTAGGGACAAAATTATTAGCCCCTTTAAGCTATATTTTTTATATATATATATAGCTTATTATCCTAACCTGCCTAGTTAACCTAATTAACCTAGTCAAGCCTTTAAATGTCACTTTAAGCCTTATCATCATGTTATCATCATGGCAAAAATAAAATAAATTAATAGAAATGAGTTATTAAAACTATTGTGTTTAGAAATGTGTTGAAAAAATCTTAATAATTTAGCTAATAATTAGGGGGGTGGGGGTAATAATTCTGACTTTAACTGTATATGACTAATGAATGAAATGTTTCCTCCACCGACCAAACTGTATTGGACATTTTTTTATGCTAAACATAGCATAAAAGTGTTTACTTGTCTAATGACACGCGTGCTTTTGCATGCTAGCGCTCTTGTAATCATGTCATGCCATTCCAGGCTCAGTGGAAACACCACCATAATCGTACTGAACAGTTCTTAGAATGGTTCAACATGATAGTGGAAAAGTGGGTTAATATGCCAAAACTTTCTTTAGTTAAACAAAGAGAAAACTGAAGTCACTGCAACAGAGATGAGGTTCTCAAGGTGAATGCGTACCTTGGCTCTAAGTGTCAAACAACAAAAAATAAGGTCAAGAATCTTGGTGTGATTCTGGAGTCAGATCTGAGTTTCAATAGTCATGTCAAAGCAGTAACTAAATCAGCATACTTTCATCTCGAAAACATTGCAAGAATTAAATGCTTTGTTTCCAGTGAAGACTTAGAGAAACTTGTTCATGCTTTTATCACCAGCAGAGTGGATTACTATATGGACTCCTCACGGGCCTTCCCAAAAAGACAGTCAGACAGTTGCAGCTCATCCAGAATGCTGCGGCCAGAATTCTGACCAGAACCAGGAAATCAGAGCACATCACACCTGTCCTCAGGTCTTTACACTGGTTCCCAGTTACATTCAGAATAGATTTTAAACTATTATTACTTGTCTATAAAGCGCTAAATGGCCTAGGACCTCAATACATTACAGATATGCTAACTGAATACAAACCTAACAGATCATTCAGATCTTTAGGATAAACTAGAAATTCCAAGAGTTCAGTCAAAGCAGGGTGAATCGGCCTTCAGCCACTATGTCGGCCGCTGCTGGAATCAGCTTCCAGAAATGATCAGATGTGCTCCAACATTAGGCACATTCAAATCCAGACTGAAAACACATCTGTTTAGCTGTGCCTTTACTGAATGAGCCCTGTACTACATCCGACAGATCGCACTATTGTGTCTTTCTTTTCTTTTTTTATTCTTTTATAACATGTTTTAACACATATTAATCTTTATTCCTCTTTATGTAAAGCACTTTGAATTGCCACTGTGTATGAAATGTGGTATATAAATAAACTTGCCTTGCCTTACTGGATAAGCTTATACAGTTTTCTTGTTTTTTTATAATTTTCTGTGGTAAACAAACTGGGGCTTTTCACACTGTGCTTAACCCTGAGTTATCTTTATTCTAAATGCCACTTTTAACCCCAGGTAAATTTGCGTTGTTTACCCTGCATTGCAGTACTAACATTGTTCAGTGAGATGAAGCAGCTGTTTCTTTGTTGCTGCTGGATGCTTGGCAGCAGTGAGGCTCATATCATGCATTAACAGGAAACACGCATCATGTAAACATCAGTTGGTAAGAGTAAAGTAAGGAAATATTAAAATATGGATGGTGTTGTATTACAGTACAAAAACTTGTAATAAGCTGCCAGTACATTTTCTGTTATTTTACAGAATTATTTCTATATTATTTTGTATACATTCTATTATTTCAAACTACTAAAATATCAATAAAAGTCACTGTGTTAAACTGAGCTGAATTCGCAACATTAAAAGTCGACAGAGCAGAGATCAAGGTCCCATGATGCAATTCACAACCATAAATATACAGAAAACACCTTACAGAATAAAAAAATACAGAAACTGTCAATTAACAGATATTTTTACAGTGTATTTTATCAGGGTTTCTGCAGATATCATAATGTCAAATTTAAGACTTTTTTTAGACCTTTTTAAAACCATTAAGTATAAAATTTAAGACCTATATCACAATATCAAAAACACGCAAACACATAAAGAGAAAATACAAAATCACAAAATTAGTGGTAAAATAAATGTATTCAAATTGAACAGTACTAAAGACAGGTTAGATGCACAATTGAACTACAGAAAAAAACAAACAAACATCTTAAGGCTGATTTATACTTTCGCCTGGTGCCACATCGCGCACCTCACAAAACGGATGAGGCTTTTATACTTAACGCGTTCGCCATTGAGATATTCTTTTAAATAACAGGGGGCTGTCAAAAGAAACAGACAGTAAAATCAGACAGATAAACAGAGAAGTAGAAAGTTTTCGGAACTTGGTCATATCATTAATATCATTCAAGATAATAGTTTTTTATTATTTTTATAATTTATTATAAAGATTTTTATAACCATTCAAGATTTTTTATATCTAAAATTTTTAAAATCTAAATGATGCATCACTTGCTTTTGTTCATATCTCGGACAGTTCTACCTATTAAAGTTAAATATTAATGGCAACAGAACTTGGGTTGCTCTACAATTATATTTTTTTATTCTGGCAAGAATAAAAACAAAAAAGAAGGACACTTACTAAAATTACTGACGTTTTTTTTTTTATTATTATTTTGCCCACTCAACAATTCACACATTACTGTCTGGCTAGTTTCTGTCCTCTACTTATAAGCTAAAAAGACAACAATGATCCAACATTCGTGACCATTATCACCAATAAAGCCTAGAAATTGGGCATCAATATATTGTAAACTGATAGGTTCATATATCCCTTTCCAGTTACAGTCAGATTTATTAGCCCCCCTTTTCCCCCAATTTCTGTTTAACGGAGAGATGATTTTTTTTAACACATTACTAAACATACGGTAATAGTTTTAATAACTAATTTCTAATAACTGATTTATTTTCTCTTTGCCATGATGACGTAAATAATATTTTACTAGGTATATTTCAAGACACTTCTTTACAGCTTAAAGTGACATTTAAAGGCTTAACTTGGTTAATTAGGCTAACTAGGCAGGTTAGGGTAATTAGGCAAGTTATTGTATAACAGTGGTTTGTTTTGTAGACAAAATATATCAAAAAAATATATAGCTTAAGGGGGCTAATAATATTGACCTTAAAATGGTGTTTAAAAAATTAAAAACTGCTTTTATTCTAGCTGAAATAAAACAAATAAGACTTTCTCCAGAAGAAAAAATATTATCAGACATACTCTGTTAAACCTCATTTGGGAAATATTTAAAAAAGTAAGAAAATTTCAAAGGGGGGCTAATAATTATGACTTCAACTGTATCAAAGACATAATTTGTTACTTAATTGTAGTTTGTAACTTGTAAATTGTTTTAAATTCAAAATTGTAACCTATACTTCAGTGTAAAACATATGACTAGTGGAATAACATATTCTGTAATATTAAAACCATGGGTCTCCACTTTGGCCTCTTTTTTTTTGTTTTAACAAACTTATCCCTCAGGTTTTTGCAAACTTTTACAAAAACTTTCCACTGCTGTTGCAATTTCTAGCCAAGACTTATTGGTCATCTGGTTATCTCTATGATCACGCATGGACAAATCATAAAGAAGATGTGTGTACAGTCATACCTGTTTCCTATAAAATATCTTCAAAGTGTTTCATATTCAACTCAAATCAAATGCGACGTCGCACGAACTGTTCAGTGTTTACTCGAGTCTCAAAACATTACATGAGCCCCGCCAGCCGAAATCACGAACTATGTTCGTGTGATAGAAAAAAATCATATACTCCATATATATATATATATATATATATATATATATATATATATATATATATATATATATATATATATATAATTTTTATTTATTTATTTTTTCCTCCATGGTGGCCATATATATAATATGCCAACATGGGCGCAAAATGCTATAAACATGACGTGACATTTACTGCACCACTCAATGAGTGACTCACTGTGTGTAAGATGCTTGCTAAATGACACTCAGCATGATGTACTACATCATTGTAAATACTATGAAAGTTCAACAGCTCATGCATAATGGGACACTCTCCTACAGTCAGTTTTAACAGACATTAATGTCATCCAATTAGTGTGCATCTGCCTGTATCGTTTTGTCGGGATCATCTCTCAATATGTGATCTCTCTCTTCTGCCCAGGTTGGCCATTTGGAAGCATGGTATGCAAAATGAGCGGCATGGTGCAGGGCATTTCAGTCTCAGCCTCTGTCTTCACCTTGGTTGCCATAGCGGTTGACAGGTAATGTCATGTTAATATCACCTTGTCTCTCAGCTCAAGGCATTAATGATGCACTGTCAAAAGATCAGATGACATACAATGACAGTTACTTCAGTTATGACAGCTACGTCAAAAAATATTTAAACAGCATTTGGGCTTGAATATTTAAGGCAGTGCTTTCTCAACCTTTGTGACTCAAAAGGCCCCTGCCTCATTATCCATGACAATATTCAAAGCCCAACATATAAAGGTTAAGGTATTTCTGCTGTTATCATGACAAAGCTGCTTGTTTTAATTAACGTACACAGTGAGTATTGTTATGTTTTTTTTTTTTATTCTTAATTACTTAAGAACTTTATGTTCTTCAATACTGAATGACATCAATATCAACATATCGGTTTTATGTGTTTTAGCAATTTATTGTAAGATTTATTGTAAAAAAGTGCCCTACTGAATCAAATCAGCAGGATGCCCTTCTGGATCTTTCAATTACTTCGAAGACACTACTGACTACGTTTACATGGACATCTGTAATCTAGTTATTTGCCTTAATAGACAATAATAAAATAGTGTTTACGTGAAGTGCTTTCAAGAGTTTCCTGTAATTTTGGGTGACTTTAACTGCAGTTTGGCAGTTTCACATTCACTCATGAACATTTCATTCATGCCCCCGTGACAAACTGGGGTATTAGACGCAAATAAGGAGTAAGGACTGGTGAGAGTGTCATGGAATTTAATAACGCACGCCAAATGGAAAGAAAAAACTTCCGCATTTTGTGATGTGTGTGTGTGTGTGTGCGCGCGGTCCTTTACTGACAGCTTGTGTGTGTGGATTTTGTCGGAAAATATGGCGAAAAGTCCTACATGACGGTAATAGTTTGATTGCGGTGTTTACTTCAATAATGCCACTAATATATGCATACTCCACACGTCTTGATTCCATTTCTGTTTAGTTCAGTTCTTTAGTCGGATTAAGGTCATCAAAAATCGCTGTTTTGAGTTCATGTAGGCCTACAGTTCAAAATTCATGTTTAACTGAATAAACAGTTAGTAAATACAAGTAAATCGTATTAAACATCATTTATTTTCATCACCAATTATCATAGTAGAACAGTTTCTCAAGCAGTTTGTGATGCATTTTGGAAACAGGAGACGAGCCCCTGGTCTAATGCGCCACCTGGCTTGAGAAACCCAATCTCAAAGACTTAAATTTAGTCATTATTTGGATAGCACACATGTTCTGAATGCCTTTGACAGAATTCAAATGAGCCATTTTAATCTAGATTAATCTAGATTAATTCCAAGATTACAGTGAGATTAATCTAGATTTAAAAAATGTATCTATGCCCACCTATAATATATTTATACAGTTGAAGTCAGAATTATTAGCCCCCCTTATAATTTTATTTATTTTTTAATATTTCCCAAATGATGTTAAACAGAGCAAGGAAATTTTCACAGTATGTCTGATAATATTTTTTCTTCTGGAGAAAGTCTTATTTGTGTTATTTCGGCTAGAATAAAAGCAGTTTTTAATTTTTTAAAAAACATTTTAAGGTCAATATTATTAGCCCCTTTAAGCTATATTTTTTTCGATAGTCTACAGAACAAACCACTGTTATACAATAACTTGCCTAATTACCCTAACCTGCCTAGTTAACCTAATTAACCTAGTTAAGCCTTTAAATGTCACTTTAAGCTGTATAGAAGTGTCTTGAAAAATATCTAGTAAAATATTATTTACTATCATCATGGCAAAGATAAAATAAATCAGTTATTAGAAATTAGTTATTAAAACTATTATGTTTAGAAATGTGTTGAAAAAATCTTCTTTCTGTTAAACAGAAGTTGGGGAAAAAAATAAACAGGGAGGCTAATAATTCTGACTTCAACTATATATATATATATTTATCTACTCATTATCTACTCACCTTTAAAGTAGGGATGTCCTGATCAGGTTTTTTGCCTCCGAGTCATTTGATTTTGAGTATATACCGATATCGAAACCCGATCCAATACTTCTATAATATATAACAAAAAAATTAAAAAGAGCGAAGAAACAGATCCAGGATGTTCCTTATTTTTTATTTAATTCAGCTTATTTTAACATTCAACAACTCTGTTTTATTAATGTCTACCCAACCACAAACCCCAAACAGATCAGGGGTGCGTTTCCCAAACAACGACGTAACTCGCGGCTGAACTATCATAGTACGATGCATCTTTTGGAAAAGAACAATGTAGTGACGAGTGTTTCTCAAAACCCCTAGTTTCTCTGTCGCAGATCCATCATTTAAACCACGTTAGTTATAACGTAAAATGCCCATAAAACAGGGTGGAGTAACTTCTTTAGAGAAGATCCCCATAATTTCTTTGTGCAAATTATATTGTTTTACACAAACACGCACACACACACGCATTTAAAATAAAATCCAATATTAGTTTTGATAAAAACATGCACTCGTTTTCCATATTAATTGAAATATTTGTAAATGGCACATATAGAGGCTGTGTTTCCTTTACAAATATTATTGAGAACATTACATATTCTAATCTAAAACATAAAATCACTTACAAAAGCTAACACGTATTCTAATATCATATATAAATCATATAAATAAATAAATAAATAAACAATGAGGCTATTTATTAAGAAATTTAATATTTATTATTTATTAGAAAATGAAAAAAGTCCTATTTTAATAATAATATTAATGATGATGATGATGATTATTAAGTAGGATATTGTTTATTTATTTTTTGAAAAGTCTGCTTTTACAATTTGATCACGTGCAAACCACTGCAGATATGCTCTATCCAGCAAGCCCATGTCATATACAGTACAGATACTTAATAAATAACCTACTATAAATTAAAAACATAACGTATGCTTTGTTTTTTTGTTTTCACAAGCTTTGGAGACGTAACATAAATTCCGCTTTTAAAAAATAGTCACCTATAGCTTTTGTCATGAGGCTGTGTTCAAAATGACATCAAAGTTTTTAAAGTGCACTGTGAAGGGAGCACAATTGTAAACATGAAGATTGCTAAAACTGAACTGTAAACATACTTTGAAAGCAAATTACACCTAAGAGAGATGACCTTAATGCTTTTTTATTTTTAATAATTCCAACTTTGAATGTTAGAATGGTCTAAATGAATAGGGCATAGGGGGGATAAGTGGGAATAGAACACAGCCAGGAACTATGTTTCTAACTACAGCTCCACAGGTGTCTTTTCAAGTGCTCGAGTTTGCGACTCAGTTTGCGAATGTTCATTGGAGCGATGGATTTGGGAAACGACAAATCAACAAACCATCTTTGTAACGACGGAACTTGCGACCTTAGTTGGCTAACGACAGTTTTGGGAAACGCACCCCTGGACGTCCCTACTTTAAAGTGTCTATATTGTGATTTTTGTAAGGTTTCTATCCATCCATCCAAAAAAAAAGTCAATCATGTCTCATTGTGTCTGTCCCAGTTTATTCAAGAATTCATTCTCTCTAAACCCATCTTTTTTGAGAAACCCACATATTTACCACGTTGGTTCAAGAATGAGTCCTAATCCTTGCAAAGTGTAAGCAAAATGGATTTGTTTTCACAGCAAATAAAACATTGTCCTCTCCACACATTTTGACAACATGAACCAAACACCTCCAGGCCTTCACTACAACTAGAGGGTTTGAGGGTCAAAACAGATATTGTTTATCATTTGCCAAGTATACACGATAGGCTGGTATTATGCATAAATGTTACAATCCTACACAGGTTTGTGCAGGAAGTAAAAATGATATAACTGTCTTGTTTCAGGCAGTTCAGAAACTGACATTTCTTTTGGGAGACAAAAACTCCATTTACAGTATAATGCACTTTGATTGTTGACACTGTGCATGCCTTTACATTTGAAAATAGCTACATTACACAATGCATCAGGGGGTATCAAAGTCAATTCCTTCACCTCTCTCTCTCTCTCTCTCTCTCTCTCTCTCTCTCTTAATTCAATTCTTGTTTCATTTGCATGACAAACATTACAAATGTGATTTAAAGTATCTTTGATGTTTACATTAAGTGAAGTTTCACAAACTAATTTCGAAAGGAGCATGCGATATGATTGATCGCAGCTGGTCCCCCATCCGTAATCATTAGCAAGCCAATCGGATCATTCCAAACTCACTATAAATAGCCAGACTAGCATTATTCCCTCATCTTCATTTTTTGAATAATTCCCCCATCCACCCCAGCTCCCTCTTTAGCTCTCGAGAACGACCTGATCTCATACCCCCTCACATGCTCTTTGACCAGGCGCGAGCCCTGGGCTCAATTATCGCCAAGCTCAGGGTGCTTTCCTGGGACAGCATGCCAAACCTGCTATTATTATCAAGCAATATCTAAGTGTGAACTCTTGAAATAGAACATATAAAAACAAATGACATAGTAGTAGTGGTAAAGAACATAATAATTAACAGCATACTGTATGTAACAGTCAACATTTTAGGATAAAACAATGATGCTAAAAAGTATATATAACAACCATCATTTTTTAATTAATTTACAATTTAGAATTCGTGTGTGTGTGTGTGTGTGTGTGTGTGTGTGTGTGTGTGTGTGTGTGTGTGGTGTTTGTACGCACATCACTGATGTTTTTATTGGACCCCCCTCTCTCTTTTTGTAGTATGTATTGTGCTGCTTGTATGATACAATCAGTTTTTTACCTTGTAAAGTTGTTGCTGAAGTTGTGTTTTATTGTTTAACTTGTGTTTACCCTTGAATTCAGGGTAAATGAGCTCAAATTTGGGGGTAGAATGTTGCTCTGATGTGCTGATAGTTTGGGCAACGGGTGAGGAAGTGTTGCTCTGTCTCCACATCTGCTTGGTCACAGTGATGGCAGATTTATGATAAGTTATGTTGTCTTGGTAATTTCAAGTTGTCATGACAAAGACAAAAGACAGGTTGACGTAGTAATAACAAAGACATCTCATGTTTGCATTTAAAATGGCATAACTGAGCTAATGACACTTAATGACAGTCATTAGTAGGGTTGGGCGATGTTGACCAATTTGGCATGGTACGATGTCTAATGTGAACATCGGCGATGGACGATGACATCGTCAACGTAGGCGGGGTGGGGGTAGTTGTTGTTAAATATCAATTCATAACGAATTTAATAATTGTAGCCTATCGTTTTCACTACCTCACTTACATGGTCTTTGCTTTACCCATAACCAAACCTTAAATAAATAAAGTTATACACAAATTACCACCTGTTAATCAATTTTTTTTCCGCTGGACTCTGGCATGAATAAGCAGAGTGATCTGTGTCCTTATATAATGGCTTTTTCCCCACAGCTGGTGGAGGAGACGAGAGTTCATTTGGAGTTCACTGTAATTTGTATTGTGATTAATGATAACTTCCTTATTTTATTATTATTATTATGAGGAAATAATAACAAGATGCTAGGGCATATGCGCCTGAAATTTTATGCGACCTAAAATATATATTTGAAAGCATTTGTGCTAGTGCTGTGCTAGACCTGTTTTCACTGCAAAATCCTGACCGCGTGCGCGGATTTAGGAGACATTTATGCAGGATGCATCTTTTGTGCTTCACATATGGTTTTGCTTTCCAAATCGCCGGTTCGAGGCTCACTTGGAATGGCTAGACTAAAAGATATACTTTAAAATTTAGTTTTTTTATT
The DNA here is from genome assembly GCA_903798195.1 of Danio kyathit. Lineage (NCBI taxonomy): Eukaryota > Metazoa > Chordata > Actinopteri > Cypriniformes > Danionidae > Danio > Danio kyathit. The sequence goes on along the minus strand of LR812523.1, from coordinate 51,923,877 downwards.
GTCTGATAGAGAAAGCTGTCCTTAAATAGAACATGCATTAACTTATAAATATATTATATTATTAGTAGTATTTAAAAAATAATTATTATCCCCAGGAAAAAAGGGCACTTTCTCTCCAGGAGAAAAAAGGGCAGAGGCTTAAGCACATAAAGCCCCCACCTCTGCACATGCCTGCTTCACAACACCATCGCAGAAACTCTAGGCTGTTTATTTTTTTCCCGTTCTTCACAACTAGTTCCGACACTGTGCAATAGAAGCCCGCAATTTCTCGGTTAAATCAGCCGATGCTGCTGTTAATGCGCCGGTCAAGGAATCAAAAAATAGACTGCATATTTACTTAAGGGTGGGTCAGGGGTGGATAACATCTGTCATTGTTTATGCAAACTTTAACTACCTTTTCTAAAATATTATTCATTTTATCTGACAGACTGGCACAAATTTGCAGACATCTGCATTCTCACAACGAGTTTCTGAGTTCTCTCATCCTTCCAACCGAGTTTGTTCTTTCGAGGTAACCTGTGAACATGTTTAGTGCTGAGAATACATTGTAAAACCATATCCTGCTTATTCAAATTTTCAATAATGAAAAGAGATTAATATAGGCTTCTCTGAAACTGTAAATATTTCACTTTAATTTTATTTAGGCTACATTTTATTTTATTTAACAAACCAACACAATCTCACGAAATTCATTGTTTTTGGTGGCAAAGCATATAGCAGACTTGTTTTTAAGCACCTCACCTCATGTTATTTGTTATTCTCGTTTATCTACAAAAAATACATTAAAATTAAGATACAAATTATACCAAACGAAATTTGTTTCAAAAAGATATTTTGGTAACACTTTATTTTGATGGTCCATTTGAGTATTAGTAGACTGTCTGCTTAATATCTGTTGATACTGCTCTTTCAACAGACATTTAACTGACTATAAGAAACTTTGCAAGTACATGTCAACTTACACTAACCCCAACCTAACAGTCTACTTATAATCCAAGAAAAATATACAAATTATATTTTTGTTTGTGCCAGTCCACTACTCAACTGTGCGGGTGGATGATTTGTTTCGCTCTTGAATAAGGATTTTATTAATGCTTCGCTGTAATTGCTGTATCACAAACCTCAGTTATATATTTGCTAATTTTTAATATGTCATTACTTTAAAGATTATATATTGAGCATCTGATTTTCCTTGGTGCTGTTGTGCTTTCGTTTTCTCTGTCTCACTCATGGCAAGTTCAAGCAAGGGAGTGTTTAATAAGCAGGAAAATATACATTTAGATTTCAAAGAAAATATTTTAATATTAAAAAAGAAATCATAAGTTTGATACTATCCATGTCCATGTTCAATGCCCTTAAATAATGTAGCCTAGTTGTCAGCAAGCATCAGTGTTTATTGAGATTGACATAAGATTAAAAAAAAGAAAAAAAAACATTGAAAAATAAGAAATATTGTTATTGTTTTGGGAAATAACGCTCATCATAGACATCATGAGATGACTGATCATGAAGGAACGTGTGGTCTGGCACATTTGTTACCCACGACAAATCAAGATTTTATCAAGATAAAATCAATAATCTGACCGACAATAAAAATTGTGTGATCTGACCGGGGCTTAAGTTGACATCTGCAGGTACTTGCAAAGTTTCTTATAGTCAGTTGATTGTCTGTTGGTGGAGCAGAATATCAGCGAATGCTTTAAGCAGACAGTCTGCTAATACTCTAATGAGAATTAGTTGGCATGTTGGTGCAACATAACTTTTAGTCAAATAAATATGTAAAAAGGACCCTCAAAATAAAGTAACACTAAAAACTAATTAATTATATTTGCATAATTTTGAGTATAAAATTGATGCTCCTGAAGACACCGTTTTACAATTTATAAATGGCTTTATAAGCATTATGTGTATGTCTGAAAAATAAACTTCAGGCAACTGGATGCATCTGCATCTGGCAAAGTGTTAGTCAAAGTGAGAAAGCATATTTAAATTTACAAGTTCAGCACATCAAGTACTGAACACCAAGTGTGATGAGTGTGAATAGTTATTATGGGTAAGTGCTAACTGATTGGCTGGGAAACGCTAAACATTTTGTGTTTCACAGTCTACATGGAAATGTTGGAATAACAGGATCACAGTATAATGAAATTATCTTACAGGACACATAAAATGAGGTGGGAGACTGGTTTTGGCTCGCAGGCTTTGTGTTTGCAGTGTGTGCACTCAACAAAAGCTAATATCTAAAAAAAAAACATAATGGGGCATTTTACGCTTTCCTGTAGCCGCTTTGAAGTTTGCTAAAAACCACCTGGGTGAAAACCACCACTTCAGAACCACCATTAAAAGTGACATGTTGTGGTCTCATTCATAAAACAACATCAAAATAAAGATAATGAGGGATTGGCATGGAAATTTAGCTTGTGTTTCTTGAATGAGGACCATTGCTTATAAGACTAATTGGCATGGTGATAATATGTTTGCCGATAATGAACCACTTGAATAATGAACCTGCAGAGTGGCACACGCTGTAATAGCACAGAGATCATAAGAGCAGCTTGATATTTGGTAAATCTGATAAGGATGTGCGCTGTGCTGTGCAGTTTTTGGTCCATTAGTATATCCAGGCTGTTGGAATGGATCTGTTCCTTTAGATTGGACAGCTGGACTTCCATACCAACCTGATGTCATTGTTATATCATCACAACATGGGGCCTTTGGGGGGAGCAGTGAAATGAAAACAATCACTGTTGGACTGTGTATGTGTGTGTGTGTGCGTGCGTGCGTGCGTGCGTGCGTGCGTGCGTGCGTGCGTGCGTGTGTGTGTGTGTAAGTGTGTGTGTGTGTGTGTACTGGTGTGCGTTATTGCTGTAGTGCATCTGTTCCTTCCTAACACAACCAGACGGTGAATCAGAGTGTTATATTAACCCCGATCTACACTCACATTTTTACACATGGAGTCACATTTAATTATGTGTTAAGTAGTCAGCTAAGGTCATGTTTTACACTGTCAGTTTCACTCTAAGCACTGCTTGTATGATTCCTTCATGGTGAGCATCTGTAATCAGTTGTTATGACTGTTATGTATAATGTATATAGTGTGTACTGTATATAAAGACCATGCAAAGTGCACACTAATGTGATAACAATAAAGATAACCATACAGATAGCTATGGAGGTCAAATATAGAGAACAATTTATAAACAGAGTAATCCTTTATGTTTTATAACCACTCCAAATTATTTTAAATGCCAAGATAATGTATGCAGATACACTTCTTACACTGTTCAGCTCTGAACTGGCAACCATTTACAACTGCAGTGTTAAAGTGGTGCTTTTGTCTTTCATGGACAACCAGCATGTTTTGTTTGACCTAAAAGAGTTTTTTTTTTTTTTTTTTGAAATTGTGAAGATGAAGTATTCTAGAAGTCAAAGATTTGGAACTAACAGCTCCTTTTGATATGCAAGAAAGGCTCATCCTTTTGGGCTTCATCTGGACAACATGGGCTCTATTTTAACCACCTAGATGCAAAGTCTAAAGCGCATAGCGCAGAAGCATTAAGAGCATGTCCAAATCCACTTTTGCTATTTTAAGGACAGAAAAATACGCTTTGCGCCCTGGAGCATGGTCTAACAGGGTTGTGCTTATTCTCTCAATGAGTTATTGGTGTTTTTTGAGCATAACATGCATTAAAGCAATCAGACTCTCATTCTCTTTAAGAGTCAGTTGTGTCATGCCATGGTGCATTTGGTATTTACATGGCAGACTTTGTAAGTGGAAAAACTGAATGCTTTACTAGCGAGAAAACAGTTAAACAAACCATCTGCAGCGCAAGGATAAAGAACAAAACTCCTCCATTCAGCCTCTTTACTTTCTCTTTCTCTTTACTTTTACTCTTTACTGTACTCCTTTACTTTAAGTGATAAAGAAACGATGTTGTGCGCACTCCACTGAAGACATTCATTAGTCAACATATTTAATTTTGTTTGTTAAGCGCAAAGATTTGTTTCAAAACTATTTATAAATTCTGTTCTAATTTTAAGCAAACAAATAAATGAACAATAATAATGAAGTGTGTTCAAAAAAACTGAGTTATATCCAAACACACATCATATTCTTCTGCCCACATAAGAATACATCCTGTGTGTATTAAGCAATGTGTAAGCATTTTGGACCTGCATTGGCGCATAACTAAAACGATCTGTGCTGGACTTTGTTTTCACTTGATCAATGGTGTAGTCTATTTCAGATTCTCAAAAGAGCAAAGCGCCAACAATGTGCCTTAACACACCTCCTTTATAAACCGGCACACCCATGAGTGCACAAAGTGGCGGAAATAGATTTGCTATTTAAACAACGTGGTGCAAAATGTGAAAATTTGTGTTGTGCTGGTCTGAAAATAACAACAAATCGCACCAACCACGTCTTGTGCCTTAATGCGCCGGGTGTGGGATAGGGCCCCATCTTTCAAATCAGTGACATTGGTAAAACTGGAATGTCAAATTTTGTCCAATAATTGAAGAAATGACCACCAGGTGCCAGATTAACAGCACTCACTGGCAGGTAAATGATTGTCATTAATTTTGATCAGTGATTAAATATTTTTAAAAACTGCTGTTAGGAAAAATTAAGGGAGACTTTGAAATGTATGAAATGGTAGGTTTGAAGACTACTCTAAATTCAATCTCCTCTGAATACTTTCATCAACACCAGTGAACGTTATAATTTTGTGTGTGTGTGCTGCAGTTTTGTAGATTCTGATTGTCAGTCATTTTGCCATTCATAATCTGGAAAGAAATCTCTCTGAAAGTGATTGCAACAATAATGTTTTTTTCTGTTGTTATTGTTACAGTTGCGGTGAGGATTCTGCTAAGCTTTTATATTTAGAGTGTTATTATTTTTGTTATCATCATTATCATAAATACTGAACAGTACAGTGTATTGGCAGTAAATTGTCTATACGTGAACCTCCTTTCTTTCAAGGTACACAAAAAAAAAATACATAGAAAAAGGATAATGTTAAATGTACAGATGTTTCATTATGAGGGTGGCATGGTGGCTCAGTAGTTAGCACTGTCACCTCACAGCAAGAAGGTTGCTGGTTTGAGCCTCGGCTGGACCAGTTGGCATTTCTTTGTGGAGTTTGCATGTTCTCCCTCTGTTCGCGAGGGTTTACTCCGGGTGCTTCAGTTTCCTCCACAGTCCAAAGACATCCCAGATAGCATACAGATGTGGGCCACTTTAGGCAGTTATGCGGCACTGGTGGTCTTCCTTCAGCCCAGACAAAATGAATGTGAGCCTGAAGTGGCCCACCTGTACAGTGGCAAAGGTGGCCCAAAAATTCAAATTCATATATGGGCCATTTAAGGCAAAGATTTGGCACTTATGGCAAAAAGTAATCAGAATGTGAGCCTAATGTGGCCCATGTGGAAAATGATAAATTTGGCCCAAATGATGGAGGACAAATGTGGGCCACAGTTGGCAAAATGTGGCATAGTCATTTAAGGGTAATCTGGGTCTAAATCTAAAGTGGCTCACACGTGGAAGTGCAAATGTGACCCAGTTATCGTAAGACATACAGTATGTGTGCCACTTTTGGCAAATATTCAGCACAGTAAACTCTGGTTAATGCAGCCGTTAGCCTATAGTGGCCCAGAGAAGATATGGAAAATGTGGCCCAGTTATCTTAAAACATATGTGGGCCACTTTTGGTAAATATTCGGCACAGTAAGCTATGGCTAATGTGAATTTGAGCCTATAGTAGCCCAGAGAAGATATGGCAAATGTGGCCCAGTTATCCTAAAAATATTTGGGCCACTTTTGGCAAATATTTGGCACAGTTAGCTCTGGCTAATGTGGCTGTGAGCCTAAAGCAGCCCAGAGAAGATATGACAAATTTGGCCCAGTTATCCAAAAAAAATTGGGCCACTTTTGGCAAATATTTGGCACAGTTAGCTTTGGCTAATGTGGCTGTGAGCGTAAAGCGGCCCAGAGAAGATATGGCAAATGTGGCCCAGTTATCTTAAAACATTTGTGGACCACATAGACTAAAATCACCATCATGGAAAAAAGAGTTTGCTTTACTTGGGCTCATAGTTAAATTAAGTGAGACACAACCTATGATGAAATAATATAATTCACTGATGTTAACCAATGTTTAATCCATTATTAAAAGTATCGTAATAACATGCTTGCACATGCCACAGAATTATGGAGCTTTATAAGCTTAAAAAATTCTATGGTTCAACTACTGCTCACAGCGACATCAATAATCAGCATATCAACATCACATCACAGGCATCACAAACAGGAGACTAAAAGTGACAAAATCAACAACGTCAACATAAACAGCAGAATCAAAAGCAAATAATGAAAACTGTGGCATCAATAAGCTATAGAATGTATTCATACTGCAATGCATGCTGGGAGTTTTGTACTCACACCCAGCAAGTGTAAGGTGTAGGCCAGATCTGGGCCAGAATAAAAGCAAATTGTGGCCAAGAATAGGGTCAGTTCTGGTTAATTTGGTTGAATTCTGGCTAATATGTATTATTGCTTTGGCTTATTTGTGGCCCAGATCTGATAAACAGGAGCGGACCGCCCTAGAGCCATCCTTCCATTCAGTATGTGGTCCAGATGTAAGTGTCTGGTGTGGGCTGGATGTGGGCCAGAATTAAAGCAAACTGTGGCCCAGAATAGGGCGAGTTCTGGTTTATTTGGTTGAATTCTGGCTGATTTGTGATATTGCTATGGGTTAATTGTGGCCCAGATCTGGCAAACAGGAGCGGAACGCCCAAGTGCCATCATTTTATGCGGTATGTGGGCCGGATGTAAGTGTCTCTGTGTGGGCCGGATTTAAGCCACATGAATTTTGCTAACTGGGACACGCTATAGGTGAATTGAAATAACTAAATTGGCCTTAGTATATGAGTGTGTATGAATGAGTGAATGGGGGTTTCCCAGTTTACTGGGTTGCTGCTGCAAGGGCATCCGCTACGTAAAACATGGAATAGTTGGCAGTTCATTCTGCTGTGGCGACCTCTCATGAATCAGTGACTAAGCAGAAGGAAAATCAATGAATGATTGTTTCATTATGCTTTCAAAAAATGCCACACGATGCCATGCAGATTTTAAAACATGCATGTAAAACACCTGTAAAATTAATCACAGAAGATTACCGTCATATTAATGCAGTGCAACCTTTTCTTAGAGTGTACAGCCATTACTAAATGATGCATAAAAAAATCAAACTATAGCCATTAGGCTGTACATGTTAGCCTGGCCTCTTTTTTCAGGTTTGTTTTTATTTTGATTATTCTTATGAATGTAATGATGCATTAGAAGGCCTTGGGCACTCAAAAAATGTATTGTTTGAACATGAAAGTTTCATGAGCAGCTTTCTCACATTCTTCTCAATATGAAAAGTCCCAGAAGGCAGTTACACAGGCAGTTATTATTTTAAATTTCAGTATTTCTTTTTGCCTTTGGTACAAGTGAGTGCACTAATAAAAGAAAAAAAATCCCCACTCAAAATACAACAATAGATGTAGGAGTGCTTCAGGCACAGCTTGCAGATATACATTTTGTGTGGCAAAGAAAATAAATGTAAATGCAACAGGTTTGTGGAGGTGGATGTGTATGCTGCAAATAAGGTATTCATGGAAATCATTTCCATATTTCGCTTGAGGAGCTGAAGAGCCCAGAAGGCAGCCATTCCGAGCATTTAATACTATATACTTACTTTTTGCCAGTGCAGTTTTATTTGTATTCTACCCATTATTCTTCAGATGCAGTTATACAGATAGGGCATCAGATTCTTTCAAATACTTTTTTTTATTATTATTATTCGTCTGTTCTGATGATGATTATAGCCTCTTGCAACAATTAAAAGCACCAAGAAGATTGCTGTAAATGATCAGTATATCTAAATGCTGTTATATTCAAAATGTTGTATTCTTATTATGTAATTTCTCATTTAGTTTTGCAAAGTCTTTTTCTTAATTAGAACTGGCTCAATTAGAACTGGAACCTTTGGCCCTCCTGCAGCACTAGCCACTGAGCCTGATCATAGAATGAGGAGGAGGGAGAAGGGAAGGATAGAAAGAGAGAGGGCGGGTTCCAAAAAACGAATATAGGGAATGAAGTTTAGGCAGGATATTTATAGTAGTTTTAGAATGATCTGATAGGCTAGCTAATGATTAGCGATAAGGATCAGCTGTAGTCGATCATATCACGTGCTCCTCTCGAAATTAGTTTGTAAAACTTCACTTAACTGCAAACGGACCAGTAATAATTATCACTGTATGAGTGACTATGTGGTTATGGCTAATGTGGATGGTATGGTAAATTATTATCATCAGACAATGCAAATATTGATTAATTTTAAAATGAAAACCTATTTGTAGTAAAATCAGATGTTAATATGCTTTAAATCACCTTCATAAAATGTAAATTGTCAAGGCTCTGTGTGCCTGGCTCTCATTTTGACCTGTTCAGACTACTAAATAATGAACTGAATATAAATTTCCTCAATCAGTGACTATATTATCCTGCTTTATTATCCTATTTTATTGTCGTATCTTAATGTTTCACTGGATTCTGTAAATCTTGAACTAATAGTCTAATTCTGTCATTCCTGGCAGGAATGTTCTAAATAAAGGCGGAGTTCTAAATAAAGGTGATAAAACAATAGCTGTAAAATCTAGAGACAAAAATGATTAGTAAAAAAAAGGATTTACATTGTACAGTGTTATTTGCAGTGCTTCATAACAATTCAACAAATCCTACATATATATATATATATATGCAAAATCACACTCATAGCAGTGCGATATGGTGGTATATCGGCACTGGTGGGAGGCGTGCATTGGCACGAGGCTGCCATACAGCCATATTGCACTGCTATGAGTGTGATATTGCATTTATACAACAGTTTGACGGCATAATTGTGTATATAAAAATAAATTCAAACACAGAGTCTAAAAACCCTTTTGTATAAGGAACTACTTTCTTCCACAATTCATTCACATGTGCAGCTGAACAGATACGTCAGAACAGCAGAAACTGTTGCTAATCCACACATGTCATTTTAAAGTATTTGAATGATTCTCTAGCATCATGACAAAAAGAGTGGTCAACACAAAATACATAGATTCCTGTTAGGGATGCACCGATACCATTTTTTTTAAACCTATCCGATCTCGATACTAAAATTCTGAGTATCGACCGATACCGATCCGGTCCCGATATTGTGCTGTTTTTTATTATTTTTTTTTTTATTATTATTAACATAATACGGTTTCTATAGTTCTGGTGATAAACTCAAATAATATATCTTCTTTAGTAAAAATAACAGACCTATAGGCCCACTGTAGATGTCAGATGGCAAAATTTAACTAAATATGATGCTTGCTATAAACTATGGACTACATTATTTGAGCATTCATTATGACATTGATCTGATCTGTTGTGGTCCAGCTTTTTAGCAAAGCCTGATATTTTCCTGCAGGTTTGAAGCAGACTAAACTAAACCGTCTGAGGCCAGTTTTACTTAACAAACATTCCCTTGGGAGAAACTGAAAGCATGTCTGTTAAATAATTTTTTGTCTGAAAAATTATCTTTTTGAAACGAATTTGGTTTGGTATAATTTGTTGGTTATTTTAATGTATTTTTGTTGGTCAGTTATCTACAAAATAAACAAGAATATTTGAGGTAAAGTTCAAAACAAGGTGGGCTTATATGGTTTAGCGCACAATCTGACAAACTGGTCTGTTAAATAAAATGTTAATATATATAAAATTACAGCGAAATATTCAGTTTCAGAGTAGCCTATATTAGGCTAAATAATTTTCTGTTAATGACAATTCATATGCCCCTCGGGCCGTCATTTTCACTTTTAATAATTTAATCAACTAAACCACAATGAGCCAGGCTTTACAAACTTTTTGCGGCACAAACATAAGAAGGAACAAACATTCGCGGACGAAACATAATAACATAAACTTAGCCTATTATAAGAATAATCTAAAGAGCGGCGCATGTCGCGTCTGCGCAGCCGGTGCCTGAATGAAGCGCTTGCATCACTGAGACACAGCGCGCAGCCCTCCGGTATACCGACACTTCCAAAACAGCAGCACAAAGGAGAGAAATCAGTGCGTTGAGAATGTCCAATGATTATTGAGCCTTTTCTAATTTAAAGTTTCAGGTAGACCTACTTTGTGTGTGAAGCGCATGCCTAACCCTACTCCAGTGTTGTGAATGCGATCTGCTTATCTAACAGACACAGCGCGTGATTTAGAAACAGCAATGATCTCTATGTTGCACGTCAAAATGAACCCATTTAATGCAAAACTAAATGCATTTCCACACTGATTATTTAAACTAAAGGGAACAAATAGTATTGGAGAAAGTTTTTCATGCTGTCATGAACGCCACACTCAGCTTGAATTTTGAATGAACGGAGAATGATTGACAGGCGCAGTGGCGGGAAGCGCTGAAGTGAACATGAATTTAACCACGTGAATATTCATCTGTACTTCACAATAAACTATAGAATGGCTTCAAAAGATTTATGATATAGTAGGTCTGCTTGACAACTTTCTAGTGCCTTATAATAGGCTTCTTTCGTGGCTTTTGTTGGCTTATAAATTACACAGAATACAGTGCACACGCAAGATCGGATTTGGATCGGTACCAGCTGGCCGATACCCAATCCAGCAAAAATATGCGATAACGAACCGATATCCGATCCAAGTATCGGGATCGGTGCATCCCTAATTCCTGATATGCGAGTCCCATCTCACACTCAATACACTACAATTATATGGTATAAATACAGCACTACAACATAGAAAAGAGAGAGATCGACTCAGAAAGTCACTTACCGGTTTAATAATGTTTTGATCAGCTGTAGTTAGAATTTCTGCTGTTTTTCTCCTATAAGGGCTTATTATGGGCGACGTGGTGGCGCAGTAGGTAGTACTATCACCTCACAGCAAGAAGGTCGCTGATTCGAGCCTCGGCTGGGTCAGTTGGTGTTTCTGTGTGGAGTTTGAATGTTCTCCCTGCATTCGCGTGGGTTTCCTCCAGGTGCTCCGGTTTCCCCCACAGTCCAAAGACATGTGAAACAGGTAAACTGGGTAGGCTAAATTGTCTGTAGTGTATGAGTGTGTATGGATGTTTCCCAGAGATGGGTACAGCTGGAAGGGCATCCGCTGCGTAAAACATATGCTGGATAAGTTGGCGGTTCATTCCGCTGTGATGAGCTCGGATTGGTAAAGGGATTAAGCTGAAAAGAAAATGAATGAATGAATATATTTATATACAATATATATATATACAATATATTTATAATATATTTATATTATATATATATATATACATATATATAAATGTGTATATATATATATATATATATATATATATATATATATATATATATATATATATACACATTTATATATATATATATATATATATATATATATATATATATATATATATATATATATATATATATATATATATATATATATACATTTATATATATATATATATATATATATATATATATATATATATATATACATTTTTATATATATATATATATATATATATATATATATATATATATATATATATATATATATATATATATATATATATATATATATATATACTCACCGGCCACTTTATTAGGTATACCTTGTCAGTACCAGATTTACCCCTTTTGCCTCCCGAACTGATTAATGCAAAATACTAAAATTTGTATTGTATTCCTTCGTGGCATAGATTTAACAAGGTACTGGAAAATTCCTCAGAGATTTTGGTGACCTCTGCTTCTTTGAATTTTGACAGTCAACTAATTTTTTGTAGCCAATCATACCTATACTGCATACTGAAAACACTCTGGGTTGTAGAATTTTTTTTCTTTCAGCTCAAAAGTATAAAAAAAAATTACTAACTGTGACGTGTTGAGATTTGAGATCAGGGAATGAGAGCAAAACATTTTGAAAGACTGTCATCCTGTTTTACCCCCAAACAGTGTAAGAAGCACTGTTAATCTAAAACATTGTTACAAATATTTCAAAATCACTACAAAGGCACACCATGTAATTTGTTTCATGCCAGACACAGCGGTTAAATTAAAGAGCTGTTCAAATTGTAACCCGCTTCTGTTTGGTCTTTTGCAGATTTCGATGTATTGTGTATCCCTTCAAGCAAAAACTGACAATATCAACAGCCACCTTCATTATTGTGATCATCTGGGTGCTGGCGGTGTCCATCATGTGCCCTTCTGGTGTCATGCTCCAGGTGACTAAAGAACAAAACATCCGTGTGTTTCGGGGAAATAATCAATCAAGCCCTTTCTACTGGTGCAGAGAGAACTGGCCCAACCAGGAGATGAGGAAGATCTACACTACCGTCCTGTTCGCCAACATTTACCTCGCCCCTCTGTCCCTCATAGTGATCATGTATGCAAGGATTGGCATCACTCTGTTTAAAACAGCTATGCCGGCGGGGGGCAAACATGGCCATGATAATCGCCATTCTGTGTCAAAGAAGAAACAAAGAGTGATCAAAATGCTCCTCATCGTGGCCTTGCTCTTCATTCTGTCCTGGTTGCCTCTGTGGACGCTGATGATGCTAACAGACTATGTTAAACTTACCGAACATCAGTACAGGGTCATTAACATCTACATATACCCATTTGCTCACTGGCTAGCTTTTTTCAACAGCAGCGTCAACCCAATCATTTATGGGTTTTTCAATGAGAACTTCCGCCGTGGATTTCAGGCCATCTTTAAGTTTGGCCTGTGTCCTGTCGGTGGTCAACATCGGACTTATTCTCACAGGGTACAGGGTAATTCTGTGCAGCCGGTGAATCTGCAACCCTCCACGGAGCCAATCTCTCTAAATAGCCTGGAGAACAACAGCTCGAGGAGGATGAATCACATCAATGAGCAGGACTTAGTGATGGAAGATTTAGAGAAAGTGTCTGAATACAGTATGGAAGGAGCTTCTCTTTAAGAGGCTTCATTGCGATGAATTGTATTTGTTATTATTATTTTTTTATAATGGCTACATAAACTACATCTCAAATTACAGACTTTTATTTAATGCAATTTTTAAAAATACATTGTGAACATTCTATAATATAGGTGTGCATAAAATGGATTTGACACATTTGTTTTAAATGGTTGTTTGCTGCTAACATGAATGTACTTGTCAGATGCAGATGGACACATCTGGCCATTTAACTATAATTACAGTTTAAAATGCAATTTTTACATATTTGCAATTTGTATGCTAGATTCATTTAGAGGGGCTATATGTAAAACTGGACACCATAAAGTGAATCTTAGCCAGAAATGTGTTGATTTTGTTCACGTAATGTGTAAGAGGCTGAATGTGATGTAACGCCCTGATGTATTCAAGACAAAGTTCTTTTAATTAGACACATCCCTGCAATTCTTTTCAACAGATGAAATATGATTTTTAAAGTACATTTGGGTACTAAGTCAATAGTTTTTACCAGTGTTATTTCTTTTACATGAAACAACGATATTACCAACCCAGGCTCATTCTGAAAACATACCTCTATATACATTTCTGGAGAGTGCCAAATACGTCCCAGGAGCTACGTTTTTTGCTGTTTATGTTTTCACAAATCCACCAGAGGTCGCTGTGTACATTTTTTGAGATCTCAAATTTCTCTCGTGAGTACCATTCCCGCCCACCAGAGGCCACTGTCGACTGACTGTATGACTGACTGACTGACTGACTGACTGACTGACTGACCAACGCAATCTCACCGCAATTTGTAACTTTTTGATTTAGTGGCTAATTCGTATGAATTCGTTTGATCTAATTCATATAAATTAGTAGGATTTACTCATCACCCAATGACGTTTGGGGTTAGGGGTGGGGTTAGGTGCCACGCCTCCTTTTTAAAATCGTACATTTTTGTACGACTGTACTCGTACGAATTAACCACTAAACTGACAAAACGTAAAATACTTACGTTTCCTCGTGAGATCAGGCTGGACTGACCGATCGACTGACCCACCCTTTATTAATTGACCCGCCCACCCATTTCCCTAAACCCAACCAACTATTTTCAAAAGCAATCCAGAAAAAGGAAAGCCCTCGTCTGATTTTTACCACTTTTTCAGATTTTACCACATTCTCACCCTGTTATTTACTTGTTTATTTAATTTTTTCGATTTTGTTTTTGTCTTACCTGCTTTTTGGAACCGTTCTTCACCGGACTCAAAATCCGTCATCATGGTCAACTCCTCTCTACGCCTCAAGTCCACCGACATACAGTACATGGTGAGCTAACAAGACAAATTGGTAACAGTGGGAAAGGCGTCCGTACGGAGGTAAACGGTAAGCGGTCAGCTGGTAAACGCGAAAAAAGGCATCATACCGCCCCGTAGCGTTCATTTTAAAAATGAAATGCAGCCATGCGTACTTCTGGCTACATATTTTATGATCTACAGAAAGGTATAAAGGCTACATTTTTAGAATGAGCCCATGTTGAATATAACAGTATAAAATGGCTCTTTTAATATTGTCCTGAACTTGATCTGCACAATCCATTTGATTTCCTGTCAAAAACATCCTGACTCCACATAGATAAAAAAAAAATCATATTTCATAGACAGTCTGCCAGGTTGGGGAGTTCATTACAAGCTGTTTACACCACACATAGAAAGTGTAATGCATTATTTTTTGTCTTTACACATAGCCCCTTTGATAAAAGCATTATTGTAAAACTATGTATATAAACAACTTTATTATGTGTATTCACTACTGTACTCGGGTTTTATAGGACATCATTTTTTTGTTAATTCATTTACGCACAGGAAAGTATTACAACTGCCATAATCCAGAATCTTTCATTGCTTCTGGAATACAGTCTGGGATTTTAGGCACAGGAAATACAAATATTAAACATACCTCATCTGTGACAAATCCCTCCATACGCTGGAATTAAGTCGGACCATTTGGTCAGTGTACTTTATTTATTTATTGCTGTGCCAAAACAGGGTAAAATGAACCTTGATAAAGATTAATCTGATTGTTTGCTGCTGTATAGAGCGTAATAGTAACTCACATTGGCCTTTCTGCACTTTAAGTCAATGCTGACTGTGTACTGTGGATCAGTGCTGATTGACTGAGCTGTTTGCTTGATGTAAGAGACGGTAGGATTTATATGGGCAACAATACTTTTTAGAAGCACATGAATTTGGATGTACGTAACACTGTGATTCATTGGTCGAAAGCTGATTTGTTTTTTCAAGCAAGCTTTCTCCTAAAGTTAGTTTGTGCCAAAACCAGTCATGATATAATCATGACTATTTTCTACCCTTTTATTTTGGTGTTAAAAAACAACAGTTTTGTGTTTCCTGCCAGGTCCAGTATAGTTTTAATTATCTTGTTCTTCTGTCTGCTTTGTCTTTGAAAATCACAAAATTATATTGAAACTGTTAAATGGAGACTGGAGGAACTCCGAGATAAACCCTTAGCGCTCTCTTTTGAGATCCTTTAGAAAGATATGAAGAACTGTATAGATGAGACAGCATACATTAGGAATTATTGTCTGTTTTACTTTATACTTGTGATTTAGATGGACAAAACAGACTGTTTTACTGTCATCAAGATTTAAAAGTTGTAATAGGCTCGCATTTAATTTCTTTACACATATACACTTTGAAATATAAAGGTTATTGACTGGCACTGATGGGTCTATGAAGAACCTTTAACATCCATGGAAACTTTTCTGTCCACAGAAGGTTCTTCATTCAATCATTCATTCATTAATTAATTCATTCATTCATTCATTTTCTTTTTGGTTTAGTCCCTTTATTAATCATGGGTCGTCACAGCAGAATGAATATACAACTTATCCAGCATATGTTTTATGCAGCGGATGCCCTTCCAGCTGCAACCCATCATTGGGAATCATCTATAAACTCTCATTCACACACATACACTACAGACAATTTAGCTAACCCAATTCACCTATACCACATGTCTTTGGACTTGTGGGGAAAACCCAATTTTTACGCTGTGTTTAGAAACACAAACCTTTATTTTTAAAAGTCATTTCCAGTTTGTTTTGGTAAACTTACAGAATTTATGTTTGTTCATTCCATTTTTATTGACACATTGAATGAATGAATGCCCTACATTCACTGCGAATGTCTACAGAAATCTCTTTTCTTGTCTTCAGATAGAGCGGACCATTTCCATTTCCTAGGCTATTTTCATCCAATAGTGTGACAGGAGTTTGTTGGATTACTTATGTGAGCCATTAAAGACATTGAAAAATACCAACATACAGAGGATTTGTCCTCTAGAATGTTGTCGACAGTAGATTAAATCTTTCAACAGAGCGGTTTTTGTGATTATCATAGCAGATGGGAGATGAGTATGTTAATTCTGCCCTCTTCTTGACAGCAGACACTACACAAACCAATGCAATCTCACATGATTAAGGCAGCAACACAACTGTAAAGTGAGACTGAAAATTAGCCAGAAGTAATTGTTAGACATAAAGAGGTAGAAATGCCTGTGATTACAAGGTGACTTTATGGACTCTCCAGGTCCATCAGTATTTGCAAAGGACACATTTCTCAAAGGAACATTATATTTCACTGAAAATGAACATGCTGTTAATAAAGGACAGAGTACAGTAGTTACTGTGAAATTGTTCATTCATGCATTTCTAAATGCTGTAAACTTTGTCAATATCTGAAGCTTTGTGAATCTTGTTAAATACAGTAAGTGTTAAATACATGCTGAAAATAGTAAATAATGTTTCATAAGTGATTGTGACTGACTCGTTTTGATTTGATAACGATCTGCAACACTCAGTAAAAAAGCAATCCGTGTTTGGGGTTGACTTTTTCTCTCTGAATTGAGATGGACTGAAAACGGAGTGCTGTTTATGTTGTGGAGATCCCAATATGCTTTGGTGTAGATTAATAAAGCAGTGTAACTCAATTGCTTTTTTTGATTTGATTTTCTTTTGACATCATTGCACCAGACATGACTACAAATGTCCCTCACCGGTGCATCTTCTAAAAATACTGGAATGTCTCTTTGGATTTAAGTTGTTGGTGCGACACCTCAAAATCGCCACTTATTCTGTCACCATTTCCTTTACCTGAATGGAATAAAATTGCAATTTGTTCTTAAAGGTGCAAGATACCTGCCAAAAGCCTCCAGACTTTTGTATGTACTTGAAGTACAATGAAAAGCAAAATGTGTCTGATCAAACTGCCGTGTGATTCATCACAGATCTATTCGGATTGAACTTTCTGCTGTCTTTTCTGCTGTAACCAATGAGTGAGCAGAGATCTGCTCTCGGTAATGTAATCAGGCATTGCCTGGCACAGGGCCTTGCTCCAGCAGTGCCTTTGACATTGTTGGAAATAGGACAATTCTGGCAGTGATTCAACCTGCTGTGCTTTCAGCCCTCAATGAATGCATAGCACTGGTGCAAATCTAGTGACGTGCATGAATGCGATGTTCCAAGCAGCGAGACGAAAACTGTCACAAAAAGTCAAATCAGAGAGTATGAAGAGGGGCTAGGGCGGATGATGAATTCAATCTAATCGAGAGCTTGAGAAATGACTCATTTATTACTTACTCTTTTAATGTGTTGTGTTAGTGATGTAGACGTGATGTGGTCACACAATGAGGCTGGACATTTGTCATGATCCGGTCACTGAGACTGACTGCATGAGTAAATATCTTGTGCACTGTAATAAAACATTTGGCTGAAACAGTGGCACTTTTGAATCAGACATCAATCACGTGGAAATGTTCATTGTGGCAAAACTGATGAAAGTGAATAAATCAAAATGACTGTACTGCTTATATTATTTTATTTGTTTCCAGTGCTCTTTGTCATTTGTCAGAAAGGAGTCCATGGCTTGTCATTTTCAGAATGATGTAATACAAATATCATATGCTCAGGGTAATAAATCAATGTGAAAGGGCTTGAATACAAGTCTATTCTTCATTTGCCTCCTTTTTTTTAGTACATTAAAAATGATTTGCATAAAGGATTTCAGTACACCTCATGAGAATGTGTTTAATTGCTGAATTCAAATTGATAGTAATAAAAATGTTAAGGTAAAACGACTGTTATGATATCATGATGGAGAAAGTCTTATAAAAAGGAAGAGATGTAGTCTTTCATTTAACTGCTGAAAAATATTTTTAGTTTTATAGAAATGTGAATATATATAAAAAAAAATGGTGCAGTCGCTTCATACATGGTATGTGGTGCAATTTCTTCCCAAAAAGTTATTTTACTTAAACATTTAAAAAATATATAATTGATTTATGTATTCACATTCAAGGTGAAATAAAATTTCATTGATTTATTTGTTTATTTATTTATTTATTTATTTATTTATTTTTTGCAATAAAAGAATAAAAAATATATTTAAAAAATGTTTTTAAAGCATAAATTAAAAGCTAGATTTCAATAACCTGGCAGCGCAGTGGTGCAGTGGGTAGCGCTGTCATCTCACAGCAAAAAGGTCAGTGGTTCGAGCCTCAGCTGGGTCAGTTAACGTTTCTGTGTGGAGTTTGCATGTTCTCCCCGTGTTTGCGTGGGATTCCTCTGGGTGCTCCGGTTTCCCCTACAGGTCCAAAGACATTCACTATAGGTGAATTAGGTAAGCTAAATTGGCCGTAGTGTATGTGTGTGAATGAGAGTGTATGGGTGTTTCCCAGTGATGGGTTGCAGCTGGAAGGGCATCCGCTGCATAAAACATGCGGGATAAGATGGCGGTTCATTCCGCTGTGGCGACTCCTGATTGATAAAGGGATTTAAAAAATGAAAATAAAATGAATGCATGAATGAATTTCAATAATCTTTTACCCCTCATTTGTATCTCAAAACATATTGGTCATTCTTCCATATGAAAAGCTTAAATAAGTATTAAATACACAGACTTATAAAATGTCTAGTCTGGCTGCAGTTCTCTATATCTGAAGGTATTTTTTTTTCCTGAGCAAAGATTTTAACTCGCGTGACACTGAAAAAATATTTGGATTGTCTATTCAATTCAATTCATCTTTATTTCTATAGCGCTTTTACAATGTAGATTGTGTCAAAGCAGCTTTACATAGAAGATTAAAGTGAATTGAAACAGTGTCAGTTCAGTTTTCAGAGTTTGAGTTCAGCTCAGTTTAGCTCAGTTCAGTGTGGTTTAATATTCACTGCTGAGAGTCCAAACACTGAAGAGCAATTCCATCGATGCACAGCTCTACAAGTCCCGAACCATGCAAGCCAGTGGCGACAGCGGCGAGGAAAAAAACTTTACCAATTGGCAAAAGTGAAGGATAAAAAACCTCGAGAGAAGCCAGGCTCAGTAAGGGCACGACCATTTCTCCTATGGCAAAACGTCTTGTGCAGAGGTCCAGTCTAGGCATCGGAGGCAGGAGTATCTATCATGAGGCTGGTTGTCTATTATGAATATTATGCAATTAAGCTTTAAAAAAGGCTATAAAGCTGACAATAAATAATTAAGATGAAAATATCAGGTACACTATATGTAAAAGTGTTTTACCTTTGAAATCTGAAATTTGCATTTCAAGACACTATAATTGATATACACTTCCAGAAATGCAGATACATGTTGTTATTACTGAAACCAAAGAAACCAGAAGACATTTGGATTGTTAAAAAAAAACACTATATTATTATAGACTTTATTTCCCAAAGTTTTTGGGACACGTTACATAAAAGTTAATGGCATCCCCAATTTATTATCCATTGTATTTATTCTGCAGTTAGCTTTCCACAAGGTTTAAAAGTGTGTTTAGGGAAATTTTGGACAATTCTCCTAGAAGCACATTCATAAGGTCAGACATTGCTATTGGACAAGAAGACCTCTCTTGCAGTTTCAGCTCTATGTCATCTCAAAGGTGTTATATCAGGTTGAGATCAGGACTCTGTGGAGGCCAGTCGAGCTCAGTCAAACTTGCTCATCCATGTCTTTTTGGACATTGCTTTGTGCACTGTCATTAAAGCCTTTCATTGCTGATGTAAGGCTTGAATGCACCTGCTCGGCCAAAGGAAACCTATTCCATCAAGCTCTCTATACACTGTTTTTGAGGTAATCTGAAGACCGTTTGGAGGACTCTGAGGAAAGTTGCTGGCTTCTGCATACTGCGCACCTCTGCATGCACTGGTTGAGTTTCTGTTGTTGCAAACTGCTTCCACTTTATTATAATACCACTAACAATTGACTGTGGAATACTTATGAGAGAGAAAACTACACAAATAAAATTACACAAATGGACTACACAGGTGGCAAACTAGAATTTTACACTGTATAAAAAGCCATTTAAAATACCATTAACATTACCATAACCATTTAAAAAAAAAGTCAGATGTTAATGTGACTAAACTTTTTCTTTTTCAGGTAAGTTAGAATTATCAAATTTGTTTCTGTTACGCTTAATAGAGGAATAAGGAGAGAGATATTTTTTTTAGAAATTGTTATAAATTTTCTTGAAAGTCAAGTTTACATACAATAAGATTATTATGCCTCTGGAAAAGCTCAGATGATGGTGTCAAGGTTTTGGAAATTTCTAATTGGCTAATTGACAACATTTGAGTTAATTGGAGGCACAACTGTAGAATAATATTTAAGGAAAACCTCAAACACACTGCTTCCTTGTGTGACAACATGGGAAAATCAAGAAGCCAGAATCAACAAAAAAGCCAGATTACAATTTGCTAAATTACACTGGGAAAAATAATAATTTTGGAGACATGTCCTGTGGTCTGATGGAACTAAGATTGAACTTTTTGGCCTTAATGACCAGTGTTACATTTGGAGGACAAAAGGGAAAGCTTACAAGCCTAGGAAAACCATCCCAACTGTGAAGTATGGGCAGCATCATGTTGTGGGGCTGTTTTGCTGCAGGAGGGACTGGTCCACTTCACAGGATAGACGGCATCATGAAGAAAGAACATTATGTAGAAATACTGAAGCAACATCTCAAGACATCAGCCAGGAAATGAATACTTAGCCACAAATAGGTCTTCCAGACAGACCATGACCCTAAGCATACTGCCAAATTAGTTAAAATGTGCTTTAGGGACAACAGAGTGAATGTTTTGGAGTGGCCATCACAAATCCCTGAACTCAATCCTATAGAAAATTTGTGGGCAGAGTTGAAAAAGCTTGTGCGAGCAAGACAGCTTACAAATCTGACTCAGTTACACCAATTCTGTCAGGAGGAATGGGCCAAAATTCCTTCAAACTGTTGTAAGAGGCTGGTGGAAGGATACCCAAAACATTTGACCAAAGTTATACAGTTTAAAAGCAAAGCTAAAAAAATACCAAGGAAATGTATGTAAACTTTGGACTGTCTAGAAATTAATAAAAAAATTCTCAAAAAAAAATTTCTTATTATTCTGGCATTTAGCAAATGTAAATCATTTAGGTAGTCCTAACAGACCTAAAATAGTAAACATTTAGTATGATTTACCATCAGACAGATATATATTCACTCTAATATGTAAAAAAAAATATTTTAATTGACTAGGCATTGATTCATTTATTAAATGCAGGTGAGTATTAACAGCATGCAATAACCTCAATAAAATGTGTAACAGCAACATGTTAGTGACTTGAATCAGTAAATCACTCCTTGCACATTATTGTGCAACAGTGCATTACTGATTCAAGTCACTAACATGCATTTGGCATGATTATGTGGTGAATGTGTGTCAGATTTCTTGGCATACATCAAGATATTTATTCAAAGATGTGTTTATTGATTTTTGACACACACACAAAGTATTTATTTTTTTTATAAAAATCCAGAAATCCTTTCATAAAATATATTCCTTTAAGTTCCAAAGATTAAATAAATAAATACATATTATGGGTTTGGATTTAAAAAAAGGTTAAAGCCACTGATTATGCTACAACTTGTATTTTTATTTTTTTTAAGTTAATGATCTTGTAAACGTTTTTCATTTAAATTTGAGAACTGATTGTACTTTTTTTTGTAAAAACCAATTAGACTGTGTTTTGTCCACATTAAATCTGAAGTGTGCACTATATTTTACCTCTGAAATTCCCTTTCCATAGTCGAAATCCAGCATGAGCAGGCTTATCTCCTGCTTTTGTCCCGCTTGGTTGCAGAGTCTCAAAGCCTGTTAGGGTTCTGGACGTGGTCATTTAGACAACAAAGGGACCAGCGCTATGAAATCTTGGCCTTGGACTTGGACTGTTTGTTCTGCAGAATAGCTGCAGGACTGAGCGGCCATGACATCAATCAGCCGCTTCCTCTGAAGGCTGCTCTATTGATCTCTCATGGGAACATTAAAACCATGTCAGAGTAATTGGTTGTGGAATTAAAGGACAGACTAATTGAGTGCAAAAAATATCACTTGTACACACAAAATAGTAAAAAACTGAAGTAACGAGACATCGTCTTCTAACGTTTCTAATTGGAGCATAAGAAATATTATGTTACAGATGACCACAAGCACAGTTCAGAAAAGACACAATAATCTGATTCTCATTCTTTTCTATTATCTCATCTTTAAAGCTTCTCTGAGAGGACTAAATCAGATGCAACAACCATTACAGATTTAATACAGTTACCAAGAGGAACATCATTGTATTTGACAAATGACTGCAAAAGAAAAAAAAATGGCTTCAGAGACAAGACATAATTCGATCATCATTTACTCTCTCTCATGTCTTTTTAACCATAATGATCGTCTTTAAAAAGGGTTATTTATAGCAGAACAGCTATTGGATTTCTGCACACTGAAGGAAGAAGGAAGATGTCATGTGCATAACTTACATTTCGGTCAGTTCCTCACACAGTGTATTTTATGGCTTAACCCTCCTGATATCTTAGAGTTCTGTATACACTGTTTGCCCTTTAAGTCACAGTGAGTACGTTACATGGACACCAATAATCTGATTTTTTATCCGATTAAGACAATACTCTGATTAAGAGTCTACCATGTAAACAGCCATTTTAGATGACCTTAATCTGATTAAGGTCATAATCGAACTAAACAGAAATAAAATTAAGACATGTGGAGTATGCCTATTTTAGTCGTATTATTGAAGTGCAGTACAGACATGTAAACACCATAATCAAACTATTACCGCTGTGTAAGATTTTCGCCACATTTTGTGACAGGACAGTCTATATACACATACGGCTGTTTGACACTATTCTCTGCACCTACCAAGTCAGTGAAAGACACCTGCATCACGACATGCGGCAGTTCAGCAGTTCATACTCACATCCGATATCTCGTTTGTCACGGGGGGCATGCATGAAATGTTCCTGAATGAAAGTGAAAGTGCCAAACTGCAGTTAAAGTGGACAAATTAAAAATAAAACACCCAAAATTACATGAAACTCCGGAGGAAACATGGATAGCGTGGTAATCGTGTTATTTGCCATAACATGTAAAATGGGATCATGAAAGGAACATTCAAAAAGCAACTCATGTAAACACCTTAATCATACTATTATCGTATTCATATTAAGGCAAATAATTTGATTACTGATGTCCATGTAAACGTAGTCACTGACCCACCTTCACTAAACCTCTAAAGGCAGGACACACCAAGCCAAAACCAAACAACTAGCCCCGGTGAAATCCAACTGTGTAATTGCCTCGTGCTGGCTCACATCTGGGTCCGTCTTGACCAAAAAGGTGCTCTTGAATACATCAAACAGACGAAAGCTAACTAAGTAAGAAGACGTGTCTTTCTACACTGCAGGGGGGCAGAATCTGATTTCTCATTTACAATGGGAAACCGGAACCTCCAACTCTCACATGCAAAGCCACTATCACAGTAATTGTCACTTACCATGGAGGGATTCGCTCCTGCAAATATGACTGATAATCTAATAATCCATATTGTTTGCAAATATTTGAGGTATGTAGTGAAATTACAGCCAGCTTCTTTGTGTTGCTTCTTGACTTGAATAATTTACTTGCTACATCACTTTGCTAGTTGACGCAAGAAGGTTGCTGGTTCGAAGCCTCGGCTGAGTCAGTTGGCATTTCTGTGTGGAGTTTGCATGTTCTCCCAGTGTTCGCGTGGGTTTCCTCCTGGTGCTCTGTATTTCCCCACAGTCCAAAGACACGCGCTATAGGTGAATTTGGTAAGCTAAATTGTCCTTAGTGATTGAGTGTGTATGGATGTTTCCCAGTGATGGGTTGCAGCCGGAAGGGGATCCACTGTGTAAAACATATGCTGGATAAGTTGGCGGTTCATTCTGCTGTGGTGACTCCAGATTAAAAGGACTAAGCCTAAAAGAAAATGAATGAATGAATGAATCACTTTGCTACATCACTATATAACCAGTTAAAATAACCAGTTAGAGCTCTCTTTGGACAATGGCTGATGACAATTCTATATGCTGAATCATGTCAATGAGCATGCGATGAGTGGTGAAACACACTGAACCAACTAGCTGGGTGGAAATTTACACACTGTTGGCTTGGTGTGTCCCAGCCCTAAAGAAAAAAGCAGCTTTCAATTTCAATCCTTAAATGTATTTTGCATGAAGAAACAACCTCTTCTTCATCACAAACTCTGTGGATATCTAGGGTTTCCCTCATCAGTGTGGGATGAACTTTGTTTAATTGTTTTTTTTTTCTGCTGTTAAAATGGTTAAGATAATGTATATCATATTTTGGACAACTTTTATGATGCTTTAAAAGGCACCTAGGTTACCCCTTTTTCCAAATTTAATATAAGCCTTTTGTGTCTCCAGAATGTGTCTGTAAAGTTTCAGCTCAAAACACCCATAAGATTATTTATTATACCTTCCAGAAGTTTCTATTTTATAGCTTTGACCATCAGGTAGGGTTTTTTGTGAACTGTGCCTTTAAGGCTAGTTCTTCACGCCCACCGTTTCCACACCAGACGCGGAAGAAGCGTCAAGCGCGAGTGATTTACATGTTAAGTTAATGCAAACGCGCGAATAGGCATCCTGCGGCGTGATACATGCGAATGGCGCGGCGCGAATGGCGCGAATTGCGCGATATGCGCAAATGGCGTGGGTGCGATATGAGCGTTTTGCGCGTTTGACGCGATTAACGCGCAAATCGCACAAATCGCTCGAGTTCAAAAATCTGAACTTCTGCGGACATTCGCGCCGCGTTAACCAATCAGGAGCTTGCTCTTGTGGGGGCATGATTGTGACGTAGCACCTGCTGTTGGTGTCCGGGGGAAATCCTCCAGCCGACACCCACAACAGTTCATCAAACTGGGCTTGGTTCAGTCAGAAGCACTGCTGGAAGCCTCCGTCATCCAGGTACAGTTTCTGGAGGAGTTTATGAGCTCACAGAGCTGGGTGCACCTCTGAAAGTATGTAGTGGACTCAGACACTGGTCCAAACGTATCAACGCTGTTTTACAGCCTTCATAAAGCACATAAACAGTTATTTTATCAATAAAATCCATGTTAGCCATTTAGCTGGAAGCCTCCGTCATCCAGGTTAAGTTTCTGGAGGAGTTTATATGCTCACAAAGCTGGGTGCACCTCTGAAAGTATCTAGTGGACTCAGACACTGGTCCAAATGTATCTACGCTGTTTTTCAGCCTTTATAAAGCACATTAACACAGGTATTTTCTCAATAAAATCCATGTTAGCCATTTAGCAACAAAGCTACAGTCACCGGGCAGACAGAAGCCCGGCCCATGACGCGAATCCGCGTCTGTTCTGAAGTGAATTTGACGCGCGAATAAAGCGGAGTGTGACGCACGAATGAAGCGGGTAAACTCAAATGTTCACGCGTCTATTTACTCGTGAATAGCGCGATTTAGCCACGCGTTCTGCGTCTGGTGTGAACACAGCATCAGACAAGACATGAAGGAAGCAGATCTCACGTAACGTTTGTGAGAAATACTACAGTAAGAACTTTACCAATGATTATTTGATGCATTTGTTGTGGAGTTGCAACGATGAGTCACACACAATGTAGTTACAACGTTCATACACACACACAGACAGCGCGTGTGCTTAGCTTTGCACTGTTTTTGCACGCAAATGTGACAGGATACAGGTTAGTATCCACTGCTGTATGGATATCTTATGTTAATGTACAAAATAAACCTGATTTCAAGAGTTCACACTTAGCTCATGATTTATCACATAGCTTGTTTGGCATGCTGTCCCGGGAGAGAGCCCTGAGCTCTAGGGATCCTCGGGCCCAGGGCTCCCCCCTTTTACATGGCGAGGGGAAATTGAGCTCAGGTTGATCTCAAACTCCCCCGCTGCTGAGGCCAAGGTGAACTTCTTGAGAGTAAGACATTAGAAAAAGATTTAGGCTTATTATAGAGCATATTTGGCCGGTGGGAGGAAACCGGGGAACCCGGGGGAAACCCACGCGGACACGGGGAGAATATGCAAACTCCGCACAGAAATACCAGATGACCCAGCAAGGACCTGACGCCATTGGTATTCTTGCTGTAAGGCAACAGTGCTAGTCACTAGGCCACCGTGCCGCCCATTCTGGATAAAGGTGGAAGAAGGGGAGGAGGGGGGTTTCTTCCAAATGAAGACAGATGTAGAGAGGAAATAAGGATATATATATATAGTGACTTGGGGTGCTTTGATTGGAAGATCATGATTAGCTAATGTGGGCCAGCTGGGTCAATCATGAGCACATGCTCCTCTCGAAATTAGTTTAAAATTAAACTTCACTTAACATCCACAAAGCGAGATTGAAGCGTCTTCTATTATAATTGTTCTGACACGCGACTGTGGTGATGAAGTAAATTGCTGTAATTCATTACAAACATGCAGTTTTAAAACATTTTAAAATTGTCAAACTCACTCTTGATCACATTTGATGATTGATGATCCTAGCAAACTGAACAGATCTTTTATTCCCAGTTGCGTTGCGCAAGTCCTGTCTTGTTGATATGATTATACGCATTACTACTGAGACATGTTAATATGCAGCTGTCAATTAATTCGGTGGGCGGGGGACCGCACTCTTACGTCAAGGTGCGGTCGGTCTGAAAACCGCTCCAATTGGTCCACCGTTTTTATGTTGTTAAATTGAAAAAAAAAAGGACTGGGTTTGTTTACATCACCCAATATGACGGTATACACACTATACCTACACATATGTCTGTCCAAACAGCTTGAAAAGTAGATTTTTCACCATAGGTGCCCCATAATGGATTTTTTTTTTGTCTGGTTTTGGACTTTGGTTGACACAAGTGTCTATCCAGAGAATACAAAAGGAAAACGAACAAGAAATCCCACAGTGATCAGCCAAGGGCAAACGCTGCAGGGAAACTCACTAGGTGCTTTAAAGAGATGTGTAAGAAACAAAAGGAGACAAGAAATATGGGGAAGCCCAACTCCTCAGGCTGGCTCTAGCCTTAACAAATCATTTAATAAATGTTTAAGAACAATGACTGAAATTTTCATATTTTTCTTAATTCATGCTATTAACTTTTTTTCTATTTGGTGTTTTTATTTCCTTTAAAACTGGCAAGTACAGTTCCATAGAAGAAAAAATTCACACTACAAAAAATTAACCACATAGTAAAGTAAAAATGTAGGAATCATGTTTTTTGTGTATTGATCATTGATTTTCATTTGTCTTTGATTAACTACAGCACCTTGACTATGGTTAGTGTACATAAATAAATAAAATATGATCATGCCTTGATTTTTAATGATTTAATTAGGACAGTAAGGTCTGACTTTGCTTAGACAAAAGTCTTGTCACTAAACAGAATAATGTACAGTATAGAATATAAAGTCATGGTGCAGTAGAAAAAGAATTAATATTGTGTATGACTCCCATGAGCTTGAAGGACTGCATCCATACATCTCTGCAATGACTCAAATAACTTATTAATAAAGTCATCTGGAATGGCAAAAAAAGCGTTCTTGCAGGACTCCCAGAGTTCATCAAGATTCTTTGGATTCTTCTTCAGTGCCTTCTTCTTCATCTTACCCCAGACATGCTCAGAAATGTTCATGTCTGGTGACTGGGCTGGCCAATCCTGGAGCACCATGACCTTCTTTGCTTTCAGAAACTTTGATGTGGAGGCTAAAGTATGAAAAGGAGCGCTATCCTGTTGAAGAATTTGCCCTGTGGATTGTAATGTAATGGGCAGCACAAATGTCTTGATACCTCAGGTTGTTGATGTTGCCATCCACTTTGCAGATCTCTCACACGCCCCATACTGAATGTAAACCCCAAACCATGATTTTTCCTTTACCAAACTTGACTGTTTCTGTGAGAATCTTGGGTCCATGTGGGTTCCATTTGGTCTTCTGCAGTATTTGTGATGATTGGGATGCAGTTCAACAGATGATTAATCTGAAAAATTTACCTTCTGCCACTTTTCCAGATGATCAACTAGCAACTAAGCAACTCTTGCTTTCACAACCTGCTAAGCCTAACCCCTTGCTAATCAAGCCTTATTATTGCCTATTCCATACAAAACAAGGCAATATTACTATACCGTCATCATTAAAACGTATAGTTGGATTATATATGTTCAAATCAGTTTTTGTGCATGCTTGTAGGTTCATTTGCTTGTGTACTTCTTTTAAATATCTGCCAGATAATAGTCATCGTACAGACAGACAAGTGCTATCCTGCTAAAAGTATCCATCATAAGATGTGGTGATAAATGGATGGACATGGTCAGTAACAAGGGAAAGCTGTGGCATTTAAAAGATGCTCATTTCGTACTAATGGGCCAAAAGTGTGTCAGGAAAATATCCCCCACACTATTACACCACCACTAGGCATCAGCCACTGATACGAGGCAGGATGGATCCATGCTTTTATGTTGTTTACACCAAACTCTGACAGTACTAGTTGAATGTTGCAACAGAAATCATGACTAGAAAAGACAACTTTTTTCAAAAGGTCTGTTATCCATTTTTTACTGAGACTGTGTGGACTTTCACACTGCGGTTCTCATGCAGCTAACATGAGTGTCACCAGCAGTGTTGGGTTAAGTTACTTTTAAAAGTAATATATTACATATATTATCTTAACCCTCTACCACATGCATTATGATAAATATCTGGATATATCCAGGTGCATCAGAATAATGTAGCTACTAGCAAACAATGTTTATATATTATACTATATACTATACTACGTCTGTCTTATCTGCCTCAGAGCTAACTTACCTAAACTGTCTCTATCAAATGTCCAGTCTGCATCATTCTCATGGTCACCAAAACCCATCTCATCCTCACTTTCATATGCATGAAGAGCCAGTTCTGTCCTTTTCTTCTTTCACTTACCATATAACATGGTGGTGCTTGCTAATACACTGTTCCCTGTATTCATATCTATTCAAAAGTGGTATTGCCATTAAAACCAGATTTTATCCATAATGCAAATTTCATTAACACATGACTAATCAACATTATATTACTAGCATTCATGTTGTTATTGTTACAACTTAAAAGTTCACAGCTGACCTTGCTAGCTAGCTAACCCATTGCAATATTGCACGCTCCACTATTGCAATGTGTTGTCATTTGGCAACACATACATTTGATCAATTTAAAAAAACTAATTTGATGAAAAAAAATTTGAGTTGTGAATATGTCATCATAACTTACTGGAGGTGATGTTTTAGATTTTTTGGTGGATCTGACATAATTTGATCCTTTGTTTTTATTTATGTTTACATTTGCATTCAGCAGCTACTCACAATAAACACCAGTCTGTCAGAAATCGCGCTACAAAAAACACTACATGTCATGTGACTTAACCAAAGCACATCATTGTCTACACTAAGGTCTTCTCTTTCCAACAAAAAAAAAAAATCAATGTTGGTCTTAAAGAAACAGTGGCAGGGAAATGAACATAAGTATCATGTTGCCATATGGTTACACCATGCAGTAGAGCGTTAAGTAACTTAAAAACGACACGTGCTGTAAATTTTTCTTTTTCTGACTCTTTTTCTCTAAACCCTAGAGATGGTTGTATGGAAAATCTCAGTAGATCAGTTATGGCGCTATAAGCGGCTCAATTGTCTCTGGTCTTAACACTGCTCTGCTGCATTTATATGTAATGTATGTATGCTAATTTAATCAATGATGAGGGTTAAAAGCTACAGGGGGGTTAAATATGTAAAGTAGTTTAAAATTCATGGTCTTATTAATACAAGCATTATATAAAACCTTTTTTTTCTGATGAACATGCACACAGATACTTACACAAGTGTTTCAGTTTATATGTGTGTAATGATCAATGGTAAAACAAGTATCAACCACTGAAAAAAAAAAAATACTTTTAGGTTTACTTGGAAATTGGATTTCATTTCACAATAAACATGACCATGTGTCTTTATTCATGATGCTACCTTTTGATATAGGTTTTTATGACTGAAAGACAGAAGAAAATCTCACAGAAAATTCCATCACAAAAAGAGGCAAATCTTCCCTATACCCATTCACATATGTACAGTATAAATATTTCAACTTCTCTTCAGAGATCTACGTCTGCATGTTCCAGACTATCTGAACTGCTCTGCACAAGACTTCAGATCTCTCACCTAAAAGGATTCAGCTATCTCTGTTCGTGGTGTTAGTTTGGATCCATAGTACTTTGAGTTCAAGACTATTAAAGGAATAAAATGCTGTCCTGTCACAGTATATTTTGGTATACAGAATGATGTCCCCTAATTTGCATTAGATTGTCTATATAGCAAATGTCAATTAATAACAAAAGCTTCCTCAACTATTTGTTATCTTTACATAAGATACACAAGCAAGTCATTGCAACATCTAACACAATCAATTTCATTATTGTATTGTGTGCACTTAATTTGTGGTCCCTTTAGTAGTTGTTAGTTACACTAGCCTTTTCTCATATCAATAAAAACATATTTTATTTTATCCTTCAACAACTCCTTCAAATTGGTATAATCCTTTTTGTTCAACAGATTTTAATACTTATTTATTATTGTGGTCAAATTCCATGAGTAGTGCCTCATTTTAAAAGAATGAACAAATCATACTCATGTCAAATCAAGTATTAAAATATATTTGTTAAGGTTAACAGTGGGAGTTCCACTAGATTGCACTCCATCCTGCACTTGCCATTTACCTGGACTACACCTCCCACAATGCACTGAACCAATTACCCCATTACAGCTGTTGCAAATTTTCTGGACTATTGTCTTGATTGCTTTTGCACCTGTTCACAATAATGCAGACTATATAACTCACTCACTGCAAAGTATTGTTTCATGTGGTGGACATTTCTGAGCGGTTCTTTTTAAGGCCTGTTCACACTGTGCAATGTAAGCCATGATTTGTTTGTCAGAGACACAATATGTAGTGGTGGGCAGAGCGAGAATTCGTAAAGACTTTATGAAACTTCAAAACACATCTCTACAGCAACATCTTTTGGTTGTTTTCAAGTATTCCTCTGAAACAACTTCAACAAAGAAACCGGTATGTGAATTGAGTAATTATAACCCGCATTGCATGAACTAGTTAATAAGATATTTAGTGGAGTGGTTAGTTTTCCTGTGAACACCTGGCTCCTGACCATAGACTGTAAAAGATATGGATGTAGTATCCGTGGCGTCACCCATAGGTTTCTGAACAACGCAAAAGAAGCTAAGTAGGCGCGGCCAACAGTCGCCATTTTGTTCGCATGTCATTGCACTGATCGCCGGATACCAAACAATCACTTCAAATATAGTCTGTATTAGAAAACGCAAGGCTATTGATGAAATCCAGGCATAACACTGTATGACAACGTTCCAGATGACTGTTTTAAAGCCTACAGCTAATCAATCTGTCAGATTCTGGAGTGCTTTACAGTTCTAAAGAAAATTATAAATGATAAATTATCTTAAGTAAAACAAATACATTTATAAAGATGGTATATAAGGATATAATTTCACTCACCCTGGAAATGGAGGCAACTTGAACGGTTTGTGAGCACAATTAAGTGCACACAGCATGTTACAGTATCTGATAATTGCAGGAAATAATTCTAAAAGGCTATTGACTGTGTAAAGAAACATTCAACAAAACAAAAATGCGATGTATATGCCGAGTTCAGCTGCTAATCAGCCGGAATCAGCTGAGGTGATGAGACCGCAAGCAGCAAGACCTAGCTGTCACTCAAGTGGTCACGCCCTTAATTATGCAGACTTAATAAAACTTAATAAAAACAGAAACAGATGAGTTATAAAAAAAATTCACCCCCTCGCAGATGTCATGAAGGGTAATATTAGCTATATGCTCCAAATCTTTTGTACCAGGCTGTAAACATGTTTTTATCAGCTGTAAAATTGGGCAATTTACCAATGCAGTCAGAAAACACTTGGATTTTCTGGAGCCAGCCCCCAAAAGCGAGTCGATGAATTGCAGTTTTAGTTACTTCTGTATTGGCTTCCCGAGGGAGAGCAGGAGGTTGCCGCTTGGTCCTGACAGATGCCAGGATTCAAACTCCGGACACAAGCAGTGCAGTTGCACTATATCCAGCGTACCGTCTACTAGACTATGTGCAGGTGACTTTTCCAAGACCGATTTTGAAACACAGATTTGCAATGAAATGCTTGTAAAATGCCTCAATGCTTTGAATGAGTTTAGTTACAAGACTAAAGCTTCAGAGCAGTGTTTTAAAACATCTATACTTTGGGATCTCAACACCATTTTGAAACGTTAGTTTCAGTTATCCATACAAATTTGGGAAATCCTAAAATATTCCAGTAACTCTAGGCTAAAATTTGTGGTTGATTAAATAGTTTGACAACATCACCGACAGATGATTGAGAAGATTCCAGATGCTTTCCTGGTTTACACACCTATGTAATAAAGGTTGTTTACAAGGTTGCTTAGTTGTTTACACACAATTACTTGTACTTCAGACACAATGGCTACAACATGTAACTGATACACCAACCCCCTGAACCAATTCTGCTAAACTACAAGCACAATTCCTGCTTTACACTCAAATTGCAGATTTAAAACACACTTTTTTCAAAACACTGAACACAATTCTCTGCATTTGGCACAATTCTCATGCAGAAAATCTCGTTGTCACAAGGAACACCCTGTCATTCAAAATTGTAAAGTCAGTTGGCCTACTTTGCATAGTAACTCATCACATACTGTAGGTAAACACCTGTCACACAAAATTGCAATTTAGAAATCAGAGCTCATCTAGTTTATAACTGATTCACTGCCCACCCACGGTTTTTAGTTGTTTATCTCCCTCCATATTCTCCATTTCTCAATCCTATTGAGGAATTTTTTGCCCAGGGATTGAAAGTGTATGACCAAAATCCACCCACGCTTTTTTTTTTTTTCTGTTGATGGTATATGTAGACCACGTTATGTGCAACTTTGTGTTGGTTGGGATGAACACTGTGTACACTGTTTTTGTGTGGAAAATACAGTCAAATATAATTGGTACCGTGTAGTTGTGTGTTTTGTATAAAAATAATATTCTGAAATATTTTACAATGCACTTATGTAGGCCTGTGTACTGTCTGTAGTAAATGTAACACTGAACAAAAAAGGCTTACAGTAAGTCATTATGATGTATGGAGAAGTGGTCATAATGTTTTACATTACAGTTTTTCCCAATTGTTTACACACGTTTTCTGAAAGCATGTCTCATATGGGCAAAACCCTTCAATTCTCCTGCAAAATTAAACTTTTCATTCAAAACAGTGTAATTTCTTCTCAAAATGGTATTTTGTTTTGAAATGACACACACAAACCATCACATGAATAAACATTTATAAGAACAGTTGAACACTGATGTGCTTGATGTAAAACACTATGACCACTACTTCTCCATTCATCATAATGACTTACTGTAAGCCTTTTTTGTTCAATGTTACACTTACTACAGACAGTACGTAGGGCTACATAAGTGCATTGTAAAATATTTCAGAATATTGTTTTTATACAAAACGCACAAATACACTGTACCAAATATATTTTACGGCATTTTTCTCCATAAAAACAGTGTACACAGTGTTCATCCCAAACAACACAAAGTTGCACATAACGTGGTCTACATATAACAGAAGTATTTACTGAATAGTTACAGTAAAAAAAAAAAAAGTGTGGATTTAGGTCACACACTTTCCATCCCCAGTCAGAAAAAAAAATCCTCAAAAAGATTGAAAAATGGAGAATATGAGATGAGCTCTGATTTCTAAATTGCAATTACGTGTGACAGGTGTTTACCTATGTGAGGAGTTACTATGCAAAGTAGGACAACTAACTTTTACAATTTTGAATGACAGTGTGTTCCTTGTGAAAACAAGAGATTTTCTGCATGAGAATTGTGCCAAATGCAGAGAATTGTGTGTAGTGTTTTGACAAAAGTGTGTTTTAAATCTGCAATTTGAGTGTAAAGCAGGAATTGTGCTTGTAGTTTAGAACTGGTTCAGGGGGTTGGTGCATCAGTTACATGTTGTAGCCATTGTGTCTGAAGTACAAGTAATTGTGTGTAAACAATTGGGAAAAACGGTAAGCACGTCAGTGATCAACTGGTTCTTAAATGTTTATTCATGTGATGGTTTGTGTGTGTCATTTGAAAACAAAATACCATTTTGAAAAGAAATCACATTGTTTTGAATGTAAGGTTTCATGTTTCATTTTGCAGGAGAATTAAAGGCTTTTGCCCAGTGTGTGTGTGTGTGTGTTTGTGTGTGTGTGTATAGAGTTCTGACAATATGAGACATGCTTTCAGAAAATTTGTGTAAAGTATTTGGGAAAACTATATTATCCCAAAATTATCAATAACTCATCAGTAACTTTTTTTTTTTTTTTGTCTAAAAACAGTTACAACCTTTTGCCTTTGCACAACAGTAAACAATCACAGCTCTTATCATTATTAAGATTTGAGAGAGAGAGAGAGAGAGAGAGAGAGAGAGAGAGAGAGAGAGAGAGAGAGAGAGAGAGAGAGAGAGAGAGAGAGAGAGAGAGAGAGAGTGTGTAAACTCATGCTGCGTCCCAATTCACATACTATCTGTCCTAAATAGTATTTGAAAATAGAATTAACACGACCCAAATCGTAGTGTGTTGAAAAGATTATGCCAAAGGTTCGCGGATGGTTTACTATTTTCGATAAAAATTTTAAGTGTAAAACCATCCATAATCTATCCACTAATATTGCCCACAGTATATTGTGCTTTGGACGTGAATTCGATTAGAACTACAAACACGAATGAAGTGTAAATAAACTACAACCATGATGGACGCGCAAGACCAACTGTCAAGTAGAAAGGCTTTGGTAAAGATATTTGAATATTTTAATTAATATCTAGCCAACTGGAAAATATTTAAATCGCATTTTCTGTGTTATATTTCATCTGCAACAACAATACTGAACTTGTATAAAGACGTGTTTGGACATTAATGTCCGAATGCATAATTATCCAAAGACCTGAGGAGATTTCTCTGTATGAACAACTCGTGAATGGCAGATTAACCTGCTGCTGCTTCTCCAAAAAGGTAGGAAATTAAATATGACAGAAATGACAGGATGATGTGTGGATGATTGACAAGACTCATAACTAAGCAACACAGCGATCTGTTAATGAAGGAGTAGTATGTCCCAAAGCTTGCATACTTTTCTGTTACACACTCAAAAGTATATATTTTTCCTTCACAAAAAAGTACAAACTTTTAAGGCGTAGTATAGGTATGCGAATTGGGACGCAGCATCAGATCCTAGAGGGCCACAGCTCTGCTCAGTTTAGCTTTAACTCTATTTAAACACACCTGATCAAACTAATTAAGTCATTCAGGCTTGTTTTAAACCTCCAGGTAAGTGTATTGAAGCAGGGTTGGAACTAAACACCCCTTGACACCCTTGCTTTAGATCACATAAACTCAAACAATCTTCTGAATTCACACAGTGTTCCCCTGTCTTAAAATGGCTTTTTCAGTTTAATTATAGGACTTATGATCAGGTCTTAACTCAATCTCTTCCTGCCTTTGTAATGGGTTTTAGTTTAAATGAACTTGAATACAACACTACCAAAATCAGTGACGTGTCATTGAAGACAAATAATTGCTATGGATGAAATCCTGCAAGAGACAGTCCTTTTTCCATCAATGATAAATTACAGTCTGCCAGAGTTTCTCTTAAAGGTGTCTGTAAAGCAATTATTTCATAGGAAGCTGCTCCAATATTTTAAAAACAAACAAGAAACTTTAGTTGTCCAGTGCATTGGTTTCAGGGTGTACAACTGAATGAAAAATTTCCTTGGTTTATCCTGCATGTGATCCATAGAGGATTGCAAGTTGCTGTAAAACTCTCCAATTGGCCTCACGCTGAATTATTCAGTGTACACAACAAGGACAAACTTGTATTGAGTGATCTGTTTTTCTGTGATCTGACAGGTTGTTTACAATCTGAGAAAAGATCAAATGCGAAGGCTGGTGTCTCAGAGTCTTGTGAACTTTGAGAACAATAGGTCACATTGGCTGCATTCATAAGGTTGAAATTTTGTACTAAATTTATTTATGTAGTGGTTTGTAGGGTTGTATGCACCCAAAAATTTTAGTTTGGAATTATATTGGGGGTTTTACTGAAGAGAACAGTTTAATAAATGCAAAGATATTTAGGGCATCCATACCCAGCAGAGGATGCACCTAGTCTTGAACAGCTTGAATAGTAAAACGTTTTGCTGTTTATCAAACTGAAAACTGCACTGCAATTACAGTCTATGCATGCAGACTCACAGATTCACAGCTCTGCTCTATTTACCTTTAACACTAATTAAACACACCTGATCAAACTAATTTAATCTTTCAGGCTTGTTTGAAACCTACAGGTAAATGTGTTGAAACAAAGTTGCAACTACACTCCACAGGGCTGTGTAGTTTGAGACCCCTGAGTTACATCATATAAACCAACAGCTTGGAGGATTCTGCTAGACCAATCGCACAAAGTTTTATGAAAAGGGGGCAATATGAATAAGCAAGTGGACCACTTCCCCACATATGGTTATGTAAGTGGCACCATGTGCAGATCTCTCTCAAATGTTTGCTTTATTGCAAGCCATGGTGTCTGAATGCACTGTATGCACACGGTTGGTTCTGTTACTTGGTAGTGAGATTTTGTCCGTCTCATTGGATTTCTGTCTCATTCAAAAAGAGCAGTTCCCCTAAAAAAGCAAAACAGCCAGATGCCATCATTTTCAAGACACCTGTACATCCATGTGTTTGGAACCAGTGGTTTCCTGTCCTCAGATGATGGTCGCTACTATATGGGTAACCAGAATGTGTGCTGCCGGTGCAGCTAGTACAACACTTCACTTGCGGCCACATCAACCTCTCTGCAGTCAGGTGACGTCAATGTCTCAGGCTGCTGTTAAGTCCTATAGGAGTCCGTGAAATGCCTGAAATGAGACCGCCTGGGTGGCTGGAGGCTGCCCTCCCTACTGCAGGGAGAGATTGAACCATCCAGTCTGATCTCATGAGAGAACTTCACTATTTTATGTGTTGTCAGAAAAGTGTCTAATTTGTATGAATTCATTCATTCATTTTCTTTTTGGCTTAGTCCCTTTATTACTCAGGGGTCGCCACAGCGACATGAACCGCCAACTTATCCAGCACATGTTTTTCGCAGAGGATGCCCTTCCAGCCACAACCCAACACTGGGAAACATCCATACACTCTTGCATACACACACTACGGCCAATTTAGCTTATTCAATTGATCTATAGTGCATGTCTTTGAACTGTGGGGAATACCGGAGCACCAGGAAGAAACTCACGCGAACACGGGAGAACAGGCAAACTCCACACAGAAATGCCAACTGAATTAGCCGCGGCTCGAACCAGCGACCTTCTTGCTGTGAGGCGATTGTGCTACCCACTGCCCCACCCTGTGACGCCCTGTATGAATTCATACAATTTTAATCTTATAAACACTTATGCTTTTTAAAAAAAGATGTGTGCCTCTAAACCCAAACCCTAACCTTAATATGGGATGAACAAATCATACAAAATTTACAAATTCCCATGAGATTGTGTTAAACCATCAATATTCTCTGTTTTTGAGAGGGAGGAGAGCAGATTGGTGGGTGATGTACTGCTTCCTCAACCACAGCCCTGGAGCTTATATTCACTTGTCTCTAGGAGGTCATACCTATAGTACTGCCATAAAAACAAATTAAGCAGAGGACAGCTGCTCGATGAACTGATTCAATCTCCAAAACTCAAAAATGCTAACATTTGCTTGGTTGGCATTTGGGTCCCTAAAACTTCTGTCAAGAGGCATTGGACAAGTCCTACTTGTTTATGGGATAGGCAAGGTTTGAAACACATATTTGGGGAGGCCCTGTAAAATTTGCAGACGGTGTCAGGTGTCAGGTTGGAATGAATTGTAGAATTAAATGACTTTGAAATGCCTGGTCATAAGAGCAAAACAAAAATGTTTAAACGTTTAAATGTTTTGTTTTTTTTTTATAACAGCATTAGCTTATCCATTTAGGTATGAGCATCTAGAATGTACTCTGCCAGCGCAGTCAGTAACATCCTTACTTGCGGCCATCTCAAAGCCTCTGCAGGCAGATGATGCCATCATCTCAGGTGGCAGTTAAGCCTTGAAGGGAACCCTGTCTGGTGATCTGAGGAGAGGACATGTTTGATCAACTGAGAATTGTGTCCCCCCCCCCACAATTATATTCCATGTACAAACATCATTTACATATTACTTGCTGCTTTTAAATTGTGTAGCATTAATTACACTGAAACATAAATATACAGCTTACCTGATTCAATGTGATGGCTGAGCCTTTTTCTATAGTTGGATTCCTGACTCGACTAACCATAAATCATCTTTCACTGTCAATAAGCGTGAGCCATAGTCAACTTGCTTTTGGTGTACAGAAAATGCTGCTTCGCAAAGCCAAGTTCGCAGAGCCCTGACAGTGTGATTGAGTCGAACATTGAGTACGTTTACATGGGCAACAATACTTTAATATGATTTTAATACGATTAAGACAATACTCTGATTAAGAGTCACCATGTAAACAGCGATTTTTGATGACCTTTATCTGATAAAAGTCATAACTAAACTAAACAGAAATGGAATTAAGACGTGGAGTATGCATATATTAGTGGCATTATTGAAGTAAACACCGCAATCAAACTATTACTTAATGTCATGTAGGACTTTTCGCTGCATTCGACAAGATGCACACACGGCTGTCAGTAAAGGACCGCACACACACACAGAGATCACGAACAATGTTGCCAGATTGGGCGGTTTTGAATTTGCATTTCGGCGGGTTTTGGACAGCTTTTTGGCTGGAATCAGTCAGCTACATCTGGCAACACTGACCACGAAATGCGGAAGTTTTTTTCTTTCTATTTGTCGTGCGCTATCAAATCCCATTAAAACATCTTCCACCAGTCCTTACTAAATATTCGCGTCTAATAACCCAGTTTGTCATGGGGGCATAATTGAAATATTCATGATTGAAAGTACCGAACTGATGAAACACCCGAAATGACATGAGACTCTGCAGGAAACGTGGATAGCCTGGTGACGCAACATTCAAAAAGCACTTCACGTAACACCTTAATCATATTATTGTCTTATTCACATCAAGGCAAATAACTATAACTGTTGTCCATGTAAAGGTAGTCTGTATGTCTTCATGTCGTATGTCTTCAAAATAAGTGAAAGATCCAGAAAAGCATCTGATTTGATTCAGAAGGGCACTGTTTTGTCAGATGCTCACCGGTTTGACTTTCACTCACCGTTAAAAAGCACCCGGTCCATTTTATCTGCATATATTTTACTTGAACGCATAAACTCTACAGGTGCCTGATAGTTAGATGTGAAACTAACTTTAATCCGATTCACTCTAGTGAACACATAAAAATCGTCATCATAATTTACTCGCGTGCACGCCTCAAATTCTTGCGCCCCCCTTAATAGGTGCTGGCGCCCCCCTGGTGGGGCGCGCCCCACAGTTTGAAAACCCCTGGACTAGACAATAGATGGGAGAGCACATGACACAAAGAGACAACACAAGCCATGTGCTCACATAAAACCAGACAAGAACACGCAGCCAATGAGAGAACTATTTAACCGCGCATTCACAATAAAAGGACAAGACCGAAGCACGCACCCACAATGTAAACACAGAGCCAAGTGCTTGGACAACACAAACATAGACGCAAGACACGAGCACACGATGAAATTAAAACGCCTTACCGTGCGCTCACACATAAGCAACATGTATGTTTCATTTCAGCGTCAACCAAAACCAACCAGACTGAGACGCTGAGAATGAAACCGTGCGATGCCGACAGAACAAAACAAACACAAGTACAAGAGTGCGCGTACACTCACGACGGCACGCACACAGAGACACACACAATGACAGAAAACAAGTGCTCAACCCGAGAAAATTCGAGCCAAGCACAACAGGACAGGACAAGACAAGAATTTACAAGACCAGAGTGGTAGAACCCTGACAGAAACAGCTGAAATTACATGAGCGTGGTGAGGCAATGACGTAAATCAAATTATGTGCTATAACATGTAAAACGGGATCATGAAAGGAACTATTCGTG
Source organism: Danio kyathit (assembly GCA_903798195.1). Taxonomy (NCBI): domain Eukaryota; kingdom Metazoa; phylum Chordata; class Actinopteri; order Cypriniformes; family Danionidae; genus Danio; species Danio kyathit. The sequence goes on along the minus strand of LR812523.1, from coordinate 51,883,263 downwards.
AAATTTGGGATCAATTCCCCCAGTTTTCGTGAAATATAGGACGATACAACCACCCCTCATATATTTTGGAGCGTCCAGCAACCCCCAAGCATGAGCATAATTGACACGCTCTGCACTAGATATTAGACCAGATTTTAGATGGTCAATTGCACAGTCTATTTCAGTTTCTCAAAATAGCAACACACCAACAATGCACCTTAACACACCTCCTTTTTAGACCGGAACACCCATGAGTCCACAAAGTGGCGCAAATGGATTTGCTATTTAAACAACGTGGTGCAAAACATGAAAATTAGGGTTGCGCTGCTCTGAAAATAGCAACAAAACGCGTCTTGCGCCTTATTGCGCCGGGTGTATGATAGGGACCTAAGACACTGAAATTAGTTAGATCAGCCTGATTGAATGCAGTGCTGCAATAGAGAGAACAACATGGGATGGAATGGAATGGGTGGAGCATAGAGATCTGGGGTGCAGGTGGAGCTCCGGTTTGCTGAAAGCTTGCTGCTGTGACCTGATGCGCATGGAGGGCTGGATCTAGAGTTGGAGAATGGAGATGTGGAGGAGGTGAGTTTAAAGTTTGGTGGCTGCAGGGCTGCAAGCTTATGGCATACATAACAACTTAATCAGTTTGGTTACTAAATGGTATCTCCCTTGAGTTAGGATGATTATCTGACATGTTCCTCCCAAACTTTTCTAATGAAAAATCATGTCCCAATTATTACTTGACACATATTATTTCATCAGTTTGCATTCAAGAGTCAGGCTTGAGACTCTCCCTGTCCCTCAGTTATCTCAGCAACAGACTTAATTTCATTTTAATCTGGACTAAACAGAGAAAGTGTGTACTGACTGTTCATTATTTTGTGCCACTCAATACATTAGACTTTTAATGGCCCATATGATTTACAGTAGCCTATAGTGAGAATACAGAATAAAAAGAAGCTCAGTTTTACTTATATAGAAATTTCGTGAACAAATGCAAATTATTTATATTTCCAAAATAGTAAATAGGGTTGTAATGATAGATTTTTACAGTATGATGATTGTCTTAGAAAATATCACAGTTTCACAGTATATATTTAAGAAAAATTCTTATCAGTAACAATGACCATTAATCAAATAAAAACGAGGTATTACAAGGTTTTGTTTTTTGAGGGAACAGATTGTTTATCATTACAAACCTGACCAATTTTAATGAAAGTAATAAAGTTTTCCTGTTAAAAATATTATTAAAACCTTAATTAATTTAAATTTAATTAATTTAATTTAAATAAATTGTATTCAATTAATAAACAAATATGTTATTATTTATTATATTAAAAATAAAACATGTCCTGTGGTCTGATGGAACTAAGATTGAACTGTTTGGTCATAATGACCAGTGTAACATTTAGAGGACAAAGGGGAAGGCTTACAAGCCTAGGAACACCATCCCAACTGTGAAGTATGGGGGCGGCAGCATCATGTTGTGGGGCTGTTTTGCTGCAGGTGGGACTGGTCCACTTCAGACAGCCTACAAATCTGACTCAGCTACACCAATTCTGTCAGGAGGAATGGGCCAAAATTCCTTCAAACTATTGTGAGAAGCTTGTGGAAGGATACCCAAAACATTTGACCAAAGTTATACAGTTTAAAAGCAAAGCTAAAAAAATACCAAGGACATGTATGTAAACTTTGGACTGTCTAGAAATTAATAAAAAAATCTGTAAAAAAAAATTATCTCATTATTCTTGCATTTAGCAAATGTAAATGATTTAGTTAATCCTAACGGACCTAAAATAGTAAATGTTTAGTATGATTTACCATCAGAAATTTTTTCAAAAAATTGTTAGGTTCCTTTTTTTAGAGTGTATGTAAACTTCTGGTTTCAACTATATATATATATATATATATATATATATATATATATATATATATATATATATATATATATATATATATATATATATATATATATAGTTTTTTTTTTTTTTTTTAGTTTATTAATTTATTTTTTATTATTATTTTTTTTTTAACTGAATCAAATTAATATTTTGACAACAGGGGTATATAAATTTGCATGGACAAACATGATGTCCCATAACAATGTTTTAGTATGATGCTATTAGTATGAAGAATAGTAGTAATGCTGTTGAAGTGTACTCAGTTGTACAGAGAAAATCAAAGAAATGTTAAATGAAATTCAGCTCTAGTTATGTCTGACACTCAAAAGATCAGCATGCGTACCGTAACTGCGTAACTGTCTCATTGCGTTTTCATATTCACAGACACATATTGACTGAAAGAGAGCCTGCAGCCCTATGTTGACTGAAGGAGAATCGTTGTCCTTGGGGATTCAAGTCAATTTAAGTCAGTTGCTACAAGCAATTTGATAATCACAAAAACCTATAAAGGCTAAACAAAATTAATATTCATGGCTCCTGACAATACATTGCCATGTTGTGAAACAAAACAATTCATTCTGTGTCTGTTATTTACATTATTAACTTTAAACCAGAGCTATGGCAAATAGTGTGAGTGTGTTCGTGACACTCACATTTCCATTACACAATTAGGTATGGAAAGGTGCAGCTGTTTGTTTACAATGGAAAAAGAGAATGCATGTGTTGTAATGTTCATCAGAATGCTTTTTTTTTTTGGCTGCTACACAAAATATGTAAAGAAGCTGAATTTACACTATTCCTTTAACTATCCATGCAACAAAGCTTTAAAAAGACCAGCTATTAAAATAAATAGCACTGTTCTCTCTACAGTGTAATACAGAATATTGTTCTGTTCATGATTTCACACATATTTGTCCATACGTTCTGCAGCTATTACCTAAGCTACAGTGACAACAGAGTCAGCGAACACAACTAGATCTAGAGGCTTAGAGCTCCATTATATCTGCAGAGATCTCCTGATAGCACCAGCATTTCAACAAATCTACTGGACAGTAAAATATCAGTCTCCCGAGGTGCAAAAATTCACCTCTCACTTATAGGGTCACCTGTGTGTGTGTTTGTGCTTTTGGTGATTTACAAGGACATACATATTTTTAATGACATGGGTATGACCTAGTTATGCTCTATCAAGCTGGTTTATTAGGACATGTCTTGTGTCTTTGTAATTTGAAATGCTTAAAAATCATACTTAATGAGGTGTAATAATAAATATTTGCCAAAAGTTTCCTATGATGGTTACTGTAGGTTTTGGGGTAGTGTTGGGGAAGGGCCATATAATTTTTTTGGACTGTATAAAATAAATGACAGCTATGAAGAGTCCTCATAAACCACCAATACCACAGTGTATGTGTGTGTGTTTGAGAGAGAGGAAAAAACTAAACAGTCAACCTCCACTTCAGTTAGTGAGAGTCCAAAACAAGGTTCAGATAAGCAACTCGCTGGAATGAGTCAGACACCAGTAACCTCCTGCTGCTTTTAATCTGAAAACTACCGAGACACAGCAAGGGTTACAGATCTGATGCAATGCCTCCTTGATGGTGAGATGGTACAGGAAAGACACTTTAAAGACATCTCTCAAGTACTGACATGGAGAGCAAATCTAGTTAATTAGCTCCAATACTGTCCTGACCAGTTACCTTTGAAAGATACATTTGTGTTTTAGAGGAGGTTGCAAATAATAGCTGAAAATCCCATTACTGTGGTCTAGCATCAACTGGGCACTCAAATAGGCTTCATGGGGAATATCACATGACCAAATAGGAAAATGGGTCTCGGGTCAGAGAAAGTGTTAAAGCTGCATGAACTGGTAGTGATGACTATGGAGTTTAGCTAATCTTACAGCATTGTTGCCTTAATACAGTTGTGCAGGAATGAAGTCAATACCCAGATAAATAATTTGCCATGAGTTCCCTCAGGACTTTCCAGTGGGATTTTATAATGGGGATTTTCAATTAATGAGTAAAATAAAGGGCTTGGTAACAGTGGCGGCTGGTGTTAAAAAATGTGTGTGGGGTGGGGGTGGGGTGGGGGGGATCAAACACCAGAAAAAAAAATCTAACTGTTTGTAAAGTAAGAGTGTAAAAGCCATTTTTCAGGTGATGTATCAAAAAACTAAAATATGACTAAAGCTTACAATAAATGCATCACAAATCAGTTCATTTTAGTTCAATTTGGGTTTATTATCAGTAATGAAGTAATCATGATAATCAGTAAACACACACACACACACACACACAAACAAACAACACACAAATGTTGCCTAATCACTGGCCAGTAGCACTACCTGAAAATAAATTTTGCTCTCCTTTTTTTCTGGCTTGAAAATTTCTCAATAACCTTTTGGTTAAAGTCAGTCATCTCAGTCACCAGTCTCTTCTGTATTGACAGCATGGCCAATGCATTTAGCCTCTCTTGCGTCATGCTGTTTGAAACAGCAACACGGAAATAGTAAAAGGCATGACTTACAACCTGCCAGCCAACTCCGTTTGTCATAACAAGTGCTGGAAAAGCCCTGAATATACGCTCGCTTGCGATCACTTGACTGCTGGTGAATTTGCAAGGAAGGTCGATCTGGTCCAAGCTCCTTGATTCTTTTTTTTCTTCATCCAAACGCCTTGTGAACGGATATCTTTGCAAAGATACAACAGAATTTTCCTTCATCTCGAGAAATTGCATTCTAAGCTCTTTGGTGAGAATGGTCCAATCACATAAGGCCAATCATATAAAAACAAATATGATTCGTTCTAACAACAAAAATGGGAGGGTTCGGGACGCAGAGCGCTGCGCCCCAAAGACAATTTAAAACAGGCCAATTAGAGCTTATCGTCATATCACGTGCATTGCAAAAGTTCGTGTACCTACATAGACACCCATTAGTCCGGCGCCCCGCATACACACAGTATGAAAAAATATTGTTCATACATTTTTTTTCAATAAATGTTAGTATGACTACAATAAATGTTAGAATTAAATCAATTTACTTAGTTAATATTTGTTATAACAAACATTAACATATTAAAGGGGTCTAACTTGAAGAGGGCGGCGCCCCAGCGCCCTCTATTGACCAGCCGCCACTGCTTGGTAAGCATAGCTATATTGTACTTGAACAGTTTGTTCTACAACACAGATTCACATCAGAAGTATTCTCTAGTTACATATAAGAATTATATGATTGATAAAATGCACCCAACAACTTTGAAATTTACATTTTTCATGTGGGTGTTTTATGTTGAAGAGCAAAACAAGAAGTATAATTAAGTTGTATTATGTTTTCCATAGATATTATTCTTAATAATAATTAATAATAATTGCACAACCCTATAGAGAAATCTTGAGGGAACTATTATTATTATTATATATTTTGTGGGGTTCTGCATCATTGATGCACCACTGTATATTAAAATATTTGAGAAGAAAAAAAAAGTTATACAGTATGTGATGGACAAAATATATGCTCATCTTTGGTAACTCATTTATAGGCATCTTACGTAAAAGCACATATAAAATTTGTTGGCCTTAAGTCCCAAAAATAAATAGGAATAAACATGAAACTTTATTTTTTTCTCTTTAATGCATGCAAAAACCTTGAATGCAAGAAATGTGATAAGTGTTCATCAAATGAACATGCAAGCTTCCTGAAATCATAGTCAGAACATTCCCTTTTGTAATTTTCCAAAGATTTGCATAACCTTCAAAGGTTTGTCCTTCTCTGTAAGTTTCATTGTTGTCATTTTTCTGGAGCTCCATCATTTCGTTAGAATTGCATCATCATAAAGAAGAATCAGAATCCTGTTCTTACATGTAAAGGTGAACTTCAGTGGCCAAGCAAGCGGGACTGAAGGACATCACTGAATAAAAGCAGACCTGAGAAACCCCAAAGCCTCGGAGAGAACCAAGTAGTCAATTGTAGTCATGGATACAGTACATGGCCGAAATCAAATTGCAAACCTATACTGATATATGGCCATAGCATCACTGTGAGATTAGACTTTTAAAGAAATCAAAACTAACCATTGTAACGGGGAGTCTGAGACAATGTTAGTCAGAAGTTTATTAAGGGGCTTAGACAGAGACATCAACGTGTAAACAGGCAAATATTCAGCAACAGGAAAGCAGTCCAATCCAATCGACAAACACAGGGACAAATCCAGAAGACGTAGTGATAATGCAGGCAGGAGTTCAGTACAACATTAATCAGTCCAAATCAGATCAACAGGGCAAAGACAGAGAACGTACGTGATCAAGGCAGGCAGGGTCATACACAGGATAGCAGTCATGGAGTCACTTGGAACAAACGCTTGGTAAGGCAGGTAAACTGGCAATACTTCGCAAGGAAGCATGGCCTGAGCTCTCGCTAAAATACAGCACAAACAGGAAGTAACCACCGAGGGAGCGGAGCTGAGTCAGTAGTCGGACGATGGCTCCCTCTGCTGGCGTGTCATTACAACCAAATGATTTTGTTTGCTCACATTGCTAGTTTTGTGGTGAACAGTTCATCTGTGCATGTCATATTAGGAAAAAAATCTATTGAAAAATCTAAGTTAATTTGTCAGATTGCGTATATCTTAGCAAATGGGCATGGCTAACCTATTTAATCATGCTGATAACATATTTAAATTAACTACAGCCAATCAGCTCACATAAAAAAAACAAGCCACTCCCACTGTTTTTCTCATTAAACATTCTGTTTCTCCAGGAACTGGTCCCAATACGGAAAAAATAACGGTCACAACTTCTGGTTCATGGGGACTTAAGCATACAAAATACATGCTGTGTATAAGGTTTAACGGATAAAAATGACAAATATATTACTGTGAACAATTGGCATTATCAATTCTGTAAATGGTTGTAAATCAGTTGCATATTTACAGTATTACTGGAAACCATGACAACAAATACCATCGAGATATGACCACCAGGTGAATTTATAGCAGACCATAAACTTACAAAATGAATCATGGTAAAGTTCCAAAGAGCCTTTAGCAAATCAGTCCTCTGTAGATTTGGGCATCCACCAAAGTATTCCATTTACAAATGCCAAAGTATTTTGCATCAGACATAAGCGCATTGAGTGACAGAATAACCATTTTTTTATTTCTTCCATAAACCTTGTAAATCTCCCAAACTGGTTCGATTTTGAGACTTGCTCTGTGCTGCAATCAGCAAAACAGGCCACCTCGATCAATCTAATAGTGAAATGGGAATTTCTTCACAATCACACAGGGGCTGGGAGGGTGCAATTTACCACTCTCATATTGTGGACTAGGTGTCTTGTTTTTGCTTAATAAAATGCATGACTTCTATTTGCAGTAAAAATAGGTATTAAAAAAGGAAGACTGTAAAATAACGGAAAGAGGAAGATATCAAGGTGCAAGATTTAATGTAGGCCAAGATAAATGAGACCTGAGCTTTCAATTTCAGCTGTGGCAGTTGATTAAATAGGTTTTTTTTTTGGTGGAATCTGCTTTCGGTCATTCATCTCTGTCTGTGATGCAGTGCTGCTTCACAAATTATACAGAGCTGAATGTATTTAAAAGTGCAATAGGTGATTGTCTTCAGAAACATTTTTTGTTGTGCTGATTGAAAGTCTCTTCACCTTACAATAGCAATGATTATAGTCAATGATCTAAATGTATTTATATGTATTTTTATATTCTGGGTAAGGCATAAGAATAAAAAATTTGTAAAAAAAAAAAAAAAAAAACTTGTCGAGCCAACAATTTCTATAATTCTGATATGTAGCCCAAACTGTCTGTCAACAAATGTAGATTTGTACATCTGCAGTCGTTCACGAAGATCTCCCATTTTCACGTGCACATGTGACAAGAGAGAGATTGACAGGTAAAAACAAATGCTGAATAAAAACTTTTAAATCCTGAATCAATATTGGAGTTACTTTTGCACGCTGGAGGAAGCCATGGCTGAAGTATTTCTTTTAGACAGGTAATGTTATGTTTTAAAACTATTTTAGTCACGCAAAACTTACGAATAGGTTATACTGTATGCACAGAAGTGTTGTTCAGCCACTGAAATCTTCCTGCAAAAGATTGATGTAGCTAATTTCAGTTTCATAAGGGCATTTACAGCATCGATTTTTATTAAGTTTAACAAAAAAACATAAATAAATAGCGCTATTCCACCAAGCCTGCTTTAGTGCGGGGAAGTTGGTTTATATTCACATTAGTTCATTTTTGAACAATGACAACCTGTGACGCAGTCTCTATATTGTTTACCATGCAACTTTGAATATTCGAGCTGAAATAGCATATAATGTACAGTAAGTATGGCTTAGTAATAAGCAGGGCTGCCAACTCACATGCATTCGGCATGAGACTCCCGCAATTGGCAGTATTCTCATGCCTTTAACTAGTAAAAAAACTGTCAAAAGTACTGTTGTTTTTCCCTAAGGATCTATTTCTACCTGATATTACTAGACATACTAAATGGTGTAACCAAGCTTGCACTTTTAGCTTTTTTGCAGTGCATATAGAAACTCCTTGACATTGTTCCTTTCTACATGTCATCGGAGAGGGAAAAGCCCCACCCATGAGTGACAATCTCTTCCTCATTAGTATAAACAGACCTAAGTGAGAAGCAGACATCCACCATTAAATTTTTAAATCTGCCTATGGTCAGACCAAGTGTGCCACAAGCCTGCTTTTGAGTGAAGGTCTCCGGCGTTAGATCGCCCCCTGGGGGCTGGCTGCAGTACAAGTCATAAAGCCCGCCTCCTCCGTGTAATGGAGGAGACATGAGACCAAATAAACAAATTAATTACATTTGCAATAAAATGTTCCGAAAGATGGTTCTGGTCAGTTAAGGCACTGGTTATCGTGCTGATATAGGTGCAGATGTTCAGTTTTGTAAACAGTATGTTTTGAGCAGTAATTTAATGCTGGACGTGTCATCATGATTGACAGCTGTGATTGACAGTTTCTCAAAGCAGACGTCAGAGCTTCGGTTGGAGACTGAAGTCTTATTATTCGATTTCTGTGTTATTTTACCATGATAAAATGAGTTGCTCAGCAGTAAACTATAGTTTCTGACATACAGGATCTGGTGTTTATTCGGTAAGGTCAGGGCTTTATTAGTTAGCTGATACACGCCTAACCACCCAGATAGCAAAATAAACTCGGACCAGTACCGGCTAGACTCTCGTCTGCTGGAGACTTACCCCTCGGCCCGATTCCGTCTGCTGTACCTACTCGGCCGGATGCTTATGGACTCACTGCCCGATTCCGGCCAGATACCGCATCCGAGCCGGAATCGGCCCGTGAGTAATGTGCGCTGCGGCCTGGAGCTGGCGCGATTAAATCTTCATAATATAAAACCTCACCTTTGTTAACGTTATTACAACCATTTGTGTTGATAAAACAGCAAACGCAGGCTACTATGTAAACACAAAGTGTACATTAGCTAGCTTTTGTTATAGTGTAGACACCAGCGGTCAAGTGAGAAGTTCGGGGGGCGTGGTTGATTTAATGTCCAAGCGTTTGGTTGGAAGTTCGATTCCGCAGCTCCTCCTCTGGCTCCATCAGGCAGTCCTTCTGCGCATGCCCAGGCTCCAATTACAGCAGTCTTTTGCGACAGTTTGTTCTCGTCACGAGGCGTTTTTTTTCCTTCACAGTGTTTAATGGAAAAGGGCACTGTCGCGTCGTCCATATTTTATACAGTCATTGGGTCAGACATAGGAGTTTATATCTCCACCCCCTTTTGAAAGTAGGGCTGAGAGCATGATCTTATTTAAATTTAAAGCGTCAGTCACCAAAGTGACAAAATTTGGATCAAATGCTAAAAGGGGCAGTTAAAAAAAAGATGTGCCCGTATTTTGAGCTGAAACTTAACATACACACTAGAGACATCAGAGACTTATTTTATATCTTGCAAAAAATCGCATACTAGGTTTCCTTTAAATGACAAAATGTGTGCACTCTGTTGTAACCTTTCAAATATGCTTTAGCTTACTGTTACATACAATTCACTTCAGACAAGAGCTTCATGCCTTTTAGTTTACAGAGAGTAGAAAATCCCAATTATGATTATGCCAAGCCATGTGTAAAAAGGCAAATGTTTAATAAATTATTTTCAGCATGTCAGGCATATTAACTCTGGTTAATTACTGTACCAGATTAAAGTGCTTAGATGTCGGATCAATATGTTATATGAAAAACAAACTCTGAACATCCTCATGCTCTCAAGTTGATCACACATTGCCGTTTCATGTGAAGATATTTTAGATTATTTACTATTCACATCATTCTCATTTGTACAATCTTCTTCTAAACAATAAAGCTGTCCAGAAATATGGTAATGGGTTTGAGATTGAGGTCTTAAACATTTACACTCACAAAAACAGATTAGGTCAGAAGAATGTCTGGTAATGAGCCCTCGCAGGGCTTCTGTTCTAATTAGACAGCCATCAATAAAACAACAGAAAAATGCAACTTAGATAATATTTTGTCAAGATCTTGGGTGGCTTTACCACACCAAATAAATTACTCTTCTCCTGACAAGGCCAAAAACAAACAAAAAATATCCTTTATTTTAATCTTCTACCTAACATGTTTCAAATAAAAGAAACTAATTCAATTCTATTCAATTCAAGTTTATTTATATAGCGTTTTTTTCACAATGTAGATTGTGTCAAAGTAGCTTAACATAGTTCAGATTTCAGAGTTGAAGTTTAGTTTAGTTCAGTTCAGTGTGGTTTAAGTTTCACTGCTGAAAGTTCAAACACTGAAGAGCAAATCCATCAATGTTCAGCTCCACAAGTCCCGATCCAAGCAAGCCAGTGGCAACAGTGGCAAGCAAAAAAACTTCACTAATTGACAAAGTGAAGGGAAAAAACCTACAGAAAAACCAGGCTCTGTTGGGCATGACCATTATTCTGCTGGCAAAACTTCCTGTGTGGAGCTGCAGTCTAGGCACCGGAGGCTGGAGAAGCTGGACGTCCATCGTGGAGAACTGCAGGTGTGAGTAGGGCACCGGCGGGTGGTCAGGCTGGACCACAGGATCAATGCGGGGGCTCGTTTGTCATTGTGGTTTTTCAGGAATTAGTCTCATGCAATCCATTCCTCCATGACCACCACAGCATTAGCTCAGGATACGGCCTGGTCCAGGATTATGGATACCTTGGCATCATTTCTCCACAGGTCTTGGATTGCATCAATGGCACTGTATAGTCTCTAGGGGCCTCGGGATAAGTATGCCCAGGTGGAAATAAAGAATAAATAATTAGCATAGCTGCTGTTCATAGTGTATTTAAATGAGATGCAAAAATGGAGTGTTATAAATGAAAATAGTAGTTATATAAACAAACAGAGAAACCAAACATGTAAAGCATATGAGAGTTTCTAACAAAATGTCGGGTGCATTAAGACAGGAGGAGTGTGTCCTACAGGTGATTGTCAAGCCAGGTCCCCTGCGTGGGGCACACTCATGCATTATACCGTTATGCGATGCATTAAGTGTATGCTTTACATAAAAAAAATAGGTTTTTAATCTAGTTTTGAACTGCAAGAGTGTGTCTGAACCTCGGACACTATCAGGAAGGCTATTCCAGAGTTTTGGAGCCATAAATGAGAAGGCTCGACCTCCTTAAGTAGACTTTGCTTTTCTAGATACTACCAGAAGCCCTGAGTTTGGAGATCCTAAAGAGCGGGTTGGATTGTAAGACAGAAGGTTGGTTAGATAAACAATAGCAAGATTATTTAAATCTTTTTTAGGTAAGAAGCAATATTTTATAATTAATACGGTACTTAACAGGCAGCCAGTGTAAGGAGGATAACATTGGGATGATATGATCATATTTTCTAGACCTGGTAAAAACTCTGGCAGCTGCAGAAAATACAGTAAAATACCTAATACAAAACCAGATATCAAAAGCTTTTCACAAATAAACTGGCATCAGACTCCTTACTATCCCAATATTATCTACAGTACTTACAAACTATTTACAAATCCAAGCAACCACATTTAAATGACATTCCAAGAATCAGTGTCAAACAAGCAAGTAGATAAAAAGTAACAAACACAAAGCAAACAAAACAATCACAAGGTAAACAGTACTCGCAAATCTCTTGAATCACAAGCACTACCCAACAAGCAAATCGTTCAAAGCACAAAAAGCTAGAGATGAGTGACAAGTTAGCAATATTTTTCAAAAGTCATTTCGAATGGATGTTTTGTCTGAGTTTCAGATGCATTTACATGGTTCTGACCAGCAAGTGTCCCTAGCATGTGGTGTTTCAAATGCCTTCAAACCAGTGAATCATTTTGCGAAGCAATTGGTTCAGTTGTACACAAATACACTTCTGCGAACATGTATTATTACATGTCAATACTATCTCTTTTGGAAAGACACTATATACTATATAACTGCAGGTTAAGTAGGTTTATACTGTAAACTGCCAGTCCTTTACACAACTCCTTAACTTTGAATTTTGACTGTAATGCAATGATGTGGGGCAGCACGGTGGCGCAGTGGGTAGCACAATCGCCTCACAGCAAGAAGGTCGCACTGCGTAGAACATATGCTGGATAAGTTGGCGGTTCATTCCACTGTTGTGACCCCAGATTAATAAAGGGACTGAGCTGAAAAGAAAATGAATGAATGAATTAATGCAATGATGTGTACCTTTTGTGAAGTTGCTATAGAATGATAATTATTGTGAAAAGCGCTATACAAGTCAAATTGAATTGAATTTGACTTGGTTCAAAGCTTTAAAAAGGCTTTGTTTTTTCGTCACTACACAAAGCAAGAGTATCCAAAACAAAGACGGCCGCCAAAGAAGTTGTGTTACATCTTTTAAAATTCTACAGGCCAATCAGGAGCAAGTATTCAGTTTGAAGTAACCAATCAGATGTTTCCTGTTCAAAGTAGATTCCATCATAGTAGATGAAACTTGACAACCATTGAGTGATAAAGCTAAATAAAGATTTTTGTAGCACAGCTCCAGTTGTGGTGTTTTGATCATGGAACTTTTTTTTCATTTCAGTACACCATCTATATATTTTTATTTGAGGAACATTGTTTTTAAACATTTCAAAAATTTCCTGACATATTTGTTGGCAAACTGGGATTCCTCGGCTCATTTTTGCTCCTAAAGGACATTACCTGTTTCAAACCCCATCATTATTTAACCAATTTACCTGATTACTAGCCCTAAATTGCACCTGTTGCTACTATTTTTGGAATGTGTTGCACACAAATGACAGGAAAGTATGTATATTTACACATTAAATTAAGTTGATCAGACAACACATGAAACATTTTGTGTTCATAGTGTCTGCAATCAAATACAAGTCAAGGTAAATTTGGACATCACTACTTTCTTTGTTTTATTTGCCTCTTCCATACTCTTAACCTTTTCTGTTTTGGAGTTGTATAAAATCTGCATGGAAACCGTCCTTAAAAATGAACACAGCAGAATAAACTTTAATTTATTTCATAAACGATAATGGTTCATACTGTATGATCATTTAAATTGGTTATAGTAAGTCAATATTTAAGGTAAATATGTTTACTTAGAGATTATTTCTAGCTGCACACATTAGTTGTTTATATAGATCACAAAATTTACATGTGAAATGGCATATGCATGTTTCCATCCCCACTTTGTGCGCACAATACATTTAGAAATGAGACACCAGGACTCTGGCTCCCATGACTCTCCCATGAACCTGCTCAGAAGCATTTGCCAATAATATTATTCAGTTTCTTGCACAGACCAATTTTTTGGTTTCATAAGATCATAAAGAGACATGAATTAAAATTTTGTATTGCATATATTTCTTCAACTCAGTAATAACATCCATACATTTTATTTGTAGGAGAAAAATGGTTTAATTTTGACTTTTTAAAATTAAACCTAAATATTTAAATATACATCATGTCAGTGTTACAGAATTTGGCTTTGCAAACAATGACTGATGGGCCAGTTTGTCATTCTAACACTGCATCAGTTTGACATTATTGTTTATGAGACTGTGTGTCTTTAACCTATTTAAAGACAGTTATTAAACAAACTTCATGACAGCATATATCATATTATTTCATGCAATTTCTGCATATTCAGAAATAATTACAGTGTTAGATTCTCATGCAAATCCTAGACTTAATCCAAGTGCTAAAAAACATTTGCATGTATGAAAGTGTACTGCTCAGAAATCATACTGAGCTGGTATGGGTTTCATAATCATTTTTTATTATCTTAACATGGATTTAGTTGATAATTAAAGGTGAAACTGCATATATTGCCAATACTCACAAGGCAAAAACGATAGCACAACCATCAACAAGCTTTTACGGAAGGCAATGCTGCACATGACTTGCTGGAGAATGGTTCCAAAGGCGTATGTTTTTGGTTGTAAAGGAAGTTGATCTTGTTCAGTCATGGTAAATTCAATCCTTCACGCATAAGTTGTAAGTACTTCAGCTCTCCCCCTGTGTGAGCTTTTTAAAGTGACCGATATTTAGAATGCATCACTTGTATGTTTCCAAGGTAACGTGTGTCTGGTTTATCATGTGACATGCCACCGGCTCTTTAAGATCTCAGAATCATGGCTTCTGATAGTACTCAGAATAGCAAAGTCCACTAAAGGAGTCTCATTTCACCATGGGCGAGGTGGAGGAAACTTCAACACAGTGAGCAGTAGTGCTTGATCCACAGCTCTGGGCTTACTTGGTGGGCACGAACATGCCAGCTCTCACCCCTGTCAGTGTTCCACTCCAGGCGACTGCTGTGGCCGGTCCATGTGCAGTCCAAGACTCCTCCAGCCCTCGGCAATTACATGCAGCCTCCAATGACAACCCAGCATAGGTTCCTGCTAGCATCAGCTTCTGTGGCTCCATCGTCTGAGTTCCCTGCACAGGCGCCAGGTCCACCTAAATCTCTGAGTGGGTGCCAGTTCCTCCACAGGCCCCCGAATGAATGCCAGATTTATTTGATTTCCACAAATAGGCACCAGAACCATCAGTTCCCCACAGTCTCCAACCCCCCGAGTCCCATGAATGGCTAGGGCCCCCACCTGAGTCCCACAAATGGCCAGAGCTGCCACCTAAGTCTTACAAATGCCCAGAGCTGCCAACTTGAGTGCCACAAATGGCTGCCAGAGCCATGTGACCTCATAGTGTCACTAGAGCAATGTGACCTTCCAGTCCCGCCAGAGCCGTATGACCTACCATGGCTATCTGACCCACCAGTGTCTCTTGATCCTCAGCTTCCTGACCCACCAGGACTGTCTGATCCGTTGGTATTCCTGACCCAAAACCTCCTGATTCATCGAGGTTGTCAGTGCATCTTTACCCAAAAGCTCCTGATCCACCGAGGTCATCTTACCCGCCGGTGTCTCATGACCCAGAGCCTCCTGACCCATTGGGGTTGTCTGACTCGTCAATGCCTCCTGACCCAGATCCTTCTGAAATACTGGGGTTGGCTTACCCGCCAGTGCCTACTGCCACAGTCTCTCTGAGAAAGGAGATTTAAATTTAGCAGCAACACAGTTTTATCACAAGTTGTGGTCAATTGATAAGTGGAAGCTGTGCTGTGCTTGCACTCTATTGACTTAGTAGATCTGCCCACAGCACACCTGTAAATGCAAGGCTTTTTCTGGAGAAAATTACAAAATTAAATGTAATCTTATAAGGCTTTCAAAACAAGACTTTTCAGATAAGAAATAGATGCAGTACTACTCTATACGTACACATTAATATGATATGAATATGTTATGTTTAATATTTTAAGTTTTTAAACAACAGAGTAGAGGTTAAACTTAAACGACTGAACTTAGGCGTGGAATTATACATGTAGCAATCACAGGGTTTATGTGTATATATGTGCTTGTATATGTGTAATGTACAGTGAGCGTACAAAACATGCAAACCATGCAAATTTTAATTTGGTGAAGGCTAAATATGAGAAAAGTTTCACTCTCCCGTTCACTCTAAGGCTAAGAGGGTGTTCATAACACTTTAATATCTCTGTTAGGATACCTCAACATTTTCAACTTTTTACATTAAGTATTTCAGAATGCCCCATTGTTTTAAATGATTACAATACTGCAGCAGGCACTCTAAATGGATTTCAAAATGTTCATTTTTTTAAGCCTTTGCTTTGTTTCCTCTTTTTGAGAAGATAATCTGTGGCTTGAAACAGATAGAGATGTGATAGTCCTGTAGTGCAGTGCCTTCAAGTTCTCGGTGCCAATCATGTGACTGAAAACTAGGAATAGCGCACAAATTATATGGACTATATTTATCTTCTTTGCTGGAGTTTGACAGTCACAATCACTATCATCTTATCCATTCGTTTCATGGGAGAGACGTCATATTGGTTTGGTGTAACATGTCAGGGTGAGTAAATGTCAGGACTATCTATTCACATTGCCACTGCAAATCAACATCACTGTTAGGGGTTGTGAAATTGTATTTTATTTCATTTTTTATTATTATTCCTTTTTGTGTGTTGCTTGCCAAGCATGATTGGTGTCCTGTACAATTTTCATCAGAGTGTGAATCAGTTGCTCTTTTCTACTCAAATTCTCTGTGCGATCTGCAGCTGGTGTTAAAGATGCGTTTTTTATTTTGCTCCAACATTCAGTGAACTGCATCAGCATCAACACAACCTAGGTGGCCAATGAAGCAATCAATTTCTCATGCAGTTATTCTATTTTGTTTAACATGTTTCTTATCTCAAACGTTTCTGATACTAATTTCACTGTTACGCCCCGTCTAGGGGCAAGGACGCAACATGAAAGGAAAGACTGCACACACAATGCTGCTTAAGAAAATATATAGAGATTTTATTTACACAATGGTTTTCTCAAACAAAATTGGCCTTTTTTTCCAACTTCAGGAGCTGACAAAGCCAAAATTATAAACATATTCAAATTCCCTCTAACTTCCATGTATTCAGCAAAAGAAAAGAAAACAACTAATTACCTAACTCCCTTGTCCACAAAAACAATCAATAAAAAGGTACAAAAGAAAAGGGTGTCAAACTCCCTACTTACTATGTACCAATATTTACACTCAGATTTTCCTCAGATACATACACAAACTCCAACTCAATAAATCTCACTAACACACAATTCCTTTCAATGAAAGCCAACACATCACAACCAACCACAAGTGCTAGCTCTCTGCAACTCTCACATGGTCGCCCACTGAAGCTAAGCAGGGCAGCGCCCGGTCAGTACCTGGATAGGAGACCACAGGGGAAAGCTAAGTTGTTGTTGGAAGTGGTGTTAGAGAGGCCAGCAGGGGGCACTCAACCTGTGGTCTTTGTGGGTCCAAATCGCCAAGTATTGACTTTATTCTAAAATGCAGAAGTGCGCTCATTTTGGCGATTGTTTTAGAACTTCCGATTCAGTCACCTATGGGAGAAATGGAATAATAAATGGCAAAAAACGGTCAAATTATTTGCTCTACAAACAAGTGTTTGCATGATTATATAGACAGAATAGAATAATATAATAGTAAAATATCAGTTTGCAACACCAAGCAGCAAAACGAGCTGTTTTTAACGTCTAAAAATGAATGGAAGTGAATGAGACCGGAAGTCTCAAGCCAAAATGATTCAAATGGCTGCGCCCGCTCGTACGCAGAGAATAAGGTGAATAGTAAAGGGGACTCTATACTGCTCACAGAAATGTCCTGACTCTCTGTGGTCGTTAAAAATCCCAGGATGTTCTTTGAAAAAGAGTAGGGGTTTAATCCTGGACAAATTTGCCCACTGGCCTCTGTCCATCATGGCCTCCTAACCATCTCCATATCATAATTGGCTTCATCACTCGGTCTCCTCTCCTCCAAGCTGGTGTGCGGTTTGGCGCAATATGGATCCCCCCAATGTGTAAAGTGCTCTAAGTGTCCAGAAAAACACTTAATAAATTTAAGGAATTATAATAATTATTATTATTATTAAGTGAGCTCAAACAGCTAAACAGGAAGTGACAAAGAAATAGTCAGCTGACTAGGCAGGGTGTGGAATCAATTGGAGCCAAGGACCAAGCAAAGGAGCAAGTAGCTGCTTCCTGCAGAGAAAACAAATTCACAGAACACTTCCTAATAATAATAATAATAATAATAATAATAATAATAATAATAAAAAAATTTAAAAATAAAATTAAAAAATAAAAAAAGAGCAGAATTAATGCATAAAGGAACATAACATCCACATAGTATTTGATTGTAATTTTTGGTTAGGAAAGTGGTCCTTTAGGCAAAAACATATTTATTAGCAAAGCTCCACAGAACAGTGTCTCCATGCACTTTTTGAATTGAAACAGTTGATGGAAGATTTAATAATTATTAGCTTACTGCCTTAACTGAAGCTGTGACCAGGGGATAAGACACTGACAACCGGGGTGTGGATCCGTATGCAGGACTTTATTAAAGGGATGGTCAGGCAAGCAAAGATCAAAACAGGAGCAAACAGATGTATGAGGAAATCCGGAATCGTAGTCAATATAGCAAGCAGATGGTCACAAGGATGGCAGCAGACAGGGAGAAACAGATAAACAAGGCGAAGGTCAAAACACGGCAAGAACAAGACAAGAAAACGCTTAGAATTGAAACTGTAAACAGATAACAAGACTCGGCCCTGGGGTGAGTGTATGTGCAGCTTAAATACTGTGTGTAATCAGTCTTTGACAATCCTCCAGTGGTATGTGTGCAATCAGTCAGAATGAGGAACATGTGTGTGTTTGGAGTGCATGTATGGAGTTGTAGTTCATTTGATGGCAGATTTGTAGTTCATAGTGAATGTGTGTGTTTACCAGCGATCTATGGAGAGAAGATCGCTGGTGATCGTGACAGAAGCACACTCTTTTCTCACCAAACACTTTCCTATATACTACATTACAAGGACTCAGTAAGATAAGACAAATGCTTACTTGTGAATGGACCACTAATCATTTTGCACTACTTGCTTGACTGCTTGTATGTGTAAAGTATTTTATAGTCTGTCTTAGGTTATGCGTAGGGTCAACTATTTATAGTGTATGTATAATTAGATTATCACTTTAGTACTTTAGCTCTGTATAGGTTTAAAAAATTTCTCTTATGTCCATTGTTGCTTTCATATTTATGTTTGTTGATGTACTGTAGCACCATGCTCCTGTGAGACACAATATTTAATTCCACTGTGTGTGTACAGATGTAACAGAATCAACATTTACTTGATGCTTAAAACACAATGAGTCAACTGCAATATTTAATGTCAGATCATTATCATCAGTTCTGATCTTTGCAGTGAAAGGGATCTGAACCAGTATGATCGAATGCTAAATTGCACTGAGGGGAGTTGCAGTCTTGGCTGTCTTTAAAATAATTCAAGCTAAGATCACTGAATAGTGGGCATTTTTTAATGTCGCTGTGCTGTTGTTCCAGGAAGAAAATAATGTATGTCAACCCCCTGTGCTCACTGCAATTATCGCTCTGAGGTCAATGCTATTTCTTCACTCTCAATCCAAGAAAAATGACTGGGGCTCTGAAAGATGGACAAAATTGCATGTCACATTTAAAATTTTATTTTTCATGACATTTCATTACTGAGAAAAAAGACCTGGATGAAGCAAAAGTTTGGTCTGTTTTCTGATCAACCTGCTCTCTCTTTTCTCAAGACCACCCTACAAAGGAAAATGGACTGTTTACGTTGTATTTTTGTTATTCATATTTTGTTTATTTTTTGCAGGAAGAACTGCTATGTTCCCAGTGATGGGTTGCAGCTGGAAGGGCATCCGCTGCGTAAAACAAATGCTGGATAAGTTGGCGGTTCATTCCGCTGTGGCGACCCCTGATAAATAAAGCCAAAAAGAAAATGAATGAATGAATGAATGAATGAATGAATGAATGAATGAATGAATGCCATTTTATTCATGCATTCAATTATTCAAGAAATATAGAGGCTCAAGTCTTTTCACTGGCATACATTTATAAAATGTTGCATTTCCCAGTACAACTAAAATTTGAACAGAAATGTTAAAGTTGTAAAACTATATTGATAAAACTCCAGGGCAACTGACAACACAATTGTCTTCAGGTTTTATTCCAAGACTTGCCTCGAACTAATTCTGCTGTGTGTGGCAATAAAATAACTGAACACCTTAAAATATTTATCAACTGATTACAATAAATTTTTCATGTTTTATAGCAAATTGGTCAATGGCTCTAAAGAAACATCAGAATCCCAAAAAGATTCTTGGTGTACAGATTTGCAATATGACATGACAGATTTAGAATGGCGCCAAACATGTGTTAAAGCCCAGAACTTGTCAATTAATACTAAATTTGAAATGATCCAATACAACTGGCCAATGCGTACTCATATCACACCTGAAAAACTAAACAAGTTTAACCCAAACATCCCAGATATATGTTTCAAATGCCAAAAACATAAAGGAACATTATTTCATTGCATCTGGGAATGTGAGGTGGTTAAGATTTTCTGGCAAAACATAATCACAATAATCTCCTCAATTATTTTAAAACCAATTCCAGTTACACCTGAAATATGTGCTTTGGGTTTATTTCCTGTAAGTTTGTCATTACCAGGCTATCAAACTAAAAGGATTGACATGTGTCTTGTTATTGCAAGGCATTTGATAGCACTCTTTTGGAAGAACATAGAAAGTCCATCCATTGACATTGAAAGATTTGTATTACAGTATTACAGTATAAAGGGCAAATTAAAGGAGTACCATAAAATTTGGCATCTGCCAGTGGTGGAAAGAGTACTGAAAATTCATACTCAAGTAAAAGTACCATTAATTGCCTAAAAATGTAGTGCAAGTAGAGTAAAAGTATCTGTTGTAAATATTACTCAAAGTATGAGTAAAAAGTAGACCTTTTAAAAGTACTCAAGAGTAGTATTATGCTGTCAAAAGCTGATGTGTTTACATGTACTGTAATTTGTGGATGTGTGTAAACGTAACATTCTGTAGTGCATTTAGTTATTGACCAGAAGGCACAGAACATGATGAGACATTAATATTAGGTTCGATTTAGGTTGTAATGTCAGGTGACCAAAATTAATTGTCAAGCCAGCAGCTAAGGACAACATTATTTTGATGTCCAATAATGAGGTCAAATGACGTTGATATTTGGTTGATTTTAGGTTGTTAAAAAAGTGACCAAAATCCAGCTTCGAGCCAACATCTTAAACCAACATCATATATGACGTCAAATACTGACATTTATTCATCAGGCATGGAAACCAAAATCTAACGTCTGATAGATGTCATAGGTGTAACGTCCACACAACGACAAGCTGTAACAACATTAGAAGTTGGTTTTAGGTTTGACATTGGACGATGACATTGAGTTCTGACGTCAACCCGATTTTCAGTTGCAAACAAAATGCAAAGTCCCTATGACGTTAGGGTTCAACGTCAATCAGACGTCATGTTGACGGCCTGTGCCTGCTGTGTGTTTAAGGCCATTTCGTTCAACATACAGTAAACATCCATCATCTTCTCATCAGTGACATGCATCTAAACAGTCTCTGGGTCAATGCGTGTAAAGATTTTGAACATCTTCATGGACATTTTTAATACTTCCAAACAGTTTGCTGCAATTATAAAGTGCACACGTCTTGAGGTAGCTCATTATGATGCGATTTACCTTCTACGGTATGTGCGATTTGATTTGACAGGAATCTCAGGACTGATTTTTCTGATCCCCATAGACAAGAAAAATAAAGTAGTTACTGCAGGTTGAAGGAAAGTAGTGGAGTAAAAGTACTGATACTGCACTAAAAATGCACTCAAGGAAAAGTAAAAGTACACATTTTTAAAACTGCTCAGTAAATTACAATTCCTGAGAAAAACTACTCAATTACAGTCATTTGAGTATTTGTCATTTCTTACTTTACACCACTGGGATCTGCATACAATTTTTGGAACAAAACCATACAATGGCACAAGCAAATACCTCTCACGCTACTGGTTAACTGATTGATATGTGTATATGCGTAATACAGTATATGTTTTTCTTTGTCTGAGCCGATACATTTACCTGTTCAACTGAATTTGGATGCTTTGGCGAGAGAGGGTGGAAGAGTTCTAATGTAAAAAAGTGTAATTTCATGTTAAATTTTAAGTGTTTTTTGAACAATAAAAAATGTTTATAAAAAAAAGTATAAATATGTCATCCAATAGTATAAAGCAGCACAACAGATGTTTTGTACAGATAAAACAACTGGAATCAAATGACACCAGACACACATTCAAGTTTGGAGATGATGGTGATAGAGTCTTGTTTAGTTGGGGTCATTCATTTTTTTTTTGGCTTAGTCCCTTTATTATTCTGACAGCAGAATGAACCGCCAACTTATCCAGCATATGTTTTACGCAGCGGATGCCCTTCCAGCCGCAACCCAACACTGGGAAACACCCATACATTCTTGCATTCACACACATACACTATGGCCAATTTAGCTTATTCACTTCATCTATACTACATGCCTTTGGGGGGAGAACATGCAAACTCCACACAGAAATGGCCAGAAACTGACCCAGCCAGGGCTCAAACCAGCAACCTTCTTGCTGTGGTGCAATTGTGCTGCCCACTGGCCACCGTGATGCCCTAAAAGACACTTAATGTTCAATATTAACATTGATTTGCAGGCAATGCACTTGTTGAATAGCAGCTGAACTGAATTGACTTCTCAGCAAAGATGTTTTTGTAGGGTCCATGCTGGCCTTTTGTAGGCTCAGTGGGATACAGCCAGCTCAAACCAGACCTAAACAGGTCAATATGGGCTAGCCCAGGCATGACTGACATTTGCAGGCTCACTGTGAGTTCTGTGTGAGTAGCCCACAGTAGCAGACAGTGCATGTTAATCCCATGAAGGCCTAGTGTTGGCCAGCTCTTTATGGCCCATAGCAGGCTGCCAGCTCAGGGCGATTGAGAGTTGGCACAATGGCAAAACGTTAGCCCATTAGGGTTGGCCCTGCAGTGACAGCCCTCAGCTAGTCTCCACGAAACCCTAAGCCCACACTGGCCCTACATAGCCCTCACACTTGCCCTGGGGAGTTTGAATGCTGAAAATTGAAGATCTGAAATGGTCCCTCCCCTGATTTGTGTGCATGAAATACTTATATATGAGTGACGCTGTTAAATGAGAGACATTCTTTACCACTTTGTCAGTTCGTTTTATTCTTCTTAACGTTTATCGTGGATGTCTTTAAAAACAGTAACGACATCTAGTCACCTGACAGGAAGCAGGAAACAATATACAAAGACCAGCATGGCCAACACAAGAGGGCTACTAACAGCTTACAAACTTTTATGGATTGTGTAGTGTCCATTGTCTTTATTTACATTTCCAGAATATTCTTGCAAGCTTGAGTGTTGGATTTAGATTTTTGGGCTATCACATTGGGACTTTTGCAGCACATCTTGATTTTTGTACTGTAATTACGGTATGGCACATTGAACTGCATGCTTTTATTTAAACCAAGTGTTTTGTTATATTGTGTTGCTTTAAATCCTACTGAATGTTTGTCAGTATACTTTTCATATAACAGTTATTTTTGTATCATTCTTTTGACACTTACAATGCTCTCACACAACTGAAATCTGACCTATGTTTAAACATTGTTACCTGCTGTTGAGGTTGAATGCTACATATGTCAGGGTTCTGCCACTTTGGTCTTGTAAATTCTTGTTTGGTGGCAGAGTCCGGACACTAGCTCTGTCTTGTCCATGCCCTGTTGTGCTCGGCTCGAGTCTTCTCGGGTCGGGCACTAGTTTACTGTCATTGTGTGTGTGTGTGTCTCTGGGTGCGTGCTGTCATGAGTGTGTGCGGGCCGTGCCGCTTGATGCGAGCGTGTACGGCTGCGAGCGCGCTTGTGACGCGCGCGCTCTCGTGTTTGTTTTGTTCTGTCGGCATCGCGCTGTTTCATTCTCAGCGTCTCAGTCTGGTTGGTTTTGGTTTCGGTTGGCGCTGAGATGAAGCATGCGCGGTGCTTATGTGTGAGCGCACGGTAAGATGTTTACATCTATCGTGTGCTCGTGTCTCGCGTTCAGTCTTCTGTTGGTGTTGTGTTTAGCACGTGACTCATGTTTACATGCGCCGCGTGCTTGTGTGTCTGTGTCATGTGTTCTAGTCTTGTATTGTCTAGCCCTACCCTCCTTGTTAACCCATTATTAGTTTATCATGTTCACCTGTTTGTGTTAATTTACTTCAGCTTAAAATCTCCTCATGTCTGCTGTCCTGTGCCAGTTCGTCATTGTTCATCGCCTTGTCCAGTCCTGTCTAGCCCTGATCCCTGCCAGCCTGCCCAGTAAAGTTTGTTTGTATGTTTTGTTAATGTTTTCCCCCTCGGGGTTGTTTATTTTGCTGTTTGTTTTATTTTATTATCAATTAATACCCTAATTTACTGCACCTGAGTCCTCGCTCCTTTTCCCCTACACCTGAACCTTGACAACTTATGGATTAACTGATCCTGATCAGGCATTGCCGAACTGCATTGTGGATCCGTCGGCGCCGCTTTAGAGGCGTTGCTCGCTGCAGAAGTTGGGACATGCTCAACTTTTCAAGCGCTGACGGAAGCGTCAGCCAATCAGATCGCTGTATGCAAATACACCAGCTCCAACAGTGGCCTATTGCTGACTAATTACATTGGCTGACGCTGCTATGACGATCGCGTCAGCCCCAACTTCATACACGCCCTCTGTCAAGCGCTGAAGCTGAAGCCTCGTGTGAATGGAGCGTTAGCATGAATAACGCCCCAGAGGATGTCATTATTAAAATAGATAAATCCAGATATATAATGACTGAACTGAAAAGTATTTATACTGAAACGAATGTATTGTTGTATATTATAGTGCAGGCACTGTGTGGGCCTATTGAGGGCTTTCTTGGGGCTAGGTGAGGGCTGCCCATTCAGGGCCAGTGTGGACAGACAATTATTTACTATGGGTAAGATATAAATGTCTGTGTAACTTACCAATGAAAAACCTGTAATGCTTACTTAGTCACACAAAGCACATCTTATCCAATCACATATCAGCTTTTGGTTTCCTTCTCTGCATACTTCCATAGCCACTTTTTAGGCTAATAATTTCAGGCTTGCCTTCAATAGACTTTGGTGTTAGCCTAGTGAGGGTTTCCTTGCCACTAGATAAGGGGTTTGCTCATTAAGGACCAACTAAACTGAACTGGAAATAAATGACACTATGTTTTCATCATTTTATTTTAGTTTCTTGAGTAATAAAGCTGCATTGAAACAAACTATATTTCATTGATCTCTATAAAAATAATTTTTACTTTGAGCTCTTTTACACAAAACACATTTCCATTCCAAATTGATACTTTGTTGTTTGTTTTTGAAGTAAACGTGCTTGAGCTCGGCATTGTTTGGATGCTGTGTCAAGTTAAAAGAAATTCAAATTTGATATGCAGCATCGCTCATCAGTGTCAGTTCCAAAGCAGTGGATCAATCAGAAGAACTCGAAGGTGGGCAAGCGTTGCAAGTTACTGTTTACAGGCGCTCAGGGGCTTGATGTGTCTTGTGTTTTTAGACACAAAGATTCTTTTGTGTGAATGGCCCCTTAGGGCTTAACTTTACCACTGATCATGATTAAACATAGCAAATGTGTGATGTGATGATGCCCTTAAATCAAAACATTAGTTCCCTATGGAGCTATTCTCACCAGTCACAATCAACCATGGAACAAAAAAGCAATGTTTTTTTTTTCATTGTCACTTTAGATCAGTGTTTCTCAACTGGGGGGTTGTAATTTTGTGTTTTTGTAATGCAGGACTTTAATTTTGATAGATGTGTGTGAAAGGTATTTCATTTTTAATTAGAGAAATGAGGAAAGTGGTGAAGCTCAAGCAGGTTCATTGGTGGCGCCAGTGTTGTTGCGCAAGTTTCATACAAATTCTTTGTGTCATTTGTTACGAAAAATGTCTCTCACATAGGGAAAATACATTCATACTTCACTTTTTTATTAAGACAAAACTGTATTCACTGTTAAATGTTGAGAAGTAGATGAGGTCAAAGCCAAATGGAAAATATTGCAAGATACAAAAGAGAAGATCAGGATGAGTGCTGTGGGCAGGCTGCCAAAAAAAACCTTGTTGTGTCCAGCATCACCTCTTAAATTTGCTGTAGGTGATCAATAGATTCATGTTCAGCGTAAAAGCACAGTTTGATGACAATTCGCCTTGCTTCAGGCTTGCGTCATGCTCAGTGTGACAAGGCCTTTGTTGCAAAATTTCTCCAAAACATGACTTTTTTTTGAAGTTATATATTTTTTGAGAGACATGCTTTTGTTCAAGTTCATATTAGTTCGTAACAAATGTGTACTCTATCACAACAGTTCACATCACCTTTTCACAAAATAAAGTGCCATAACCATGCAGTCTATAGCCAAGGTGCCAACAACATGTCCTTGTGCTCAAGGACTACATTACCACAGACAGGTGGAGCAATGATTGACATTCTTTGATTTTATAAGAGGGGTGGCACAGTGGAAAACACACAGGGACTCTGATTAAAATTCAAGAGCAGGCTTGAAGTGGCATTTCGACACTCATAATTGACCTTGTTTGAGGATTTGTGGAGCAGTCTGAATAACCTGCTTTTGATGACAATAGTAACCCTCTCAGAGGGATGGGTACTTACAGTGTAGGTGATTTTAGAATAGATGGCAAGAGTCCCCATGAAACATTATAGATTCTTTTGGTTGGCAGTGTAGTGACAATAATAAAACAAAATACACAGACCATTTTAAACAACATAGTGACCATAAGGACACAGAAGAATCAAGTCTTTGTCAACTGGAGGTGAGAAAGGGAGAACAGTAAGCAGATATGGGCACTCAAGTCACATTTTAATAATCTTCCAGCTTGACTCAGACTCAATCTCAAATGATTTCAAACAGACACTTGTATATTTTTAAACTAACTAATGTATTTTATCCTTAACTACTAATGTTACTAAGAAATAATTCTGTGTATATATACAGTTCGGTGAGTTAGGTTTGGGGGTTTGCGCGCGAACTAAAGGGGATCTTCCCTTCCTATCAGTCTAGTACAAGTTGATCTTGGTCCATAGGATGTTGTTCCAGCACTGTGAAGGCTTTTTCAGATCTCTAATCTGGCCTTCCTGTTTTTGAGGCTCACCAATAGTTTACATCTTGTGGTGAACCCTCTGTATTCACTCTGGTGTAGTCTTCTCTTGATTGTTGACTTTGACACACATACACCTACCTCCTGGAGAGTGTTCTTGATCTGGATAACTGTTGTGAAGGGTGTTTCCTTCACCAGGGAAAGAATTATTTGGTCATCCACCACAGTTGTTTTACGTGGTCTTCCAGGTCTTTTGGTATTGCTGAGCTCACTGGTGCTTTCTTTCTTTTAAAGAATGTTCAAAACAGTTGTTTTGACCACGCCTAATGTCTTTGCTATCTCTCTGATGGGTTTGTTTTGTTTTTTCAGCCTAATGATGGCTTGCTTCACTGACAGTGACAGCTCTTTGGATCTCATCTTGAGAGTTGACAGTAACAGATTACAAAAGTGCTAATTACAATAGCACACTTGAAATAAACTCTGGACTTTTTATCTGCTCATTGTAATTGGGATAATAAAGGAATAACATACACCTGCCCATGGAACAGCTTAGAAGCCAATGGTCCAATTACTTTTGGACCCTTAACAAGTGGGAGGCACATATGCAAACTGTTGTAATTTCTACAGCATTCACCTGATTTGGATCATGATTTCACCTGATTTGGATCATGATTTCACCTGATTTGGATCATGATTTCACCTGATTTATTTCAAATCCATTTTGTATAGAGGCAAAAATGTTATATATATTATTATTTATTTTTTTGTAAGTTTAATTTTACTTAAATTTATGTAGTGACAATTCAGTTTATATTTTTCCAATAACATTTGAATCTGAATAGACTCCCACCAATTAGTAATTTTACTTGTATGATAGTGTCATTAATTGATAGATTATTTGATTAACTGATAGTTTATTGATTCATTTTTTAGAATCTAGCATGTAAGTCAAGTTGAGCAAGTAGTCTTGCATTACCACAGTGCTACAAAAATATACATAAACATAAATATGGAAACAACACTGGATGTTAGAGCTATTTTAAACCTATACATAACTAACGTACAAAGCATGCAAAACCTACACTAACTACTAACTGTACATATACTCTAAATACAAAACTACTGTATACACATAGTCTAAGACAGACTATACAGGTACTTTTACATAAGACAGAACAATATTGTGCAAGATATTGTGCAAGATTGCTATAGTACAAGACTACAAGATTGTTGAGTAAAATGGAGATTAAGTATCTGGTCCATATAGAGAGAAGAATGTTTCCACAGGTGGTTTGTCAAGCCCACTCACCAGTGTGAAGCACATTCAGAAATGTTTTTCAAGAGATACGGAGTAATTGTAAGAAAGTGTCTGGTGCAAATGTGCAAACTGGTGCAAATGTTGGTTAAAGTGTCAGTGAGATGAAAGAGTGTGTTTTCTACTGGCGGTTTGCCAGACCCACTCAATTGTGTGAGGTATACTCAGATTTGCATAAAGTTTTCAGGTTTCCATGTGGTGTGGTGGGAAGAAGAGCGGTTCCTGTGTTTGGGATAATATTTCAGAGTGGACGAGGATGATTGGAGTTGAGGGCTCTAACAGCTTGTGGAAAGAGTCGTCTAGCCAAAAGGGCTCTAAGACTCAAAAACCATCTTCCTGATGGCAAGAGCTAGAAGAAACTGTGGAAGGGATTGGGGGATGGGGGAGTATTTTACAGTAGCTTTGCTGTAGCATTATGAAAAGAAAATGTCCCGAATGGAGGGAAGAGGGGCACCGATGATCTTTTAGACCCTTAAGTGGACAGTGAAGATAGCAGAAAATCATTGGTTTAAGTTCAGAATATACTTATATATACAGTATATATATATATATATATATATATATATATATATATATATATATATATATATATATATATATATATATATATATATATATTATGTCACTACATGGTTATTATATGACTATGTTATTTTTGAGTAGGTCTATTATAATTTTGATAAAAGATATGGAATGACTTGGGACTCCAGACTTGACTCAGGCTTCAGCTTAAAGATTTAAAAAGACTGGCGTACATGTCTGACTGTAAGTCATGCCGTATTAATGAGCAAGATGCTGTGTGCCAATGTTTGCCTGCTTAAAATATATTGGCAGAATGACAGCACTAGACCATAGACAATTTGAATTCAGTTCATGAGTAAAACAATAGCCCAATTAACACTTGGCCAATAATCATGTCACTGCATTGTGATAAAAAGCCAGTGTATAAAACGAATAAAAAGGGGAAACCTATTGTATATTAGAAGTGGGACTTTCTTCCATACAGACAATGCAAGATAATACTTGTTTAACAATGGACAATTATTGAAGTGTCAGATGTGAAATATTGCAGTGTCAAAGGATTCTTGTCAGGAAACAATTCATGAGAAAATGTTGCTCTAAGCAAATCATTTTCATTCATCATTCATTTTCTTGTCGGCTTTGTCCCTTGCGGGGTCGCCACAGCGGAATGAACCGCCAACTTATCCAGCACGATTTTATGCAGCGGATGCCCTTCCAGCCGCAACCCATCTCTGGGAACTTCCACACACACATTCACACTCATACACTATGGACAATTTAGCCTACCCAATTCACCTGTACCGCATGTCTTTGGACTGTGGGGGAAACCGGAGCACCCGGAGGAAACCCACGCAAACGCAGGGAGAACATGCAAACTCCGCAAATCATTTTGCTATGCATATTTTAACTTTAAGAAATCAAAACTCAATCCCGCAGGGCAATTCTTACATGACATGAACATGATGATAAAAGAAAAGCACAATAGATTCTAAAACCTCTAAACACAAGTCTACAAAGGCTCTGTTTAACTAGCAATGAGAATAAGATAGGTTAGTCAAACAAAAGTGCTGCTGTTATAGACTCACCAGAAGGAGTAATAGAAATCTCTAATCCTGTCAGCCTGATCTTTACAGACTGTGCTGCACATTTCTGCAAATCTAATTTAATGGAGGCTTTGCAAAGAGGCTTTCATTGAAAGACTGAGCAGAACCAACTATATTAGATCTGACAGTGTTTTTACTCATTTCACATGCAAAGAAGTAAGATCAAAACAGGGCTTAAATGTACTGTTTACTGAATGAAAGAGTTTACTGATCTTTGTGTAAGAAAGGTCAGAAAATGGCACTTGCAAATTAAATACAGCTGTTTTTGCTATACAATAAAAGGGAACTTATTCTGGGGTTAATGCCTGCCACTTATATCAACATATTTATCTGATTATTCAAATGGTGCTGAGTCTTATTCAATTCATTACTTTTTTATTTCTAGTAGCTGTTAATCATTCAAATGGTCATATGGTCATGAGAACACAATGTGGTCATGAGAACACAATAATACAATTATATTTCTGACTGTATTTAGAGATTATTTGCAGGCGCTTTACCAGTGCTTTTCTTGATTTTAAAATCTCACCAGCATTTCCCCCTACCTACAGTACAAAAAGGTAAATTGCTGTTTTCTTCTTTTAGAAATCTGCCATTAAACCCTTTACTAAAAAATAAAAACAAAACAGGCACACTGGAACAATGATGGACAGGCTAGAAGAGATTCGAGAGATTTGTCTCTCAGTAGAAGTGCACTTGCAGTCAGAGAGAAGAGACAGAACTGTCATAAATGCCACATTCAGCTGAAATGCCTGGCATCCTCTCTCTTTCACTGTCTCTGTCACTGTCTGTCATTGCCTCTCTCCATCTTTGATCTGTGATTTCCCTGTATGTATGATGTATGAAATTGTGGGGCTGTGGCTGTCAAAGAATGCTTTTCTATAGCTGTGTTTATGGCAGACAACGAAATCCAAATCTAAAAGAGAGAGAAAGAAGTGGAACAACTCTCTTGCAACTCTAAATTGCATGGCAAGTGCTTATGCAGCAGCTGCCACCAAGATGTCACATCCTGTTTGTGTTGTGCTCACTACTGCTGCTGTCACAGCTGACTTCTACACACTTTAGTGTGGCATTTTAATGTGACACTCAGCTCAGGAGAGTGTCTGAATGCCTTAACATGGATTAGGTTGTGTTTTACTGAGGTATTGAAAGTCAACCCTGAGAAGAACTGCTCTTTCTATTGCATATGTTTCAGCAGTGCATACCAATGATTTTATTTGGCTGGCAAGATGCAGCCATATGATTTTGCACATCTTTTCACACTTTCTTTGATGAGAACTCTCTTCTGAAATAGCATTGCAGAGCTTGACATGAAGCACTCTCGTGGTAGTCTATAGTCTATAGAGAGAGAGATCAAAATATATTTCAGTTGAGAAATGTCATTAAGTAAGTCACTTTACGTAAACCCTAGTAGATTAGTACTAGATTTATACAAGGGATGTCCAGATCCGATCATGTGATCAGAAATCGGGCCCGATCATGTGTTTTCAGACTCCCAATCCTCCCAATCAGAACTCGAATATATATATATATGTGTGTGTGTGTGTGTGTGTGTGTGTGTGTGTGGGGGGGGGGGGGGGGGTCTCATTATTTTTTAACACATCTATAGTTATGTGGTGGCACAGAGCGGCATGACATCACTTTGTTGCAGAGACGCTATTGGTTAAATGCCGTAAAGTAGAACACGGAAGCAGCTTGAAGTGGAAAGCGCGAGTATGTCTGCGGTCTGGAGGTATAAAGTTGATGACAACAACATTGCCATAGCAAACTGTGAGATATGTAAAGATTGCCTGCCGGGTATTTTAAGTTAAGGTGCTATTTGTTTTTATATTAGATATTTTTTTTTATACTTACTGTTGCACTAAAGTCCAAAAGTGAAGAATTGTTGTTACTTATTACTTGATTGTTCAAGCTACCTTACAGAAGTGCTCTATTTGTTAACAGAGTTGTTGAAATTAAAAGGATTAAAATAAGGTGAACTAAATAAACACTAAAAAAAGAAACATCCTGAATCTGTTTCCTCCCTCTTCTTTATTATAGAAGTATAGGATTGGATTTCAGTATCTGTAGGTCCTCAAAATCAAATGACTCGGGCTTGAGGGATCGGGACATCCCTACTTTATACTAAACTGACTTATAGTGATGCCCCAGTCTCAGGACGCACAGTGCTCATGTGTTAAAATCAAGCTATATGTAAGCATATTTTAAAACCTATTATTTAGTCCAGCAAGAAAAAAATAAATAAAAATAAATGACACACACACACGCACACACACATGTGTGTGTGTGTGTGTGTGTGTGTGTGTGTGTATATATATATATATATATATATATATATATATATATATATATATATATATATATATATATATATATATATATATATATATATATATATATATATATATATATATATATATATATATATATATTATAGAAATGTATAAGAATAAATATAAGTATATTTTATGAATATGAATATATGGACTCATCCAAGAGTATTTAGTGCTCAAATATTATAATGTGCTTGTTCCATTGTTTACCAACAAAATGCCATTATTGCCCACTCTTGCACTACCAAATTTAAACTCTCCTGCTGATTTCATAGCACCAAAGTCAAGGTCAATTGTCAAGCACATTTTCAAATTATGAAGATGGGAGGCCAATAGTAGAACAGACTGCTTTGCATTCTTTATACCCAATGTCTTCTGATTGTAATTTAATATTCTGGTGAATGATGGTGCATGGCCAAATTGCGAAGCTGTTTTATTTATTTATTTTGTTTTAGTTGAATAAAGTAGTCAGTATTCAATTCAGAATGACTGGGAAAGCACTAGAGTACAACACATTCATCTTACTACTGTAGTAGTATTAACGTCAATATTTTGGTGTTGATATTAATATTGGTTTTTTAGCCTTGTGCGAGGGCACCAATTAATGTAGAAATAACAGATAAATAACTCTTATACGGGGCACCAGACAGCTTCGACTGTCAAAATAATTAACAAACAAATATTGTTAATTGAAATATACAAATGTAAAGATGTTTATTATCTGACCAAATCTGAAGGATAATGAGATCGTCTGACTTGTAGTCTTTTACTGTATTATCAACACAAGGGAGACACAATTGTAATAAATATGTATTTATTAACAAAAGAGTAAACAAGGGTAACTAAAATCACTAAATGTACAATAAATGAAGTGCATAGGCGAGTCATGAAGGTGATTAAGTTGAGGATTGTGAATAATAACTCTGTTATCTTTTCTAAAGACAAACTAGGTAAAACTTATTCTAAACAATTACAGAACTGAGGAAGTTTGTGTTATTAATGAATATCAGTTATAAACATAATTAATTAGAATATTTTATACTAAAACACACTATGCCAAAGTCTCTCTTAGAGGGTTGGAAAGTGGTATATTTACGTTTCTGCTGTTGATGCAGTGGTTGGAAGAAGTTGGATCTTCTTGCAGGTCTTGAAGCATGGAACGAGCAGACTTAGCTCTCTTGAGCTTTGAAAAGAAGAAATCTGGAGATTCTGGAACACGCAGAACTGGAGGTTTCTGGAGGTAGTTCTGATGTCAGGGACACGCCTAAGTCTTTATCCTTGAAGGTAGAGTTCTTGGAAATCTGGGACATGCAGATTTCTAGAAGTGGTAGTCTTGAAGCTATGGTTTCAGATGCCTTGGAAAAAGCACTGTGAATCCAATCACCATGAAAAGCCTTGCTGGTACACGCAGCAAAGTTCTGAAGTCTTTGAGAAATTTGGATAACCTGGAGCACGCAGAAAATCCTTTTGTTTCATCTTGCAGACAGTCAGTGGTGTAACGCCTGCATTGAAAACCACACCGCTACATCCCTGTGTATCAGGCCTCCACACACTTCTCTTCTTTCCGATACCACCCTCTTCTCTTCCGAGTTACTTCTCGTTCTCTTTTCCGTGTACCACAACCTTCTCCTCTTTGAGAGAATGTTTTTTTATCCTTTCTCTGGAAGGCGGGATTGAAAAGATTGTGGACTCCAGCATTGTGATTGGAAGATCCTGTGAGTTGGTCACTGGAAGGTGTCATCCATAGTGTGACCGGCATTTGCATAGTCCACCGTTAAACTGTTATTATATTTTAAAGTCTTAAATATTTTCCTATGCATAATTCACTTTCCAAACCACATCCTATTACCCAAGGCATTGTTTCCAATACATAGAGTCTAAACATCACTATGTAATGTTGATCTTTACCGAAGCATTCATATATAAACATTAATAAGTTTCATACAGTGGAGTATTTCAAGCAGTGCATATTAAATATATACATGATCATTTGAATCTAAATGTATATGAAGTAAAATATTCCATTCTGTTTACCTTTTGTGAGATGGAAGATTGTGATCCATGTCTCTCTCTGTCTGAGACGATGTAGATTAGAAAGAATGTTGATTGGATCAAGAAGCCGTTTTGCAAGTTCTGGGCTCTTAACACCTTTGTCCTTCAGATGAACAAAGAACAGGTGGTCACTGTCTCAATTGCCACTTTTCTGATAAGCTTAACAAAAGGGGCAGAGTTGTGTTAACTCTGCAGCATTTGTTTATATTGGAAATTAATTTCCACAAGTTACAGTAATTTCCACCAGTTCCTGACTTGACCGCGGATCACTACACTACATTCTTGGCAAATAGCCTATGCTTGTGACATAAGAACTAGAGAAACACAAAAACACACACACACACACACACAAATATATATATATATATATATATATATATATATATATATATATATATATATATATACAGATTTATTATTTTTATTTTTTTCAAAATAAACTCCAATCATGGTTCTTGCAACACATTTCAAAAAAGCTCCAAAATCTATGTACTTTTCAGCATTAATGGTGCTATTACAGAAGTGCAAGTTACCTTTGCCAATGGCACTAACACAACCCCATACCACGACAGACTCTGGCTTTTGGACTTGTTGCTGGTAAAAGTCTGGATGATCCTTTTCTTCTTTGGTCTGTAGCACAGTGTGTCTATTTCTCCCAAAAATACTTAAAATACTGATTCATCTGACCACAGTACACATTTCCACTGTGTGATAGTCCATCCCAGATGCTGACAAGCACAGAGAAGTTGACGGCGCTTCTGGACACTGTTAACATAGGGCTTCCTTTGGCACAGTACAGTTTTCACTGGCATTTGTGGATGCATACGTAGTTTGGTACTTGACAAAGGTTTGCCAAAGTAGTCCTGAGCCTATGTGGTGATATCACTTATAGTTGAATGATGATTCTAGATGCAGTGCTGCCTGAGGGAACAGAGATCACAGTTGTTCAGCTTAGGCCTGCACCCTTGTCATTTACGCACTGAAATTCCTCCAGATTACTTGAATCTTTTAATTATGTTTTGCACTGTTGAAGGTGAAATATCCAAATTCTTTCTTTGAGGAACATTGTTTTTAAGCATTCCAATATTTTCCCAGGTTTTTGTTGGCAAACTGGCGATCCACAGCCCATCCTTGCTCCTAAAGAACTTGACCTTTCTTGGATGCTGCTTTTGTACTAAATCCTAATTACAATCACCTGTTGACATCACCTGTTTCAAATCACATAATTATCTAACCTGAATTATTTCATTATTTATCTGATTACTAGCCATAAATTGCTCCTGTCTGTCCCTTTTTTGGAATGTGTTGCACGCCTGCATGGCAGGGAAGGATGTATAATTACAAGTAAAAAAATTAAGTTGACCAGACAAAACATAAACAATTTTGTGTTCATAGAGTCTGCCATGAAATACAAGTTAAAGTATATTTGGTAACCAATACTAATCACTACTATATATATATATATATATATATATATATATATATATATATATATATATAAAAGAAAATCAAACACAGAGAGTCTAAAAACCCTTTTGTATTAGGAACTACTTTCCGCCATTCATTCACATCTGCAGCTGACAAAACAGCAGAAGCCGTTACTAATTCACCAACGCTACTTTAGAGCTAGTGTTTGAATGATTCTCAAGCGTAATGTATAAAGTTTGCAGACGACACCACACTTATCGGCCTCATTCAGGATGGTGACGAGTCTCCTTACAGACAGGAGGTTAAGGAGTTGGCTGTCTGGTGCAGCCACAACAACCTGGAGCTGAACACGCTCAAAACAGTGGAGATGATAGTGGACTTCAGGAGAAACCCCCCTGCTCTCCCCCCACTGAGCATCATGGACAGCCATGTGGCAGCAGTGGAGTCATTCAGGTTCCTGGGCACCACCATCTCTCAGGACCTGAAGTGGGACACTCACATTGACTCCATTGTCAAAAAAGCTCAACAGAGACTGTACTTTCTTCGTCAGCTGAGGAAGTTCAACCTCCCAAAGGAGCTGCTGAAACAGTTCTACACCTCCATCATTGAATCAATCATCTGCACATCAATAACTGTCTGGTTTAGCTCAGCTACCAAATCCGACCTCCGAAGACTACAGTACGTCGAATAGTTCGGACTGCTGAGCGAATCATTGGTACAACCCTCCCTACACTCCAAGAACTGTACTTATCCAGAGCAAGCAGAAGGGCTGCCAAAATCACTCTGGACCGCACACAACCAGCACACTGCCTGTTTGAACTTTTACCTTCTGGTCGACGCTACAGAGCACTGCGCACCAGAACAGCCCGACACAGAAACAGTTTCTTCCCTCAGGCAGTCCATCTCATGAACACTTGATGATAGTAATTGCGGAACCAACATCACTACCTGCTATACACTTTTATACACTTATTTAACAACACACTTTACATGCCAATTTGCACATAACAGCTGCACATATTATGTTGTATATAGTAATATAGCTGTACAT
The DNA here is from genome assembly GCA_903798195.1 of Danio kyathit. Lineage (NCBI taxonomy): Eukaryota > Metazoa > Chordata > Actinopteri > Cypriniformes > Danionidae > Danio > Danio kyathit. The sequence continues at coordinate 51,846,434 of LR812523.1, read as the reverse complement.
ACACCTGTCAATTTGTATATTTGCATTCACTTTTTAAAATATATTTATTATCTGTTTTTTAGTCCTGTCTGTAATTCTGTTGCACTGTAGAAGCTCTGTCACGAAAACAAATTCCTCGTATGTGTGAACATACCTGGCAATAACGCTTTTTCTGATTCTGATTCTAAAGTGATGACAAAACAGGTGATTTTGCTGACATTTTAAGATTATAAGGCTGAACTTGACATGAATGCCCTCTGTCTTCAAATATATCTTCTTACATGTTACAGTCTACAGTATTTCTCTGTTGCAATCGGGATATCACAATAATTAACTCCGAAAAAAGCAGCGCAATCACTACCAGACTGCTGTTGTGTTTGCGATAAGGAGGGGGTGTTCGGGGGTGAGATCTCTGTATAACACTGTTGAGAACCGGGATAGGAAAATAACTGTATTAAAATAGGCACTGTCCTTATAAATAAACTGCATAGTTGCAATCTATACAAAAGAGAGAGATCCACTTAGAATATCACTTACCAGTTTAATAGTGATTTGATCAGATGTAGTTAGAAAACACGCAGTTTGAATCGTCTAAGCAAGTGTTTATTATGCGGTCCTAGCGCCATCTTGTGGATAGACAACGTCAACCGTCTTTGACTAATGGACACCGACGCGCTCTCTCTCTCAGAAATGATAAATATTTTGAAATAGGCACGATCCTTATAAATAAACTGCATACTTGCAATCTAAACAACTACATTCTCGACTAAAAAAGCTCCAAAAGTACATTATGTTGCCCAACAGCAGGAATATTTGTCAAACTGTAGAGCGTCCTGCCGTCCTCTGCTTGTATGTGGGCGGAATAACACACAAAGGGGAAGAGGCCTTTGTATGCTGTTACTAGCTAAATATCTCATGGCTATCAGACAAATTAGATTCAAGAACCAGACTGTTGTGTATATATATATATATATATATATATATATATATATATATATATATATATATATATATATATATATATATATATATATATATATATATCTAGTTACATTAGATGACTTATAATGTGGAAGCAAACTGCAAGCAATTTTTTGCAGAATCTTTAGTGTTTGGTGATTCATAAAAGACAAGTCATAAGCCCACTAGGGAAAGATGTCTGGCTACATGAAATGGATGATTATACACAATCAACAATAATTCCGATGTTTTGAACTGCGAGGATCTGTTCGTGGTTCAAAGGTAAATGAGAGCGTAATTCAGCAAAGGGAAAACCTTTCATCTCATTTTGTTCAAGCAGCTTTTAACACCTTTAAAGACATCACTGTATGATACCCTCTGTTTTACCACCAGATGATGGTCTGTTGATACTCCTTTGGAGAATCAATATCCTTAAGGAGGAACTGTGCACATAAAAAAAAAAAACGCTCTACAAATACTTTTTAGGTTTTGTATATCATTTTGTGTGTTTAAGTACAATTCAGAGTGTTATGAAATGCACTCAAAATTGCATGCTAAATTACAGGAGAACCTTTTTTTTCCTGCCTTTGATTTGTTTTTGTTTTTCCTCTGCTTTGATTCTGCCACTGAGCCTTGCTAATGGCCACTTTCTCCCATCCAATAAAGGCAAATTACTGAACTAAAAAAAATCCAAGGAATGCTGGGATGAACATCAGCTGCCTGATAGCTTTGTTTTGTATTTCATTAATTCCCAGACTGTGAGTGTTGAAGCGAGAGACACTTGAGACACAGACAGCAGGAGACTGATGTGCAGAATGGGACAGGATGAAGCAAAGCAGAGCCTTTTGAATTTGTCATGGAGTGTTTGTCTGAAGATATTTAATGGACGGCCATTCAGATCTAAAAGAACACTTTAATGTGTTCAAAGGAGACATATGAATAGAATAAATATGGCAGGAAATGTGCTTTAAAAGAGATAATAATATATGGAGAAGAACAGAGGGGTTTTAACATGTCTTGTTTTGTGTGATTCACATTTCGTCCTTTGGTACTTATATAATGCATGACTTCCTAAATTAAAGGACTGTGAGATTAGAATTTTACAGAGAGGTATCTAAATTACTTTCATAACTTTTAAGTGTAGTTACACTAATATAATTGAATCGAATAATCATCATTTTGTAAGGTACAATGTCACATCATGAGTTAAAAGATTTGCATTCAATCACTGGAGTTCCATAGCAAAATAGCTTTAATGTTACACACACACAAAAAGTTGTTTCTCATTGCCTTGGAACATTTTGTCAGATCTCAACTGAAATTCTCAAAATGACTTGTTCTGCTTCCATATCATGTAGTCATTTGCAGACGTTGTAAAAGCAATTTCTCATTATTTTGAACACATTGCAGACGCTTGGTTACATTCACACAACTGATTATTCACAATTGCTTGCTGTTTTGATCAAAATACATTACTCTGCCTATCTCTTGAATAGTCTAGGCATTATTTCATTGCATTAATCATTACAATTGTGTTCAATTTTGGAGATATTTTGAGGGGCTCAAGTGGAATAAAGCACAATGGTTATCAGAAATGGTCAAGCATATTTTCTTCACATTTCTATTAGACTTTGTACTTTGTAAATTTGCCATGAATTGTGCAGGTGAATCTTCTATTCACTACTGCAGAAAGTGTAGATCAGGGGTGCCCAAACTTTTTCTTATGAAGAGCCAAAAACCAAACTTGACCGAGGGTGGTGTGCCGAAGCTAAATATACCAAACTGTATTACATTAAATTTGCCATGGTAACTTCCTAATTTAATAATATAAAAATATATGTAGAAAAAATACTTTAATCATATATATATTATAGGTGGGCATAAATTAATTTTTTAAATCTAGATTAATCTCACTGTAATCTTGAAATTAATCTAGATTAATCTAGATTAAAATGGCTCATTTGAATTCTGCCAAAGGCATTCAGAATATGTGTGCTATCCAAATAATGACTAAATTTAAGTCTTTGAGAACAGGTTTCTTAAGCCAGGTGGTGTATTAGACCAGGGGCTCGTCTTCTGTTTCCAAAATGCATCACAAACTGCTTGAGAAACTGTTCTCCTATGATAATTGGTGATGAAAATAAATGATGTTCATTTCAATAAGATGTACTTGTGTTTACTAACTGTTTATTCAGTTAAATATGAATGTTGAACTGTAGACCCACATAAGCTCCAAACAGCGATTTTTGATTACCTTAATCTGACTAAAGAACTGAACTAAACAGAAATGGAATCAAGACATGTGGAGTATGCATATATTAGTGGCATTATTGAAGTAAAACACCGCAATCAAACTATTACCGTCATGTAGGACTTTTCGACATATTTTCTGACAAGATCCACACACGCGGCTAAAGGATCGCACACACACAGAGACACACAGCCGCACACACAAACACACACACACATCACAAAATGCATAAGTTTTTTTCTTTCCATTTGGCGTGCGTTATTAAATTCCATGACACTCTCACCAGTCCTTACTCCTTATTTGCGTCTAATACCCCAGTTTGTCACGGGGGCATGAATGAAATGTTCACGAGTGAATGTGAAACTGCCAAACTGCAGTTAAAGTCACCCAAAATTACAGGAAACTTTTACATGAAAGCACTTCACGTAAACACCTTAATTATATTACTGTATATTAAGGCAAATAACTAGATTACTGATGTCCATGTAGTCAGTAGTGTCTTTGAAGTAAGTGAAAGATCCAGAAGGGCATCCTACTGATTTGATTCAGAAGGGCACTTTTTTGTCAGACGGCTCACCGGTTTGACTTTCATTCACCGTCATTCATTTTAAAAAGCACCCGGTCCATTTTATTTGTATATGTTTTACTCGAACGCATAAACTCTACAGGTGCCTGATAGTTAGATGTGGAGCTAACATTAATCAGATTCACTCTAGTGTACTGCATCCATGTTAGCACGTCACGTTTGATGTGGTCATTTCACAGTAGGAATACACACAGGTTCGAAGACTCGTTCTCGCCACAGTGCAGTTCGGCCAGGTATACATCCGTGCTAAAATATCAAGGTGTATATATATATATATATATATATATATATATATATATATATATATATATATATATATATATATATATATATATATATATATATATATATAGTTCTAATAAATTATGATATAACATTTTATAGTGTACTTCTCACAATAAAACCATTAAAAACTCATTTATGGCACAATGGAGTTCAATGTTTTTTATTTACAAAAATAATAAATTTTTACTCAATAGTGAAATATACGGTATGTTTCATAATACAGTAGTGTTTTTAACAACTGTCAACATCAAAAAATGTGTTTTAGGGTTATATGACCCTTTAGAAAAATCTGATTAATTCACAACATTTACTAAAACATTTAATTTGAGTTTTGCTTTTTTTGTAGGTCAGCAATTAAACAAACAAACAAAAGGTTATGTCAAATTAGAAATGACAATCCCTGTTTGAGGGATTTGCCCAAACCTTCCTCATCATTTGTTCCCATCTGAATGGATGACGGGTCAAATCAATCTGATTGGTTGACAAGCCAAATCAAAGGACGCCATGGGCCAACTTTGGCCCACAGGCCCTAGTTTGGGCATCTCTGCTATAGATCAACCAATAACAAAGCAGTTCTATGAAATAGGTCAGTGGTGACCCGAGGATGCTCATGAACTTTCAGATAGAAAGCATATAGAAAGAGGTCAACAAAAGTTACAAAATCTGACACTGGATGAAAATCAAAGAAACAATTAGAGTCAACAGGAGCAGGAGGAAGATGAGGATAGATGAATGGGTACAGAGGAAGAGGCAGAAGAGACCAACGACATACAATGGGGAGGCAGGTTAGAGGGTGCGTGCAGCCAAACAATGAGAGATCCTTAATAATTCAAACATTTTGTAGAAAGAACAGGTATGTCTCTCAATGTGCGTAATATAATGTCCACAAATATTTTTGTCAGCCTACACCAAGTGAAGTTTATTTGTAAACTAATTTCAAGAGGATCACATGCTTATGATTTATAACGGGTGGTCCTGCATTAGCTAACTCATGATTTACCAATCAGATGAATCCTAACACACTATAAATAACCAGAATTTCTTACCTTAGTTATCTTTGTCTTGAAGAATCCCCCCTTCCACCCCTACTCCCTTTTCCTAGATAGGGCATCACGGCAGCTCAGTGGTTAGCACTGTTACCTCACAGCAAGAACGTGCTTACTAGGCCATGTTTCTGTGTAGAGTTTACATGTCCTTCCTGTGCTCGTGTGGGTTACCCCCGGCTTCAAACCTGGTAAAAAGCAGGAAAGAAGAAAAGCAGTATCGATGAAATATGATAAAAGTGGCCAAAGATGTAGGCATGTTTCTGATAAAATATGAATCACTATTGTTGATCATGCACTCAATAATAACCTTACAACTGCAGATGTAAGCTGAATTAAATGTGCACGGGAGAAAAATAACGTATTAAATGTAAATGTAAGCCCTGTCTAGTCTCTTGCAATCTCACGCTGTGCAATCTGTACATTTGTACATATCGTCTGAAGAAGAAATGTCTCACCTGTGGTGAGAACATTAAGAAAAAATCTATTTTTGCAGCGGTCGTGTGTCAACTTTGCTCTGCCTTTTACATGTGTACTGTTAAAATAGATGTTTGCGGACAGATATATGCAAAAGGGCAGATTTTTCATTGTCATTAAAAGCTAAATTTATATCAGGGAACCTACTGTCATTTAGATAACATGGCTAAACATTCTGTTTGTATGGTTTATCATCAAGGACTAAGGCAATTTACTGGCATTTAATTTCCATTGTGTCACTTTTTTGTAAAGCTCTTTTAAAGGTGCCATATACTGCATTGGTTTAATAAGTTAAATTGTTCTCTGAAATCTACATAGTAGTAGGTTTATGGTTTCAGTAAGTTCAAAAAATCTCCAGAAATGATTTTATAAGCTCATTTGTTACTCTATAAATACCCCTAAAATCAGATGGTCTTATTTTGCTCACCAGATCTGTTGTGGATAAAGGCTAAACTTTAATTAAACTTGACAAAAGAGTGTGATAGGGGTGTAATTCTTTGTATTTTGAAGCTAGTCAAAGAAAACACCGCCAGGAATTAATATCTGCCTCTGCATGAACAGATGACATTTGAGCTGAGCAATTTAACACGATTCAGCAGTGTACATGTGTTTGTTGAAACATACGCATCACATTTCACAATAAACAAGATACATTAACAAAAGATGTAACTATACATACCTTATGCCTCTTCAGAGCGGAGACGAGTAAATGTATTATCTGTAAATCTTGCATTTTGCATTCTGAGGTGAGTTAAAAAAACATGCCTCGTGCTGTCGTTGCCCAGTAACGCACCGTAAACAAGTTGCCGCTCGCGTTTTCAAAATAAAAGTCCCACATACATAGTAAGGGAAATATACTCTTAAAATAATGAAGGGAGGAAAATTATCACTGTTGTATCCCTAGAAAACGTTTGGCTTATCAAACGCAGCCTGAAGCATGCATATTAATGATCTCAGAGCTTTTTTTAATGATCTCAGAGCTGCATATGAGTATTGTTCTCTTGATGACGTGGCTGCTTGTCAGGACGGATGAATGACCTAAAGTAGGCATACATGCAAATGTGGAGGGCATGGCCTGTGAGTCTCGTCACAGTTTGTTTTGTCTTGTGATTGGCCCCGTTGTCCACCGGGGTTTTACAATCATAAAATTTACATGAGAACGAGGAAACTGGTGTCTGAGGCTCACAGTATGTTTATATCTATATGAAGAGTTTAGATGCAAAAACCTCTAAATTTCAGATGGCACTTAAAGGTTTTTGCATCTGAACTCTTCATATACTGATCTTTTATTATAATATACCTTGGTATACCCCAGTTTTCTTTGTAGAAAATGAAAAGGGGAGGCGCGATGGCTAAATGGTTAGCATTTTTGCCTCACAACAAGAAGATCTCTGGTCCGAGTCTCAGCTATTTCTGTGTCGAGTTTGCATGTTCTCCTTGTGTCTGTGTGGGTGTCCTCCGGATGCTCTGGTTTCCCTCACAGTCCAAAGACATTAGGTATAAATGACTTGAATGAACTTCATTGACCTTAGTGTGTGAAAAGGAGAGTGTGTGGGTGTTTCCCAGCACTGAGTGTTGTATTCTCAGTGTTGGGTTGTATTCTCAGCTGGAAGGGTATCCACTGTGTATAACATATGTCAGAAAAATTACTGGTTCATTCATTTTTGTGGTGATTTCTGATAACACAGGAAATATCCCAAAGGTAAGTGAGTTATTTAAGAAATGCTTTACTGATGAATTTAAGAAACGTACCAAATTATTACAAGTGTACAAACTGTTGAACTTGTGTTCTTGTTGCTCACTGCAATATTGATAACAACATATCATATTTGGTTGGATTTTCAGCTTTTGATTTGATTTCTTTCCACAACCTTATGCAGTGTCAAGTTTGTTTCCATCAAGAGTTGGTTATTTGTGGTCACAATCATGCTGTAATGTAAGAACATCTCCACCATCTGAGCCCGAGGTGAACTACTTTGTAAAGTCTACACCAGTATGCCAAAGATGCCAATTTTCTGTCTGTACGAGTTTGAAAATGGGGTCCTCTTTCACAATTTGAGCCTGGCTAATCTTTGCATTGATATTCTGGAATGTGGCGATGGGATACGTCTGACATGGCGTCACCAGGGGCTCCACCTTCATTGCTTTATTTTGATCATAATCCTCAGATTTCTTCAAACCTCCACCTCAAGAGCATGTTCATGAACACCAAGATAAAAGCACAGGCTTCTCAGTGTTACTTTGTCTGGTCTACTTGATAGATTATAGACTGCTTGCCGACTTCCTTCTCTCCGTTATGTACTCTTCATTTGTCTCCAGTGATCCCCTTTCCTTGTGTCTCCTGCGATCGTCTCCTCATGCTGAGAAGTTTGTGCAATCCTTCACCTCCAGCAAATAAGTGTTCTCCACCATCACCTGAATAGACAGCAAACCTGATTATTCTTCTTTCTGCAATTGATTCAATCCACAAACCTAGAAAACTCACCTCAGTTCTGCTTGAAAGTCAATAAACCTGTTTCTTCTCTTCTGGTTCCTTCCTGAGTTATTCTTAAATAATGTTTTCTGATATAGTAATTTAAGCAATTAAATTCTACGCTTAGCATTAGTTGAGGTTAAATGAATCATTGCATATAATGAATCAGAAAATATTGTAATAAAGAAAATCTGATTATAATTCTTAAGTATTTGCTTAATGAAATTTAAGCAGCCACTTTTTTTGCCATGCAGTGTATTTAATTTTCATATTGATTTCGAGCTGTGACAGTTTGGTGGAGCCATACACCTGTATTTGAAATGAGCTGTGCTGTCTGTATTTTAGTCTCGGTTTGTCTTGATACAAATGAAAAAAAAACAGAGAGAAGCTTATTCCAGTGTGCTATGAGCATACTTTTCTTAAACATAAATAAAGCTTTAGAAGAAATGATGCTTTATTATTTTTAAACCACTTCCCTAAAATGTACTTCTCAGAAATATATTAAAATATATGAAAATTTTACATGACTTTTACTGACAGAATAATCTTAGTATATTTGGCCTATACTTGTTCACTGACATGCAATTATAACATGCATTATATATATACTTAGCATGCAGTTGCTTTTGCTCGTTTGATTGAGTGACCTATTAAAAAAATCATATTAAAAACTCGCTGTTTTCTATAATGATTGGTGTGACAACAAGGGTCAAATCCAAATGCTGTTTTTTTTAAGAGTAGTCAGGCAGGCAAGATTCAGTAGACGAGCAGATGGTAACAAAAACTAATCCAAAAAAATAGTCTGTATTACAGGAGAAAAGGACAAGGCAGTCGGCAAAACAAACATAAACAGTAAAAACAAACAAGGGTAACGGGAAACAAACAGGAAAACGCTTACATAATGCTCACTACAGGGAAACAAGACTCAAGCTGCCTCTGAAACCGTATACTTCAATACTATACAGTACGCTAAAATCACTAAGCGAGCCGAGTAGTATGTCTGAATTCATAGAATTCAAAAATTAGTATGCGAGAAGTACCCAGAAGACCTACTACTTCCGGCAAGATTCTGAAGTGTGCATCCCATTTCAGAGGTGACCTGAAATGGGTGTGTGACTGCAGGGCATGATGGGATATATAGTTCGGGGTGAATGACAGGGAGTGTTCTCCAGTGATCTACGAGGGCTACATCACTGTTGATCACAACAGCTTCAGAGACAAGGCTTAATGCTAGTCTGAGACTGAATTGCATGTTTGGGCTGCCTTAACTGAAAATAACTTCCAGCGACATATCTAAAAACGCATCAGTGTAATTGTTTTGTCTCAGGATGTTTCTTTCTCTCTCTCTCTCTCTCTCTCTCTCTCTCTCTCTCTCTCTCTCTCTCTCTCTCTCTCTCTCTCTCTTTCTCTCTTTCTTTATTAAAGCAGCTGAAATGCCTGATTTTAAATAAGCCCTACCATAGTGAAATATAGACATGCACATATTTGTGATATTGCATTATTTGGTACATTACAAGTACAGTATTTAAAACCCACAAGCAATGTATCACAAAATTTACTATTTCTAAGTAAAAGATATTATCTGATGTAGCGTCAGCTTATTCCATGCCCCCTTACTAAGTATATAGTACACTTAAAAGTATACATTTATATACAAAAAGTTGGCCAATTTAGTCCCAAGTGGTATTCAAGTTGTACACTTACAAGCACTAGTACATACAGCATGTATTATACTTCAACATAGCTTAAATACGTAAAAAAATGAACTTATAACTTGAAGTATGAAGTATATTTCTTCTTAATAAGGGTTGATTTCTATTCAATGACTGATAATGATTATTTATTAATATTTATTATTTATTAATTATTAGCTCTCCTGAATTATTAGCCCCCTGTATACCCCCCCCCCATTTTCTGCTTAACGCAAAGAAAAACAATTCTTAACAAATTTCTTAACATAATAGTTTTAATATCTTATTTCTAATGACTGATTTCTTTTATTTTTGCCATGATGACAGTAAATAATATTTAACTAGATATTTTTCAAGATAGTTGTAATGAGCTTAAAGTGCAATTTAAAGGTGTAACTAGGTTATTTAGGCTAATTAGGGAGGTTAGGGTAATTAGGCAAATCACATAATGAGGGTTTGTTCTGTAGACAATCGAAAAAAATAATGCTCAAAGGGGGCTAATAATTTTGACCTTAAAATGATGTTTAAATAATTAAAAACTGTCTTTATTCTAGCTGAAATAAAACAAATAAGACTTTCTCCAGAGGAAAAAAATTATTATAGCAAATGCAGTGAAAAATCCCTTACTCTATTAAACATCATTTAAGAAATATTTGAAACAGAAAAAAAAATTACAGGAGGGCGAATAATTCTTAC